>QOZY01000058.1:0-350436 GCA_003351005.1 Cystobasidiaceae sp. HBUAS51001
AGCTGCAAACAGATGCGAACGAGTCCAAGCCCCATCTCAAGATGTAACGGAAAGGGGTCGATTGCTCGACGATAATGACCACGATTCATGAAATACTTGCGATACGCAGAAAGAAGACAACGACAATGTAAAGCTAGTCAACGCATGAACATCCATTATACAAAACGACTATGCACAGCACTTGCCGTCCTCGTCAAACGAGGAAAATGGTACAGAATCAACGGGCCAAGCTCCTAATCCATCATCGCTTCTCAAAAAAATACGATTCCGGCTTCAGTGGTATGCCCGCTCGCCTCGGCCATTCGAGCTTGAACTCGAAGTATAGCTCGACGGCATAACCGGCATCGAAGCTCGATGGTGATGATGCGGCCTCGTTGCGCTTTCCGAAGAAGGCGGCGGTGGTGTGCCCGAGCGGAGCGATTTCTCCTCCCATTGCTGAGCAATCGTCGATACTCTTCTCGAAGATGGGCGAGTCGAGCTCGAATCGACATTATTATTGCTGGCTTTGCCAGCGGAAAGTGCAGACTGATGTTGGTGCTGCTGCTGATCTTTCGTCCTCTTGCGTGCTTCTCGCTCTTCAGCGTAAAGTTCCTTCATTCGGGCTACAAAGCTCTTCTCGGATGCCGTGCTCGCATTGGACAAAGACCGCTCAAGCTGCGCGCCTGTGCCGCTGCTTGCATTTTGATTCTCTTGTCGCTGCTCTCTGCGCGTTTCACTAGAGCTGGACGATGAGCTATGCGCTGGCGCGTCGGCGTGCTCGATTATGGAAGTGTACGAACGAGACTCGGGAATACCGGGTCGTACATCCCTCAGAGGAGGGTCTTCCCTCTCGACATCTCTATACGGCCTCTCCGGACGCTCGTCAACTTCGAATCCTCGCACGACCTTTCGTGTCGCTGGCGAAACATCAACTTCCTCCCTTGCATCTTCCATCACTCCCTCGAGCTGTTCCTGTCTCGCACTCGTATCAGGCGGTGAAGTCGGTCCAAAGTATCCAATCTTGGCCGATTGACTAGGCGAGTAGTTCAAGCCCATCCTCAGCGCCGGCGTTCGCGCGGCAATAGGCGAATCTCGAAGCGTAGGGGATCCATCTTTTCCTTGTCCGGCACTATCAGAGCTTGACACCTTGTTCGCTAATCCGTCGGATGAAGATGATGAAGAGGGTGTAGGAAAGAAGGACGTATCGAGCTGTGGTTTTGTTTGCACATTGCGCATCGTCACTGTCTTGTCATGGTCCATCTGCACGCTCGTTGGAGGAGCCTGCCTAATATCGACAGGAAACGAGACCGAGCGCTGTTGTGACTGTTGCACTTCTGGCGTATGCGCGGGAAAAGTCGAGCCTACATTTCCATACTTTTCAAGATGACCATTCGCCTGTCCAGCAAGGTAGCTCATGCTTGCAGATCTCATCTGCTGCGATTCGCCATCTTTACTTCGAACTGACGATTCCGTTCTCGTGCTTGCAAAAGCCGGACGGGGCGGCAAGAGCTCTGAAGTCGCCGACGAGCTAGAGCGGGAAGCCATGCTGATGCTACTTCCACCTCCTCCTCCGCCGCTACGAGTGCCTTGAGAATCAGTGCCGTCTGACATGTTGGGCGATGTCATCACTGGACTGTTGTCGCTTGTTCTGCCTTGTTGTTGCTGCTGAAGTGGCAGCTGCGACTGAAAGTGAAGGCGTCCGAATTCATCGGTCTCAGGCAGATCGGCCGGCCAATACGTAGGCATCATCGGTGTTGCAGTTCCATTGGTCGTCGATTTTCCATTCCCGCTGTTTGAATTCGTAGTCGAAGGTCCAAGGAGAGCCTGCAGCGCCAGGACCGGTCCCACATCAACACCAAGTCTTCGTACTCCTTCACACGATTTTCTAAACTCGGCATCCGCAAGGCTTGCCATAGCTCTTGCAAAATCCCTAACTACGCCTTCTCTTTTGCTTGCCATATTAAGAGCGTGCGCATGCTTGCTTCGACTCAGATCATCCGCCAATTGCGCAAGAAGGGGTACATATTGTTCATGAGCAGCTTGAGCGGTTCCACTACCGGGCGCAGAAGCTCGAACTCGTTTATCATATGCATAATTTGCTTTTTTAAGTTTGGAATCTAGTGATTCGGCCAAGTCATCATATTGACGTTCATCTTTTGCAATCTTCTTGAATGAACGTCCACATGTTTCGTTGATGCTGTCGTATTCTTTGGAAAGAAGACGGGAGAATTTGGATTCGACGTCTTGGAGGGATTCAAAGAGCGAGGCTGTCGTGTTGAGTGTTTGGACTGTGGTGAAGATGCGATGTGCAGGTGTAGAATGCAAAGTCCGAGAGGTTATGCGGATTACAGGGCGAATTGGAGGAAGCATGCTCAGTTCGGTAGACACGAGAACATATGATGATCATGTCAGCATTTCAAGTGGTGTTTGACGCACCAATAGAGTAAAAGGCTCGCGCATCGCGCTGTTGTTCCTCCTTTGAGCCCGCCAACAAAGAGCCCGCCAATTCCCTGGCCCCTTTTGCAAGTCTCTTTTCCACCTTTGCCATTCTCGAATTCAATTCTCTATATTCATCGAGCGCAACAAGGAGCGTCTCTAGAGCCCTCAGGCTCTTTTGCAGCGTAGGACGGTCAATGGGCGAGAGTTGCAGAGGCACGTGCCCCGCTTGTGCGTGTCCGTGTCCTTGATGTGGCGAGGTCGAGAGGGGCGCATTGGACAGCGATGGCGTGCGTGAGCCTGGGTTGCTCAGTGTACCGGTATTGCTGCTGCTTGTATGCTGCAAGGGGAGATTGGCCGTGCTGATGCGCGGCGAGTGCGCAGGACTGGGGGCTGCAGATGTGCGTCCAGACGCGGTGCCGCCGTCTATCGAGCGTGTAGGCTGGCCAGCCGAAGAGTGCGGTAGTCGGAGGTTGAAGTAGCCGTTCACTTGCTGTTGCTGCTGTTGTTGCTGTTGCTGCATGCTCATGTCAAACGCAGGCGTCGACAACCCCGATGGCCGCGGATAGCTGTGTGTCATCGCCTGGACGTTGTTCAAGGTGGATGGAACCGCGTATGGCTGCTGCTGGTGGTCGAAGCCCCGAGAAGCGCGTCGAGCATATGCAGACTGATCGTATGTGGATGGTGAATGTGCGTGTGCGTGTGCGTGTGCTTGTTGCTGTGCGTGTTCATACGACACGCTCGCGCTGCTGTAGCTCCGAGGGAGGGGCGCGTGCTGCGAGGACGGTGAGGTCGAGGAGGACGAGGACGAGGACTGAGGGCCGCCGAGTGTTGCGCTAAGGCGTTTGAGCATGGCGCGGGTACAGCGAGGACTTGTGTATGTTGTGTGTTCTCTCCCTCTGCTGTTGGTAGAGGGTCGAGCGATGAGAGGCGTGTTCAAGCTTTCAAGGCTGGTGAGTGAGAGGGAGAGAAAGCACAAAGCTGGCTGAAGAAGACCAGCGAGAGTCAGTCGAGTTGGCGAGAACAGAGAGCGTAGTGTGTGCGTCTCAGTTAATGTGTTAGTGCAATGCATTCTTCGTCCAGCTCAGCAATGCCGTGCTTCATGCTTCATGCTTCATGCTTCATGCTTCATGCTTCATGCTTCTCTCCAGGCTGCAGAGAGGTGTCTGACAGGGAGGGAACCACACGGGTGCAGTGTGCTGTAGTGTGTCAGTGTGTGCACGTTGCTTGATAGGAGTGAGAGAAGTAGAGAACCGAGCAAAAGAGCAACAAGCGACCGCCTTTGTCGATCATCCATGACTGAGATAGACGCAGTACAAGTGAACATGTATACAGCTCACTCTTGCGCTTGACAGAGCACGACTCGAACGACAACAATGGCTCAGTCACACTCATCCAACAGCACCCAATGACGTCCCTCCTGGACCCCTCGCTGCCCTCGTCGGCCCTGCTAGCCAGCTATCCCAGCCTGCGCATCACCTCGTCCTCGTCGATACAGGGCGTGGTCCGCTCGACCCTGCTGCACCTCTCAAACCCTGTATCCGCGCCGTTACTATTGCACACTCTCCCATCTGCCTCCTCATCCACATCCACTGCCATCGTGCCCAAGAACAGCCACGCTGGACTGCACAAGCTCATTTCTATCGTAGAGATTGTCAAGCGCGAACTCGAGGCACATCAGAAAGAGGCATGGAGAGAGGAGGATGAACGAGAGGCAAAGAAGCTCAAGAAGGAGAAGAGGGCGGCTGAGAAGGGTAAAGGCAAGAAGAGAGCCAGGGAGGAGGACATAAATGGCATTGACAACGACAATGTCGCCACAACTTCGACATTGCCAAACGTGAATGGAGACCCAGCAGATGAGACAGCGGCTTCGATTGCTATGAATAACAACAACCAGACGAAGAAACCCGGCAAGACCCCCTCCAAAAAGGGCAAAGAACGACCCCTTCTCCGAGTGTATCAATATAATATCCTCGACTGCTATGAACGCCTTCCGGGTGCATCGCACGGCGTGGACCAGGAGGATGACAGCGATGACAGCGAGAGCAGCAGTGAACAAGACGAGAACGAGGCAGATGAAGAACACGCCTCGGGCTCAGGAGAGATCAACGGGGAAGATCAAGCAACTGCCGACATTGGTGATGGAGACGCCGACGAAGCAAGTCAAGTCGAGAGGGAGTTGCTGGCAGGTACAAGTGCGATTGTAAATCCAAGTGCAGGACATGCGGGTCCGTCTCGCAAGAGAACGCTTGAAGAGATGCAGCTCGATGCTGCGATTACCAATCGAGTAAAGAACGGGCGCAAGAGGTGAGTCGGGCGATACGACCTTTGCATTTGCGTTCCAACACAACGCGTCAATGAAAGTTCTACCGAAATGGGAGTTTCAGCGACTGACTTGATTTTGGGATTAATTCCTTTTTGCTATAACGTCTCCTCGAACTTAAAAATCTAGACCCCGCAAGAAACACACACCCTATATGATGATCATCCTCTCTACGACTCGACTACCCTCTCTCGAATTAGCATGCAAAAAGGAAAATAAAAGCTTGTCGATTCAATTGCCTGTGAAAAGAGGAAGAGCGCGTTCTAGAGGTGCACAGACTAGAAAGGGACACAAGAAACGAGCTGAAGCGGCAGCAGAAGAGGTGGCTGCTGTGTCTGGTTCTGCTGATGCTGCTGCTGCGGTCACTGCGGTTTCGGGGACAGAAGACAAGGCTGCAAATGGGAAACGCAAAGAGATTGGAAAGGTCGGGCTTGCAGTGGAGCTTCAAAAGGCAGCGCAGGAGTCGGGTCAGGGGGAGTCAGAGGCAGCGGCAGTATCGGGCAGCTCTGTCATGCAAGCAGAAGATGGACAAGCAATGTCCTGACCCAAAGTCTTTTTTGTCTTTCTACTTCATGCGGTTGTCAGTGTAACGTTATGAGAAGGGGGAACCACGCGAACCCAACGTAGATGAACTTCAAGCCATTCAATGGACAGCATTGCTTTGTCAAAGAAATTAGTCCGCAGACAGTGGAGCAGAAGAAACAGAAAGCATCTCTCCTTTCTTCAAGTTGGCGATAGAGTTGAAGCTTTGATTGCTTTCTTGGAGTATTTGCCGCCAGCTCAGCTAGAGCAAAGGGCGAAAAGGGTGAATGCCGCGGAATATCTCGCTTCGTATCTGCCCAAGTGCGTTATAATCGGAGATTCCTGCCAGTGGCTCTAAAGCAAATATGCTGTTCCCAGTGTGCTTTACGCAATCCTCCTGCTTCCTAGCAGCTGTAGACAACTACACGCCGCGGCGTTTTGAGGCCTTGTTCGAGAGCGAGAGCTTTTGTGTTCTTTCATAGTGTCTTGCCTTTGCCAGCTCTCATGTGCGCATTTGCAGTCTTGAAAGCCTTCATTGTTATCTGGTACGAATCGACCATGATTGCAAAGGGGATAAAGACCCAGAGAGCTGCAATGATGAAGACAAAGGCGCCGAGAGAGCAGGGATGAATTTGGGGGAAGTAAAGATAAGACCAAGTCAATCAGATGTAACTCGCTTAAGAGCCGATGTTGTCCATATAAGCAAAAGTCGGACATACTGTTCATGAGCTGCATTGGCAGAAGGAAAGATGAGAAGAAGTGTTAGATCGACGCTGCTCTAGCTGCTTCTCAGCCCGCAGGTAGGACTCACGAAGAGGTAAATCCAGAGATGCAAGAAATTGTCGGTGCGGAGGTTCTTGGATCCAGTAAGCCACTGTAAAGAAAATGCAAGCCGTCAGAAATGGCAAATATGCCGGAGAACAGGCTACCCTTCTTTCAATAAAGAACAGGAAAAACCCACCTCTGGACAAAAGGTCATCCAGCTAAGAGTAGAATCGAAAGCGAAAGGGTCAACTCGGATACCTCAAAGAGAGACTGATTACCAATTGACGCATCTCACCCGCCGTATAGCTCCCCAGTGGACAAGATGAGCAACCAAGGATGTCGTGCCATGCTGTTCTTCGCTGTGAGATAGGCAATGTACAGGCTCAATGGTCCGCCGATGAGCACTGTCAGGAGCTCGAGGGAGACGACCGTAGCGTCGGCGTTGCCCCATCGGACGTCGGCCTGAGTGGTCGGTGTCGCCGATGTTGGCAGAGACGTTCGAAAGGGATAATGAATCGGCGATGTGGGAGCCGGGCGAGCAGAGAGAACGAGATGGAATGGAAGAGAGGGATAATCAGCACGACGTCCATGGGAAAGAGCAGGTTTGACAAGTACCTTTGCGTATTCTTTCCCTAACCGAATGCGGTAATGAATCAAACAAGGGTCAGCTGGTACTCTATGCATGGGCGAATGCTCTCGCAGCGGAGAAGCAAGGCAAGGCTACAAAGTCACATAACTTTGTGCCCTTTCCCAAATGCCAGGCCGACTCACACAGCACTGCTGTCCAGTCTGTGCCGCTGAATGCCGTCTTGCCGAATGTGGAAGTGTACAGGAAAGCGCCCTCGAAGATGCTTGTGGAGGGGATTGTCAGTGTGACTGTGGTGCACAAGAGGCGGGGGCTTGTCGTGCTCACAGATGGATGAGGCCATCAAAGACCTGGCAGGGACGCAGAGGGAGGTCAGTCACATTCAATAGATGCACAAGCAAGAGGAGAGGTAAGGACTCACCAACCACACGAACACAAACTGGTCAAACTTGCGCATCTTTGCGGGCAAGAGAGCCTTGCCGGCCAGGTGCGCGGTCAGAAGCAGGCCCAGCACCGCGCCTAGCGAGTAGACGGTGATTGCCGTGAAGAGCGGCTCGTCCTTGGGTGCGAAGCTGATCATTGTGTGGTAGCTAAGTGATGGTGCTGCTGTTATCGTGTGCGGACAAGGCTTGCTTCAGTGCATTGCTGCAGATAGCCTGTTCGATCAAGCGTACGCAGTGGTGGCGAAGTACCTCCGTCATTCTTGCATGTCGAGCTTCACCAGCTCTGCTCTCTCCCCATCTGTGACACTCTGTCTACTCTAGAGCTCTACTGACGAGGCATCGGCTAACTTGGTGTCCCCGCTCAGGCTGTTGGAGCTCTCTGGCTGGTCCCGCAAGAGCCGATCCTGGACAAACGGACCATCGATGGAATCCGGCTATGCGTTCCTGCATCCCAAGAATGCGTTTATAAAGCCTCAAAGAGGTGCATTCATTATATATGACCCTCTTCATGCTCCCTGGATTTTCACTAACTCTTTCTGTACCATTGGAATTGCCAGGCATAAAACGCGACTATGCACCCATTCCATTCTCACCCTGGCGTCCCTGCCTGCCCTTTCTCGAACGTCACATCCCACCAGCTGGTCCTTTACCGTTGATATATCGATATGTCCGGGTTGCTTGGGTCGTCCTCACCCTGCCCGTCTGGCTGGGATTAGTGGTACTCTGTCAAGTCCTGCCCCAAGACGTTGCAGAAAGTTTAGGCCCTGCAATATTGCCTCGAAGATCTGGATGGACGACGTGGCAGCGCTTCACGTATCCTTTGCTAGCGCGCTCTGTGTGGTGCGTGACGGGTTTAACAGCATTTATCATTGCTCGAGGTCTGATTATCGTATTTCCGCGAGCAGGGCAGTCACATTTGGTCTACCGCCCGTCCCAACACCACAAGAAGAGCGCAGCATCACATTTCCCGCCCGTGTATGGTACGGTCGCGGTACGGACATTGAATCCACGAACGTCAGCTTCAAGGATGATAGCGAACGAGCGCGCTGGATAAAGCACGAGGCGGTCGACCCTTCTGGACGCATTAAACCGCTGGACTACGTGCCTGCATTTTGGATCAGATCGAAGAAAATGACTCGTAAGCCTAGAGAGGGAGGGATAGAGGTCGTAATGTATCTCGTGGGAGGAGGCTACATCACAGGTGAGGCCGTCAACGCCCAAGTCAAAGCATTTGCTGGCTATTACAGGCATTGACTCAGTCTCACACTCCCAGGCCATCCCCTCGAAGCAAGCCGGGTATTCGATGTAGCTCGCGCATCTTCTCTACCAGTGCTAGGCGTCAACTATCGAAAATCCGTGACGAGCGAACGTGCTTTTCCTGCTGCATTACAAGACACAATATCCGCGTATGCCTATCTCGTGCGCAATGGGTATACGCGCATAGCGCTCGCGGGTGATTCTGCAGGCGCGGGATTAGGGCTAGCACTCATGCAATACCTAGCAAAAATGACGCTTGAAGAACTTCAAGAAGGAAGTAGGCGGGTGGAAGAGATTGTCATGCCTGCCAAAGCGTGCTTTTATAGCCCTTGGGCGGATTTGACGTTTTCTCATGATTACAAAGAGACGGTTTATTTCGATATCAGTGAGTTTGCCTCCAGACTCGCCCATTTGCCAGTATTCGAAGCTGTGGCTGATGTGCGCTGTCCCTTCCATATCTATTTACAGTCCATCCGACCATGCTCCGACAAGCGGCCGCAGCGTACTTGGGCAGACTAGACAGCTATGCCAACGCAGAGGGATCAGGCACCAAAGATAGCATCAGTAGCATGCGCGCATCTCATCCATACTTCTCAACGGCATTGCGTAAGCAGAACGGAGTTTCACAGTTGGGCGGCCCGAGTAACGGAGCTGACGCATCGTCTCGACACCAAACCGAATGGCTCAGCTTCGTCCGTTCCATCGTTACAAAGCATACGTACAGTTGCCGAGAAGCTGAGCCAGGAGCCACCAAAGTGACTTTTGCTCATGTTCAGAAAAAAAGCAGCGCTAGCTGATGGTTCTATGGCTGTATGGGCAGATTTTTGATCTTTGTTGGCGGAGCGGAGCTCTTCTCTGCAGAATGTGCGTCATTGTGCCGCAATCTGCGCCAAGCGGGTTTCGAAGTGGAAGAATATCGAGAGGACGACGAGACACAGTGAGCCTCTTTTACCTCTCAGACAGTCGTGGTCAGTCTCTCATGTGCATTTTTGGGATAGCGGCTTCTTGCTGGTTCCGACGTTCATGTCGAGCGTGATTCAGCCAGCTCTGGACAGGATGGGCGCGTTTCTCACTTCGGCGTGATCCATTAGCAAGCAGCAATTGTTTGGGTCGGACAGCTCTCGCATGCACGGCCCTGGATTATGGCTATCTACAGAAACCCTTCGAGTCGTTACCAGGTCCTGCAGTGATGACCAGATCTCGCGTGCCGCAATGCGCGTGACTGCCAAGTAGATCAATGTAGCTAGTAACATAGAATCATCAAGTACAGGCATCTGTACAGTCAAAGCAAAGCATCTCAGCCTTTCTGATGATCTCGCCACTGCCGTGAGTCGTGCCATGGCAGCCGCACTGCAAGCTGACCACCGCGCAACTCGAGACAACTCACACCACGATGCAGCCGGTCACAATGACGAGCACCAGGCTGCACATCCAGCTGTGCAGCTGCGCGTGCGCGCACAGTCCAGTGTCGTCGATATCCCGTCGCAGCGATTGGAGACGCGCAAAGCCATCGTCGCCTTCGTCGTCTGTGACATGGCGCGGATTCCAGTCGACCTCGTCGCAGGCACTGTGGCCTTCAAGGAGCAGCACGTCCTCTAATGGGGTGTCTGCAAAACGACACGCCTCCAGCGACACGGCTGTCCCTGTTCCTCCTGCATCATCAAGCTCGCAGCCGCTCTCTACTTTTTTCAAGCAAAGCTTCCTGCGGCAGACGTCGGAGAATGGGACATCGAAGACAGCAGAACGTGCACATAGAGACAGAGCAGATGCGTCTTCACAGGACCCGACGCTAGATCTGCAAGCCCAAGATGCAGCTTCTCACACCTTCCCGCCCAAAAGCACGGCCATCTCTATTCCGCCCATAGCCACACCGACAGACGCATGGAGGCCACTTCCAAGCACAATTGGCAACCGCAGCCTCGCATCCAGATTGACCATCTACAAGCAGCTCGCAAAGGGCAGACTGTCCGCCTGGATCGTCCTCACTGCTATGGCGGGCTATGCAATGTGCCCGACGGATCCTGCAGCCGCTCAGCTGGCAATGGACGCGCTCGTCAGCGATACATTCGGCTCTTCTGCACTCGGAAACGCGCTTTCGTCTGTTTCTCCAAGCGAACCTGCATTCTCGTCTGCTTCCTCGGCATCATCCTCGAGTGCAGCTACCGTCATCAACGACTTTCGCGTGACTACGCTCCTAGCGACAGCAGCAGGCACAGCACTCTGCTCTGCCTCTGCAAACACATTCAATCAACTCGTAGAGATCCCTTACGATGCACAAATGCCGCGCACTGCAAAGCGACCTTTACCCTCGCATGCAATAACACCCCTGCATGCATTCACATTCGGCTCTCTCACGGGCATAAGCGGTGTCGCTCTTCTCGCAGCATGCGTGAACCCTCTCACCGCCTCGCTTGGTCTGCTCAATATCGTCCTCTACGCTGGTGTCTATACGCCTTTGAAGCGCCTCAGCGTGCTCAATACATGGATCGGGGCACTCGTCGGCGGAATTCCGCCATTGATGGGTTGGGCAGCATGCACGAACTCCCTCGACCCTTTCAGCGGTCAAGCTGGTGCATGGGTACTCGCTGCTATCCTATTCGCCTGGCAGTTCCCGCACTTTAACAGTCTAAGCTGGACTATTCGAAGTGAATACGCAAGAGGAGGATATAGGATGCTCTCTGCCGTCAATCCAGCCATGAACGCTCGTGTCAGCTTGAGATGGACAGTGGCAGGTGCACTTGCAGCTGGAGTCGCTGCGCCCATGGTGGGCCTCACGAGCTGGGCAGTCGGACTTGCAACCCTAGTACCAAGTGGGGCACTTGGGTTTTATGCCTATCGATTCTGGCGAGCTGGGTCACGCTCAGCACTCGAAAGGGCCAGACAGGTCGGAATCATGAAGGCTGTCCCTGGAGCACGCGCGACGGATAAAGACCCACGAGACGCGAGCGCACGAAGTCTCTTTTATGTCAGTCTGGTGCACCTACCTGCACTGCTGTTCATGATGATGGCGGGAAAAATTTGGGGAGACTATCAGGAGAGAAAGGACGTCGCGGAGATTGATGGCACGTTGCAGCCGGAGGTACAATAGCTTGTTGTTTTGCGCCGGAGCCGCGCGCACGCAATTGACCGTGCGATTACTCTTTTCCATTCGAGCCATTGGCAGTGTCGGCCCTGTTCAGTTGTTCTTGTCGGAAGATGGTCGTACGATTGTCAGGGCAAGCACAACATGCACAAAGACCCGCGCCTGAACAGCTGTGACATTGACCGCCTAGCTGAGTGCGTACAAGCAAGCACCCTCTTCCGGCTTTGTCGCAAAGATTGCTTCTTGCAGCTGTTCTTCCGTTAGGTCTGGATAGCGTTTCGCATAATATTCGTTACGCAATGCTTGCATGAGCTTTTCTTTGGCGTCTTCCGGCACGAGGTGGACCTGAAAGTTGGCAGGACAAGTGCAAGCGCAAGCATCAGCTGTCGAACGGGAGGTTCCCGACTTTCGTTCTCCGCGATGACTTACAGTGCACCCGCCCCAGCCTGCACCAGAGACGCGACTCCCCAAGCTCCCATTTCGTCTCGCAATAGTGCATATTTCTTCAATCTCCGGACAGGAGCAGTCGTACAGCTCATCGCAGCTTTTTTGACTCTCATCCATCAGTTGCCCTAGCTTGCCTGCGAGCTCGCTGTCATCGTCCGTAGCTTTCTCCAGCAAGCTTCGATATTGATACACGCGTCTCGCTTCCGAATACTACCGTGGACGCATGCATGTTGGGTCAGTCGACTTGCTAAGGTAATGAGGGCTGCCATGCGGCAGGGCTTACCTGATGCTTGGCCCGGTTGTATAGCTTCAATGAGTCTGCTTCAATCTCAAAATCCGGGTGGAAAGTCTGCTTGAAGGTTTTGTCATCGATCCCTCCAAGCCGCTTGTAGACATCTTGCCAGTCGTTCCCTTGCTTGCAGTCCCCAAAAAGCTCCTCCACGACCTGCAACATGATGGTCAATCTTCGCTGCCGCTCAATCAAGAATTCCGAGCTAGTGTGCATTGCGTCTCTTGCGAAATGCGCGTCCATGATGTGCTTCATCGTGGGTAACGCCATTGGCACATCGAGTTTGAGATGATCGTGCAGCAAGCGCGAAGCAACTCGCGTTTCGACTACTCGTAGGTTGTAGTGGTACTTTGCAGTCTTTTGCTTTTCGGACGTTACAAGACTGTTGGCTATCACGTAGGTAATGCTTGGCTGTGTCCGAGGCACGGCTACGAGTGTCGCGACCAGCTTGGGTACGAAGCCACTAGAAGAACATGGCGTGACGATTTCAGCTATACAATGTATATTCCATCAAGCGCGGTACTCGCACTCACACGTTTAAGAGGTGGTTTTCTCTGCTGAAAATGCTTGCTGACTGGTCCATGCCTCCCGAGTTGACGCCAACGAGACGTTCTACAGTGACATGAGCCGCTTTTCAGCCATCTTCCTATACTCGACGGTCGTATTGTTGATCGTCAAGATGGTACTCACCACTGTCAATGGCTATCGTCGCCAGCTGACCCTGAGTCGTCAGCTCCACCGCCCCATATGCTTTCAGCGTCGCCAGTGCGGAAGAGACTACCATTGCTGCGCTCGAAGACAAACCGCCACCGGGAGGGACATTTCCATCTACTAAGATGCAGAGCTCCAGTGCTTGATTGCTATTTTGAGAAGGCATGTGTCCGAGGGCACCCTGAGTGGTGAATCATGCATTGTTGATCAGTATACACTCGCCCTGCAAAAAAATAGACTGAGCGGGGCTGCCTCACCTTCAAGCCTGCTTTGAAGTAATTGACCCAGCTAAAGAGCAATTGAGAGGTCGCTCAGCTCTGTGGCACACGTCATCACAACTGCCGATGATGTGACCTTTCAAGATTTACCTGTGCGCCTTTTGGTCCAAGACAGGCCCTTCTGACCCCGGTCGAAATTCGAGAGTTTCAGGTGGGAATCTTGGCAAGACGTTGGCTATTCGGATGCGAGACGTGCCATCTTTGCTAGGTGAGACGGAGCAGGCTTGGATCACATCTTTGTCGATTGCAGCGGGCATGACGGATAGGCCTGTATTTACAGAATGATTGGCAGCGAGGTCGAAGAGTGTCAGCTTGTATGTAAGGTTGCTGTACGTGGGCGTAAGAGGCAATTTCGCGCACCTGCATAGTCGATGTGTTCTGCATTGAAGATTGTGCTTTCAGATGCTGCTTCTCGAAGAGATGAGAGCTATGCAATGGCTACACACCTCCAATGATGCTGACCTGTGCGGGTCCAAGTAGTTTCAAGGATATAGCGAAGCCCGCCAGCGCCACCAGAAACGACAAAACGACGTTAGCGAGCTGTGAGAATCCGAGCGACGCGTCTAAAGGCAGCACACCCACCCTGCCTGGTGCACGAGCAATGTACTGTGCATTGTGTCCGTACTTGTCCTCGAATGTCTTGAGCAGGCTGTCCAAGCGGGGCTTGCCTTGCGGAAGTCGCTCAAACACGGTGACGGGCTCGTCCATGATGTCGGGCATGTTGGCGGGCGGCGTTGGCTTCACTCTGGAGTCGACACAGGGCTGAGAACGAGAATGTCAGTGTCAGTGCTGCTGCTGCTGCTGTGCGTCAAGAGTAGAAGAAATCGCTGTCACCTTGCGCTGCACGTGGAGCCCATGCAAGGCAATCGACAACGGGAGGTTTTTCATGCTGCGAGCATAACGACAGCAGGCAGTTCCTGTTGTCCTGCGCGCTTTCCTCTGCTCTGACTCGTCGACTGGTGCCCGCCTCTCGCCTGCTGGCTCGCTGGACTCATGGCCGCCGCGTCAAGCTCGAGCTCGTTGAAGCCATTCTCGCCCACTGATGACTCCCACAGACGATGGGTGAGGAGCAGCGGCGTGAATAGGGTAGTATAAAGGCTGACCGGTCATCCTTGTTGATCTCACTATGCCCATAGAACCCGCTGAAGGGCGAATGGGTGCTATGCTCTCGTGCGTCATGCAGCTGCCATTATACTGGTCTCCACTGACATGTAGCTGACACTGGCACACAGCACACCGCACCAAGAGACCATGGCAGGGTCAGACAGAAGAGCCAGAGTGCGTGACAAATCCTATTGCTCATTCACGTCCTATCCCTTGCTCATCAGGTCTACCAACAGTCTCACAAAACTCGCCGAATACGATCCAAAATGCTATTTATGCCCAGGCAACAAGCGCGCTGGCGATGAAAGCAATCCACAATACACAACGACATTTCGATTCGAGGTGCGTAACATTGCATGGCGCTTGCTTTAGTTATCTATTTATCGAGTCCAAGCATCTGATAATGCACGCTTGCTCTTTTTGCAGAACGACTTTGCAGCGGTCAGGCAGCTGGAAGTAGACATGCCGTCCAGCTTGGCTCCCGAATCTGCAAAGAGCAATCCAGCTATCGCTGCACTCTACAAGACTGAACCGGCGAGAGGAAAATGCTTTGTCATGTGCTTTTCTCCAAGGCATGATTTGACAATTGCACAGCTCAAAGAGGAGGAGATCATGCACGTCATCTCAGAGTGGTGAGCGAGCGTCATTATGGACGACGCTCCCTCGGGCGTCGCTGCAGCTGACGCTGCATTGCCATCGCACCGACAGGCAAAGTCTGTACAAAGAGGTCTCGGAAGAGCTCAAATGGATCCGGTATATTCAGATGTAAGCAGCCTGAAGCACCCTACTACCCGGGGTTGACAGCGGCCTCATATTGATCTCCTTCCCTGTCTTTCCGTCAGCTTCGAGAACAAAGGCGCCATGATGGTGTGTAGCCTCGTACAAGAATAGGACGTAGTGAAAAGCATCTCGTACTGACTCCGATCTAGGGCTGCTCGAATCCTCACCCGCATGGACAAGCTTGGACGCTCTCCTACATTCCCGCAGAAGCCAAAAAGGTTCTCGATTCCCAAGCTGCTTACTTCAATGCCAACAACAGCACTCTATTGCTTGACTATGCTCGCGCAGAAATTGAAGCAGACTCTCCCCGAATCATCTTGAAGACAAAGAATTTTGTAGCGCTTGTGCCATATTGGGCAACTTGGCCTTATGAAGCTATCATTTGCCCGGCGCAAAGGAGGATCCCGCATCTATTGGATTTAAGCGAGGAAGAAAAGCAGGACTTGGCAACTGTATTACGGAAGATGACCTGCAGATACGATAATCGTGAGCATGCAGTGGTCTCCGTGCTGTCCAAGTGGAGCTAACGGGACAGCTTGCCACACAGTTTTCCAAACATCCTTCCCGTACTCGATGGGTATCTATCAGGCTCCAACACTCAATGACACAGATTACGGCAGCTCCGCACAGCTGCATCTGTCATTCAGCCCTCCTTTGCTGCGAAGCGCAAGTGTGCGCAAATTCCTAGTCGGGTAAGTGAAACTCGGCAGGGATGGGATGCAGGCAGCATGGACAGGTGCTAATTTCGCTTCGTGACGAAAGCTTCGAGCTTTTTGGTGAACCACAAAGGGACCTCACAAGCGAGCAAGCCGCTGCTAAGCTCAGAGACTGCTCAGAAATCCATTACAAGGGCCGAGATTGAGCAAAGGCACAAAACTCTAATCTCGCAAGAATGCCAGTACCTAGGCAAGCCAACATTTGTTCCGCGGCCGGATCCTGATCCGGCCAACAAATGGAACACGCGGCTGCAATAAATCTGTGCGACTATTGTAAATATTCAGCTCTTCTAACCTTCCCTCTGCACTTGCATTTAATTTTCGCCACCTCCCCTCTAGGTGCAACGCTACCAGCTCGCCTGCGTATGCAGTTGCTCTTCTAGATTGCAACCCTGTTCCTACTGACTGAAGCAAAGGGGCGGATCAATCCCAGTGGATAATCATAAATTATTAGTTCTCTACGACCGAGACCCCGACATCTTTCCCGCGAGCAGCGCGGTGCAGAAAGGTCATCTATTGTGCACTCCTCAGTCTCATCCTTTGTGACACAGAGCAGCTCGAAGAAAGAGCGCCGGTAGAGCAAATGTATTGATGAATTGCGAATGTGCGAGCAGCTATTGCACAAGAAGACCGAACTTCCTGCGTATCTCCGAGAGAAACGGCAAAACGACCACTGAAAAGCATGCCAACTGATTGGAAAACACTTGAAACCACTGCCTTTGAGATCCCCACATATCTTAGTTCTTAACAGACATCGGGCGTATCCCACTACTTTTGCGTATGCCAGTGCTTTTTGTTGCTCCAGCTTTCAACGGTGGCTGGCTCGTGAAACGCTCACGGAGCTCTTCTTTTGAAATCTTGCTGGTCTTTTTCTTCTTAGGTTCACCGGCAGTCTTCTTGGTCGAAGCTGTCTTTTTCTTCTTCGTGGCAGGCTGCTCTACGATCTCCTCATCTGCGTCATTTTGGGGGAAGTACGAGCTTCTGCACATTCAGGTACGCATGTCAGAAGATCTGGTCCATCGCTTCGCCTACACACTAATCAGCTTACATCTTGTTGGCCTTACGTTTGTTGCTGTCCTTGCTCGAAGGCGCTTTGGTCGCACTAGCACTCGTGGCAGCTGCCTTGCCCAACTTGCGCTGTGCTCGGTCCTTGGCACGCTGAGCAAACCTCAATTGGTTGTGGATGATATCCTGCAATCAAGAAAGCTCAGTACGAGAGATTATGTCCCTGCGCCGGAATATGTTCACCTTCATCGGCGGGCCAAATTTGTCGTACAGGGTTTCATCCCAACCTTCGATCTTTAAAAATTCGGGATACGCTGAACATGATCATATCAGCTGCTGGTGTATCGTGTCATGAAGGTCCATACGTACAATTACATCGTTTCTCCGCAATTTCCCAAAGGGAATCCTCAAACTCCGGGGGGTATTCCGTGCCCTCAGCTTGCGCGGCCTAATTCAGCAGAGGATCAGCTGAAACTGCCGAATGCTACCAGCCAAAGTGAGATCCACAAACCTCCGCCACATATTCAGCCAAAGCTCCAAAAATGGCTTGTGTGGTTCCTTCGTCTCTTTCTGCTGATCTGGGAGGAGTCTTTTTGGCTGATCTCTTCTCGACTTTTGGTGTGGCTTCCTGTCCGACAAACTCAATGTCGCTGTTGTCGTCCGGCACTATAGTAGCTTCCCTGTTACGTTGCTTCTGCGGTGCTTTGCCACGCTGTGGACGGCTCTGTTGCTGCTGAACAAGCTCGATATCGTCATCATCATCGTCGTCTTGTCCACCTTCAGTGGCCGTCGTGCTATCCGTCTCGTTCCCTCCGTCGCTCTCAGCTTCATACGAGTCGTCCGTCTCATCGCCATAGTGGCTAGCTCGCAGGAGCGGTCCTTCCCTCTTACGGTTAGTAGAGTTGGATCTCGTGCTGGTCGACGCAATGGTCTCTGAAGTGTCATCGTCCTCCTCTTCTTGCTCCCAGGAGGCCTCGATAGCGTCCTCTTGCTCATCTTCGACGAAAGCCTGGCGACCACCGGCACGCTTGGGTTTAGTGCCAGCTAACGCTCGCCCCTTTTTGGCAGGCTGGGCCTTGTCGGAGATGCGCGACGCTGGAGCTCGGCTCATAGCCATTTCGATACGGAGATTGAAATTTGCTCCAGTGCGTAGCTAAATTGATCGCTCAATGAGGCACACCATGTCGCGATGATCTAGACGACGTACCTTCACATAAGCGGCCGTGAATCCCATGGCGTTGGTCACGAGGCTCTCGTCCAGCAATTTCTCGGCATACATTATCTGGATCAGGCGCTCGACATCGCGCTTCGACATGTCGCGTCCCTTGCCCGCTCCGGTGGCTTGATCGAGGCCCTTATCGACGAGCTGATACCGATGCAGTCAGCACTTCCATACACTAAGCCGCTTTAAGCTTTCGATCAACTCACTCGCTTCCGCTTCAAGCCTCGAAAGATGTCAGAGACCTGAGTGATTGTCACCATGCTGTCCTGAGTAGCTCGGACCAGCTCGACAAGTTCTTTGACCCTCGGAGTCATATCCACCTTAGGAACTTCAGCGCCATTGTACAGCTTGCAAGTATCGCAGCTCAGGTTGCAGTCCTTCGCTTGGAACTTTTCGCCAAAATAGTGCAACACCTGCGTCCTTCGACAATCGCTGATGTTGGTGCAATACTTGAGTACCGCATTCAGATTGTTGCGGCGGCACATCTTTTGCTCCCACGAAGCGTTCTTGTCATCATCGATGAAACGATCGTGAAGCCTGATATCCCCAAAGTTGTAGTAGAGTACGCACACCGATGGCAGGCCGTCTCGACCAGCACGACCAGTCTCTTGATAGTAGCCCTCTAGAGAGGACGGAACTGATAGGCAGCACCAGGTCAGAGCGGCTTCACGGAGCGCAGGCGAAGCGACTTACGATTGTAGTGTACCACGAATCGAACGTCTGGCTTGTCGATGCCCATACCGAAGCTGAACATTAAGAAAGCATGTCAGCGTATACCGCTGCACATGGTCTTTACTGACTTACGCGATAGTCGCACATATGATCTTGATGTCGCCCTTTTGCCAGGCAAGCTGGACGCGCTGCTTGTCATCCTTGTCCATGCTATGTCGAGCACTTGTCAGTCCTGCTGGATTGAACTTCACCCATCGTCTGGCACCTACTTGGCGTGGTAATGTGCCGCATTGATGCTGTGATTAGCTCTGAGCTTATCCGCAGTCTCTTCGCATCCTCTCCTGCTGAGGCAATATACGATCCCGCATTCATTCCTATGTTCCTGCTGGATGAAAGTTGCCACGTCTTTGAGAGCGAGACTGCCTTTTGGCCGAATCTCATAGTATAAATTCGTGCGATTGAAGGATTGAGACAATTTAATGGCATTGGGAATCTTGAGATTTGTCAGGATGTCTTGCTGGACTCGCGGGTTTGCAGTAGCGGTGAGCGCAATCATTGGAATAGTAGGGAACAGCTGTTTCAGATTCCCCAATTGCTTGTAGCTTGGACCTGTGTTGTCCAGGTACATCAGTACGGAGCAGCTCGTCAATGTTGGGCATCGAGCAGAACTCACGTAGATCATGACCCCACTGGCTAACGCAGTGTGCCTCATCAATGACAAATCTCGCCAACTGCTTCCTCTGATAAAGGGATTGCAAAATGTCTTTGAATTGTCCGCTTGCTTCGATCATTTCCGGGGTCACATAGACGAGACTGCACGTCGGTGGGTCCTCCTTGAGCTGTGTGACTGAAAAACGACGCTTTTCAGCGTCCATCGTGCTATTGAGCGTCACGACCGTGATGTCCTTTTGCAACAGCGCAGTCACTTGGTCGAGGATCAAACTGATCAGCGGCGAGACGACCACTGTCACACCTCGTGTCGTTCCGCTCGAGATGACCGCCGGCAATTGGTAGCAGAGTGATTTTCCACCACCTGTATTTTCAAATTGTGGGATCATCAGGATTATTGCTCACAGTGACGCAAGCAAGCAATCGCAGCTTACCAGTGGGCATCAATACAAATACATCTTTCCCAGAAAGTGTCCCATTGATGGCTTTGAGCTGATTGGGCCTAAAGTCTGGCAATTTGAAGCGCATCGTCAAAGCTTTGCGCACGTCCTTGCTCCACGGGTGCTGCTCGAGCTCAGCAGCGGCGGCCGGCAGAGTCCTCGCTGGCTGCTTCTGAGCAGAAGCTCTTTGCGCGAGCGCGTTGTTTGCAGCATGAAGATTCGGTTTGGTCGCATTCAGAGGCCGATGTGGTGCTGCGGGCATCCCTTGCTGATGCTGCTGGTGCTGGTACTGCTGCTGTCTCGCCTGCCCTGCGGCAAGCGCGTTCGCAGAGGTTGTCATTTGGAGAGGCCCTCTACCAGGTCGTGTGTCTGGCTTGCTCTTGGTAGGCTGACCTTGGGCAACGCGGTCCAACTCTTCAATGTCAGAATCATGAAGCTCATCCAGCATGTCATCATACGTAGACGAGACCTTGGCTGGAGCTTGTAGCACTGCAGCGCGCTGGGCCGGTGGGAGTGCTCGAGACGTGCTTGTGCTGGCCTGCTGGCGCGGCAGAGGCTGTTGCGCTAATCGAGTTTGTGCAGCACCACCGCCAGAGGAAGTACTGGAGATGGACACTGGGGCCCTGCTCGTCGAAGGTTGCGGGAGTCCAGTAATGCCAGCTGCGTTGACGACATTGACAGGCCGTACATTCGCCTGCCCTGCTGGTGGCTGGGCAGGTGGTGCAAAAAAGGTGGATTTGGCGGGCTGTTGTGAGGGCTGAGCTTCGAGCTCTGTGATTTGCGTCTTGAGTGCTCGACTGTGAGGTGAGATCAGGAGCAGAATGTCAACGATTATCTGATGCTCTGACAAGGTGTAGAAGGAACAGAGTTCAACTGACATTTGAGTAGATAGCTGTTTCGAGCTCAATCCCAGAGAACACGTGCCGTTATCGGCTTCCACGGCCTCCATTAGGTAGTCTTGCAGGACCGCCAATTTGGTCTTTAGGCTTTCAACCTGGGTCTGCAGCAGAAGGACGAGAGACGGACACATCGCAACGACGACAAGTGCATCAGCACGTTAGATGGCAGTAGCACATCACGTGCCTATAACGCACCTTGTTTGCTGGAGAAGGTGCGGCTTGCTGTGGCTGCTGGTACCGCTGTTGAGGTGGTGGTCTAGATCTTGCGTCCTCCATCGACACCTCTGCAAATCCACTGTCATCGAATGCCACATCATACTCTGGTCCGACGGTGTGGTTGGGGATCGCTCGTTCCTTGCCCTTGAGGGAGGCGATCTTGGACGAGCTGGGTGCGACTACTGCGACGTTTCGCCCTTGGAGTGGCGTGCTGACGCCTGGGCGACTCGGCGCAAAGCCATTGCCGTTGCCTGCAATGAAACTCGACTGACGCTGCAGTGCGGCTGCGGCTGCGCTCTTGCTGGCGTTGCTAACGCTGGCCGCGCCCGACTCGCGTGCAAAGACAAATGCGGATTTCGAGGTGTTGGCCTGGCCGCGCGAAGGGTCGTCAGCAATTCAAATACAGCGGATGCACGACGTCATCGTGCTCACATGATTCGCAAAGCCAGACATCTCCCTCGCTAGACCCTGCTTGCGTGCGTTCGTGCCATTGCCATTGCCATTGCCCGCGGTCGTCGTCGTCGCTCCTGCTGCCGCCCCAGCGCCCAGGCTGGCGCTGGACCCGCCGCGGGCTTTTGCGAGGTGCTCGCTGAGGTTGTTTCTGGGGACCATGGCTGCATCAGCGTCAGCGTAGCATCGCTAGTCGAGGTGTGCTGCTGCCTGGCAGTCGGGAGGGAGCACAGAAGAGAAGCGCCTGCTCGATAAACAAGCAGCGAGCGCGCCACAGGCGGTGGCAAAGAAGCATGGATATCGTGGTGCAGGCCCGCTGAGGAGGCTGTCAGCATGTGCAGAAGTGTACAATTATCTAGTCTCATGCTGTGCTGCGTCGCTGCTGCTGTCCAGGCCATTCTGTGGCAGTCGCAGTGCAGCTTTGCGCCCCGATCACGTCCTTTTGGCGACGACGAGCAACCGCGACTGCTCTTGGTCTTGCTCCAGTGTGACGTACAAGGTGTGCTGTTACGCTACGCTATTGTATCCCTGTGCAGGGCGCAATGGCGCTCTCGGAGCCCGTTCCAAGCTCGCAAGAGTCGGACAAGACACCTGCATATCATAGCCATTCCTCGAGAAAGCGAATGTGTGGTCCGGACCTAAGCTACATCTTGGAGAAGGAACACAAGACGAGTCTATCCTTGCTAAAACTAAGGGGTATATACTATGTTACTGGTTGCCGCCCTCGGCGTGAGATGGGAGCCAGACCTCGAGGCTCTTAAATTCCGGTTCATTGATGTCTAGCCCAACCTGCTCCACGGGCTAGCTCCTGAATTATCGCCAAGTCCACCCACACCGTGTTGCTGGATCTGCTTCAGAGGTGTATAGTGAAGCTTCTGTCTTGCTGCGCAGACTTGGGGGCCACGACCAATCGAGACTGGGCGATTCCCAATGAGGGGAGCTTTAGACAGCAAAGCGAGGACAATACTGCCATCGATTACCCAGCGCCCTACAGCATCAAGCTGTTGTCCTGCAAGAATGGTCGCGAGACTTGCGAGGTGCTGGTAGACCGCGCTCTGCTCTGCGTGTTGAATGTATTCCTAAGCGTCGAGTACGACGATGACCCTGAATAAGGCCTGTCAAACGTGACAACGCGTCCAGATTTCAGCGCAGGCTCGACCCCGTCCATGTCTGGCATACGCGGGGGCAGCGTTTCTTGCGGGTCATTCCACTGCGAGGCGTGCTTCCACCAGCTGTTGCGCAGGTTCAAGTCGACAGACGATTGTCGTCCTCGTCGCGTATCGAGCATGTCGGACTGCACACTGCTACCTGACCCAGACCGCATCGTGTCGAGGTACGAATCATTGCCTGGATACACAGAACTTGGATCGTGACCCCGAGCTGCTGCTGAGAAGCTAGCGGTTGGAGGTGTTTTTGGCGGAGGCGCTGGCCGATAAACCGACGCACTAGGCATCACTGTTGGCTGAGAGCGGCTGTACCGCGTCGCCGCTGTCATCGGCGGGTCGGGCAGAGGCATCGTCGGTGGCATCGTGCGCGCAGGACCCGTATTGTAAAAGTCTTCAGTCAAGTGCCGCTCCGTTGTTGGATAATCCGACACTGTCCCGTACTCGCTATCAAGTCTGCTGGACTTGACTTGCTGTCGAGGCGTGGGCGCATATTGGCTGTCTGGCATCGCTCGCTGCTGTTGGCCAGCGTATTGACCGGTGACTGCATCGGCTTCGTAATGCGGATCCTTGGAAGGGACCATGAGCGGCTCGTAGCCTGGCATCATGCCATCTGGGGGTCCACCAAAGGAGGAGACTTCGCTAACGTTGTCGCGTATCGAGCCAGAAGTCTGGCTGTATCGCGCCTCTGCACGCTTCCGCAAGGCGTAGCGGGACCCAAAGAAGCCTGCTACTCCTAGAACTATGGCACCCAGCGCTGCAGCCGACGCGACGATAGCCGTCTTCTTGTCGCTCATTTTCTCGCCGCCTTCGTGGCCGTCTCCGCTGCCATCTCCATCGCCGTCACCTTCAGGGCCCAACGAGTTGTGGAAAGCGAGCAAAGGCAGAGAGGCGTCGATGCACTTCGCTAGCTGCGTAACGATTGGCTTGCCTTCCTTGTAGAAAGCGCTACTGGAATTGACCATGAGCGCAGCAAGCGGGTCGACTTTGTTCGTGGGTATGTAGCCAACCCAGACGGATCGACTGGCACGCAAAACGACATCAGCAGCGATTCTGTCCAGTCGAGGATGGGCGTTCACGCCTACACTTCTGAGCCTACTCCGTCCCAGTTTGGAGGTTCCCAAGCTTCCAACGAGATTGTCGCTACTCGCGACTGATTGATCCTCAAGGATTGCGAGATCAGCACCGGCATGTATGCAAAGACTTGTGCAGAGGCATCGCTCTGTGCCAACAGCCATGACCAGGATAAGGACTTGGAGAGAAGAATAGAGATGAGAGTGGTATTGTCCGGATGAGGGGCTTGCTGAGCTCCAGCAAGAGTTGCTGGATGATCGCTGCTGCCCGGCTTGATGGTAGAATTGTCTCGCTGCGGAATGATGCTGCTGGGCCATTCGGAAGGAAGAGCAGCCTTGGTCGAGCTCGACGCCAGAGACTCGTCGGAAGAAGTTTTCGAGGGCTGAGCGGATGGGTCAGAGGTCTTGCCAGGATCTGTCTGCTTGCTTGTCGCACTGGCCGACGGATTGGACAGTAGAGTTGAGGAGGGTACCCAACTATAAGGACTGTAAAAGCTCTAAAAGTCAGCATAACTGTTCTTGCAGGAGATTATGACTTGCAACACGTACTCAGACGATGACTCGGGCTTCTTACTTGGCCGATTAGTTCCTTCAGGGCGATCCGGAGAGTTGGTGGTGCCGGCGGGCTTGCTCTGAGAAGAAGTAAGCAGGGTGCTGGGCGTAGACGAAGGGACGAAGGGCACAGTGTCAGAATCTTTATCGCTGGTGTGCTCTGTATTTGTCGTAGAGCTTCCTTTGGAGGATGATACGATCGGAACCGTGCTGGAGCTATCGCTGCTATGCTCTGCATCGCTGCTGGGTCCTGACTTGGAGGAAGGATCAAGGCTCGGTAGCGGAGAAGACGGTGTTGAAATCGACGACACTGGAGGCAATGAGGATGGAGTGCTGCTCGGCTTCGAAGTAGTCTTACTGCTGTCGGTCTCCGTCTGGCCAGGCTTGACTGGAGGGAGAGTACTGCTGTCACTCGAAGATTTGGTACTCGAGTCGCTCACTGTAGATGAATCGACCTTTGGAGGTGAGTCGACCTTTGATGAAGAATCGGTCTTGGTGCTCGATTGACTGTTTGTATTTGACGAACCGTCACTTGACTTGACCGGCGGCACAGTCGAGCTGTCTGATCCTGATATGGTCGATATGGTTGAGCCTCCCACCACAATGGCAGAGCTTCCGCCTGGCAGAGGAACGGTTGAAGTCTTCCCTCCGCCGCTATTGGCGCTGGGCGCAGGTATCGTTGAAATGGTCGAGGTGCCAACAATCACTGCGGAGCCTCCTCCTGGTAGGGCCACAGTGGATGTCTTGTCGCCATTCGCTCCAGCTGCAGAGATGGTCGAGACCGTCTGTCCGTTGACAATGATGGCGGACGACCCGCCTCCGAGGTCTTTGGTAGATGTTTTGGTCGCATCATTGCCAGCGGCTGAACCAGTGACGGTTGATACAGTCTGTCCATTGACCACCACCGCCGAGCTGCCGCCTCCAAGGTCTTTTGTTACTGTCTTCGTCGCATCGTTGCTGCCAGCTGATCCAGTAACAGTCGAAACGGTCTGGCCATCCACAACGATAGCAGAGCTACCACCTCCAATATCCTTCGTTACTGTTTTTGTAGGATTGATACCGCCGGACGATCCAGTGATCGTTGAAATGGTCTGGCCATTTGCGATAACGGCAGAAGTGCCTCCTCCCAAGTCTTTTCTGGTGGTCTTGGACGCGTCGTTACCTCCAGCTCCGGTAATCGTCGAAATCGTCTGTCCATTTGCAACGACCACAGAAGTGCCTCCTCCTAAGTCTTTGGTGGTGGTCTTGGACGCGTCGTTACCTCCAGCTCCGGTAATCGTGGAAATCGTCTGTCCATTTGCAACGACCACAGAAGTGCCGCCTCCTAAGTCTTTGGTGGTGGTCTTGGACGGGTCGTTGCCTCCAGCTCCGGTAATCGTGGAAATCGTCTGTCCATTTGCAACGACCACAGAAGTGCCGCCTCCTAAGTCTTTGGTGGTGGTCTTGGACGCGTCGTTACCTCCAGCTCCGGTAATTGTCGAAATCGTCTGTCCATTTGCAACCACAACAGAAGTGCCTCCCCCTAAGTCTTTGGTGGTGGTCTTGGACGCGTCGTTGCCTCCAGCTCCTGTAATCGTGGATATCGTCTGTCCATTTGCAACCACCACAGAAGTGCCTCCTCCTAAGTCTTTGGTGGTGGTCTTGGACGCGTCGTTGCCTCCAGCTCCGGTAATTGTCGAAATCGTCTGTCCATTTGCAATCACCACAGAAGTGCCTCCCCCTAAGTCTTTGATGGTGGTCTTGGACGCGTCGTTGCCTCCAGCTCCGGTAATCGTTGATATCGTCTGTCCATTTGCAATCACCACAGAAGTGCCGCCTCCTAAGTCTTTGGTGGTGGTCTTGGACGCGTCGTTACCTCCAGCTCCGGTAATCGTCGAAATCGTCTGTCCATTTGCAATCACCACAGAAGTGCCTCCTCCTAAGTCTTTGGTGGTGGTCTTGGACGCGTCGTTGCCTCCAGCTCCGGTAATCGTCCAAATCGTCTGTCCATTTGCAACCACCACAGAAGTGCCTCCTCCAAGATCCTTAGTGACGGTCTTTGCTTCTTCGTCTCCGGCTGCAGCTGACACAGTCGAGGTTGTGCTGACTCCGTTTGCGCCGACGCTGATGACCTGCACCTGGCCATTTGCCAGAGTTGTGGTGACCGGCGCAGCTGGACCGCCTGTCGCTCGCTCCTCGAGACGGATGGCTGAGGCAGTTGTGCAGACGTCGAAAGCGTCAGCAGGATTCGTTGTACATGCCCGGACTACTGGGCGGTGCTGTGCCGATGTATTGAGATTGAACTCACTTGCATGAACATCACGCTTGCTGCGAGCAGCGTGCATCGTGGGCAGCTTGTGCGCAATGAAAGCCCGCGCTCGTAGATTCGGGTGGTTATGGTGCCGGTTGCTGACGGGTCGCTCGAGCTGCATCGTGTCGTTGCCGACAATGAGCTGCAGCGGCACAGTCCGCGATGGCACGTTGAGCTGAGCGGCGACGCTCTGCATGATGCAGCAGCACGAGAGTGCAGCTAGTACAAGCGTGAATGTGTGTGCAGACCAGCTGTAGGGCCCTGCCTTCCAGCGGCGTCGGCGTCGAGTCCGGCCTGCTTGTTGCCCCATCTACATGTATAGCCTGTGCTGCTGCGTTGCTGAACCCATGGAGTGAGACGGATGCGATGTCGTGATTGATGATATAGTCTTGAAGTAGGTCTACGTCTGATGTAGCGAGTGTGTGCTGCTTGTGCTGGTTGTGCGTGTTGCGCGCATCAAACCAGAGTCGTGTCCACTCGCGCTTGAGGCGGGCCTGTAGCGTCAGCTGATCAGCAAGCCCCGTCAGCAGCTGGCCTGCAGACGAGGGCAACATTTCTGCTCCTCTGCGTCTGGTCAGTGCAGCCATTCGGCCTTCCTTTGACCTCGAACTCGGAACTCGAGCGTTTTTGACCTCGCATTGGTAGCGAGATGGGGCGGTGAGCAGCGAGCGCGAGGGGAGGACCAGCGGCGCGCTGTGAGCGAGCGCGGGTAGCAGAGTCAGTCTGGAGCCTTCTCGTCAGTGTTCTCAGCGTGTTCTGTGCCCTCGCCGTGTTGGTGTCTGGTCGAGGGCCATTGTACTGTCGCCCTCCAAGATGGCGGGCGGCTCTCGTCTGCTCCAATCTCAGTCGCACACTGCAAAGATGCGCTTCTTCAGTGCCGCGCTCGTAGGCGTGCTCGCGTGTGGATCAGGTGCGTCCATGATGCTCTAGTCGCGCTCGCGCTCTCGTAATTCTGCGTCCAGCTGAATCTCGCGCTCTCCGCTGTTGCGCTGCCAGCGAGCGCCTCCATCTTTGGAAGCCAGCCCGACCTCGAAGCAGTCGCGCGCTTCCCAGACGACAACCCGCTCAGCGTGGTCTACAACGGGGTGTGTCGGTCATGGCGTCGCTGGCTCTGTCGTGGCTCTTGTCTGACTCTCTGCTGCTTTCTCCCAGCAATCCAACACCATCATCGTCAAGCTCGTCAACCACGCAAAGGCGCCGCTGTCCATTGACGGCATCTCTGGCGCATTCCGTGAAGTCGGAGGTAAAGAACGTCATCTCGCCAATGTGGGTGTCGCTGGCTTCACTTTTCGCTGGGTCGTGCTCTCCGCCTGACACGCATGCATGCCCGCGCTCGACAGACGACAGCAGCAAAGTACTCGCTCGTCATCCCGTCAAACCACGGCACTCCCGTAGACGTGCCCTACAAGTTCTGGTCAGAGATCAAGCCTCAGGACCTCGGCTTCACCGTCTATGTCGACTACTCTGACCCAGCCGACGCTGGCAAGACAAAGCACCGCGCAGTCGCATACGACGGCTCTGTGACCGTCAAGGAGCCCCGAGGATCCTGGTTCGACATTCAGCTGTGAGCTACATCGGCATGTTTGTAAATCAACCGCTCCTCGCTGACCTTGTGACTACCCTCCAGCCTCCTGCTGTACCCCCTCGTGCTCGCCATGATCGGCCTGCCAGCCTACTGGCTATACAACGCCTTTATCGGCCCCAAGCTCTTCCCGCAAAAGAAGACCACCAAGAAGCGCTCCGCCTCCACCGCTGTGGTAGCCACATCGCCCACGCCTCGCCCAGGCACTCCTAGCAACCCGCAAGAGTGGATCCCAGAACACCATCTCCGCACTCGAAGGACAGTCTCGGGCAGGAACCTCGTCTTCAAGGGTACGGGTGGCATCACTCCTGTTGGAGGCGTCACCTCGGGCGATGAGACCAGCGGCAATGAGAGCCAGACACCTCGTCGCTCTGCCCGCGCAAACAAGGGACGCAAGGTGGCATAGTCACGCTGAGCAAGCAACGACTAGCAAGCCACTCAGTGTACAAGCGTGGCTTGTCACTGTACTAAGCTGCCCAATGGGCAGCCAAAATCAACAGCAGCACCCTGCAATTAACCCTCCGCTCACCACAAGCTAGACTTGCGAGAATAGTATAGTCTTCGTTGTTCACAGCTCATAAAAGCGGTATCACCTTTGAAACATTGACAACGAAAAGGGCAGCAATCAACAAAGTTCAAGTTCAGCTATCACATGCGTCTCTCGCATGATCCTTAGCACGGGTACAGAGGGCTTTCGCTCGCCACTGGCCAGCAACAAGTGATCATTGTGGCCGACTGGTGCGAGCTAAAGGATAAGACGCGAGATGACCGGATGCGCATTGCATGCTCGTGATTGACACGTTTGATCTTTGGCACCCATTAATGAGAAGCTGAACTTGCGTATGGCACAAAGAGCCCAATCTCTAGCACTACTCGTCAACGAGCAAGGTTTTGTCGACCTTGGCATAGTCTTGGAAGAACTGTTTGAACAGGTGAATAAGCATGCCGACATCTTCGGAGCCGGCTGTGGTTTGATGATGCTGCTTTAGTGGTATGCTCGCATCTAGGTCGCACGACAACGCGCCGCTCACCAGTTTCGCGGATGGAATGCATAGAAAGCTGAACGCAGCCTATGTCGACTGTGCGGATGCCAAGCTTCGAGACTAAGGAGCCGATCGTAGAGCCGCATGGCATGTCATTTCTCATCTCAAACTCTTGCAGGGGCACGCCGGCCTTTTCAGCGATCTTGCGTAGGATAAAGGTGGTAGGAGCAGTAGTGGCGTAGCGGATCTGCAAATGCTTTCGTGAGCTATGCAAGCTACATCAATAGTACGAGGGCACGCCTACCTTGGCGTTTGTCTTGATCGCTGGACCTTTGTTCATGAGTGGCCTGTGTTCCGCCTGATGCTTGTTCGCGTGGTCTGGCGCGGGGTGCAGAGCGTGACCCATATCGCAAGACAGCAGATAACTGTTTGCTAATGCCGGAGGATACTGTGCAGGGCTATCGGTGATGCGCTGCATCAGAGCTTCGAGCAAATTGCCTTCTGCGCCGTACGCCGAAACCGAGCCAATCTCTTCGTTATCCCACAGCGCGATGCACGGAATGGCTCCATCGGGCGTGTCTCGACCTCCTTCAAGCGAGTCACACAGTCCCTCGACTGCACAGAAGGAAGAGAAGAGATTGTCCAGTCGTGCTGAAAAGACGAATTCTTCGTTTGCGCCACCTAGGCAGGGAGCCTGAATGTCAAAGAGCGACAGGTCAAAGTCGTGTATCGAGTCGACAGAGGCATGCTGCACGCCATTCGCTTTGAGCTGCTCCGCAATAAGCTCCAACAAGCGTGGATGATGATTCGCGCTAATGTCAATGGCCGACTTGTTGGCAGTAGGTGCGGCAGCAGAGACTTGTTCGGTGATGAGGCCAAGGATGGCCTGCATCCCTGATTCTTGATTGTAGAAGAACTTTTCATTCTGATTGCGGTCAAGGTGGATCGCTACTGTTGGGATGCGGACCAGAGGCTTGTTCAGCAGTACCAGATGCGGCGTGTAGGTCCCGTCGGGAGAAGCAGTGATGACTCTTCCTGCGATGCCGAGATCTCGGTCTAGCCAAGTGTGCCACAGTCCCCCGCCGCTTGTGCATACAGAGCATCAGCTAGAGGGTTCTTACACTCGTGATGGCACCCACTATGTCTCCACGCCTATTCACACATAGGAAGGTCAGCCACTGCGATCACCCTGTGTAGTGGCCGTCGCGCACCAATTGCCATGTAGTTGGTGTCAGCGGGCTTCTTGCGCTTGCTGATGGGCCGTAGCTTGAAGTTGCAGCTGTCGGTATGGCAGCCAACAATCGCAAAGCCTGGAGCCTGACCGGCCTTGAAGGACTTTGGCAATGACCACGCCACGATGGAGGACTGGTTCCTATGAGGGTCAAAGCAATGCTTAGCTCGTCACAGTTGCAAATTCAGCGAGGAACGAACCCACCTCGTTACATAGTATCGACCATTCGGCTGCAGATTCCACGTCTCTCGCTCGTTCAGGCGCTTGAAGCCAGACGCCTCGAGGCGCTTGACGGCAGAGTGGACAGCGTGGTCTGTAGAACGCAGTGAGCCAAGATGCAGCACACTATCGGCGACAGCACATACACGGCGTAGGAGAAGCCTCGAGGAACTGGACCAGCGCTCTGGCGGGCTTGAGTGCCATTGTCGTCTGTTCCTGCTGCTTCGATGACGGCGAGTTGGCAGCAGCGGCGGCAGCAACGAGCGCGTCCCGGTCGGTCTGTGGGGGTTTACCGCTCGATGAGAACTGGCTGAAGAAGCTGTCGTAGCCGCTGTTGTAGTCAGTGCAACTTGCCATTTGTGGGCCAGCTTGGGAATCGTCACACGGCAAAGAAGGGCTCCATGTGGCAAGCGAGGCTCGAAATAGTTGTGCAGCTTTTCGATTGTAGAATAATGACAACAGCATTCAAATCGTCTAGGTCTACACCAAGGTAACCTTGCGCTTGTGTCTGAGCTTCTCCACCGCTCGAAGTGCACTCAGCTTTGCTCGACGTCTCCGGTCAATAGTTGCAAGTCGGAGGAGCGAAATGCCTCCGTTATCTTGAGACTTTGCTGGCTTGCTTTTGTGTCTTTGTGGATTCTCTCGTCTTGGAATCTTCTTCACGCGTGCCTTGCATGCCAACATAGATGACATTGCTTGATTTGAGGTGGCTATGGCCGGCTCTTGAGCCGGCCTGGCTGTCTCTTCAGGAACACTGGGATTGGAAGCGTCCTTCCTCACGAGCACGGCGACAAAGAAGCCATGCGTCCCGAGTCTCCTCTCGCATCTGATCATTCCCTCGAAAAGTGCCGGATCCCGTTCTTCGTATCCTTCATTCTTCCCTCTGAGCGGCCATTCCGGCAAGACTCTATCTCTCGTATCCACCGTCCAGTCTTGGAAGTCTGGCATGTCGAGCACAGACATGACCACGTCTTCGTTCTCCTCGCGATGCACGGAGCAGGTCGAATAGACCACTTTGCGAGCTTTGCTGAAGCGAAGGGCTGCTGCGAGAATATACCGCTGAAATTGACTGAGCGGTCTCAGGCGGGCTTGTAAAGCGTCGGCGGGTATGCTGTTGGCCCCAAAGTCGGCATGTATACCAGATCCAGCTACATTTGTAAAGGGTTTCAGCAGACTTTCGGATCCAGACCAATGGCTGCACCTTACAGCACGACGGATCCACAAGTATGTGCGTAGCTTCGCTGAACGGCTCCCTAGTAGGATCACATTCCAAAAAGTCGGCATGCCAGGCTTGTACATCTGTGAGGTGCAGAACCGTCAATATGGCGTAACCTATCTCACATATGCCGCCTGATAGACGTACTTCTGCATCCAGCCCGGCTGAGCATCTGTCTGAGGGTCTTGAATCGGTTCTCATTTCTCTCAAAAGCAATGACTCTGCCACTGCCTGCGCGCATGAGGGTAGCACTGGCATAACTCGTTTTGTTGCCTGGTGCGCTGGTCGCATCTATGACTGTAACGGGTTCGCTTGTGCTCGGCACGAGGTCTTGCAGCAACAAGTATGCAGGAAGACAGCTGGCTTTATCTTGTGCGATCAGACGGCCATCGAGGTATGGCTTGAACTTGGGCAGGTTCATCATCCCGTTTGCAAAGGCAAAAAGATTCGGCACGTGCTCGTCGAGGAAGAAGCAGTGTCTACAGCAAGAGGGTCAGGCGAGCACATGGAAAGGTAGCGAATGAACTACCACACACCCTTTGGTCGTCACTGCCTCTGAGAGCGTCGTCACCTCATCGTAGCCATTTTTTAGCAGCCATTCAGTAGCCTGCTCCACGGTCCAGCGGTTCTCGTTTACCCTTAGCCAGCGAATCTTGCCGTCCAAGTTGTTTGGATCGTCTTGACCGTCCGAATGCTTTTGACGCCCTTTGCCCTTGATGTCCAGGGCCATGTACTGGTCTATTGCCACTTGAAGCCCTTGGTCGGTGTGCACGCCAGCGTGGATTTTCTCCCTCTGCAGGTTGGCCTTGAGCCTGAAGCATGAGCGGATGGCAGACAAGCTCAGCTACATGAACAGTCTTGATTCACCCTTGGAATCGGCGCCCACCTAATCGCATACCGCTCCACTGCGACCCGGATCTTGTGCTCTTTCGGCAGGGTGATGCCTCGCTTGCTGAAGAGCAAGTCGTGCACGAGCAGCACCGCGAGCGACTTTGCGCTGGACGCGTTCTTGCGCTGAAGTGCCTGCGCCTCGTGCTTGAGCAGGTCGACAGATTTGAGCAGCCGCTCGAGCACAGGCAGATACTTGAGCGTCTCGCAGAGAATCGCATAGCAGCGCGACGGCGAACTCTGCCTCGCCTCGTGCGCGCAGACGGCTTTCAGCGACGGCGGCTTGTCCGCTGCTTGCACGGCGTCAAGGATGCGCGCACACATCGAGTAAAAGTCCATCCTCGCGCTGGACTGACGGGCTGGAGCAAGACAGGTGGGACTTGCATATTTCGCGGTAGCCTGTCCCAACGATCACGTGCATTGACTTTATTCCCGACTCCTGGCACCACTACAAGCGAAAGCTGCACAACAAGCTTTACACAAGCTGTATATGAGCTTTACACAAGCTGTACACAAGCTGCCTCAAATCTCAAGCAGCGACGTTCTGAGCGGCCGATGCGAGTCTGGAGAGAGGACATCGTCAACGACCATAATCTTCCGAAAAAGTTTTGCAGCTCCATTTCCAAGAGAAGAGAGCAAAACCTACTTGAACTCCTCTTGCATTCGATTCTTGATGATGTCTGCTCCAGTCGTGAGTGGGTACTTCTTATCCGGGCCTTGGATCTTGGTGCTCTTCATTGCGTGGTTGAAATCTATGTGACAGACCACAATCAGCCAACTCGATCTTCACTCTTCTCAAGAACCAGTCTACTTACACGCTGTAGCATATCGTGACGGCTATGCAGGGACAAGATTAGCGTCATTCTATAAATTCCCGGCTCGTCAATGACGAGCCAAAAGAGAGCCCACCTGGGGTCCAGGGTATGCAACAACACGATGGAAGATTGATTTGAAGCGGTCATCGGACCAGTACATCTGCGGAAGAAGACCGTCAGTCAAGCTCGTCTTTGTGATCTGCAGCAGACCCACCATCATATCACCGATGTTGCAGATGATAGGGCCTTGCTTTGCTGGCACGGGCGACCATTGATCCTTGCTGTCCATTCCATAGCTTCCTACCGCTTCTCTGCCCGGCAAGATCTCCAGACCAGCCTCTCCTTCCCGTTGGAAGAGCAGAGTAAGCACGGAGATGTCCGTGTGAGGGCCATTGCGCCAATAGTTCTCCTTCGTCTCGGTCGTGGGCAGGTAATGCAAGGATCGCATTGATGATAAAGATTCTTCGGAATAAGGATCGTGGGCTGCGCGGAAGGTGCCCTTTGGCAGACCTAGATCCTCTTCGAACAGGTCCACTGTAAAGACGATTCCATCAGACACTGTTCATACTAGCCGGTTCGTATACAGCTTTAACTCACGGATCTTCATTGACAAATCGTGGCACTTCTCCATGTACGCCTTTGTACCAGCGCAGACCTCGGGCATATCGTCCTTGGGCCAGCCGTGCTCGGTGCCCAGCCTCAAGCTGATAGATTCCTTCTGGTCAATCGCGCCAGTTGACGGCCTGAATTGAGATCGCTCTTCCCAGCCTGTATTGGTTTTGAACTGATGCGCAACGTGCTTCTTCACTTCCACATCCTGGTCAAAGAACGACTTTGTGAGGAGGAATTGATTCTCAATGTCCTGCACGCTGAAACCATGGTCGACTATTGCAAAGAAGCCGAGCTCTTCGGCGGCCTTGACGAGCTGGGCTTTGATGTCTTCTCGCCGGTTGTCGAAGTCTGTGGTGGCGTCTCAATGTCAAGGAACGGATGAGCCTAACATGGCTAGAGAAGAGCGCAACCCACCAGCCAAGCTGATGATGGGAATGTTTCGCTCAACCAATGCAGCGGGTTTGCCGGGCATATTGAGTGCGTAGTATGGGACGCCGCAATGGACTGTTCAGGATGGTACTCGATGTCAGGCAGGGCAGCAATAGGTCGGGAAGGATGATGTGCAGTCCAGCTGGACAGCCGGAGTAGCACCAGCGCATCCGACAAAGACGGTGAAAGCCATACCGCACGATCACGTACGCTTTATGCAAGCCGGCGGGCGCGATAGAGCGATGCTGTATCGTCGGCCGATAGTTGCGCAGACTTTCCAAAGGCGGGTCCGGGATCTACATGCGAAGATAGCGAAGGGAGTGCCAGCATAAGAGGGGCGCGTAATGTCGCTATCAGAGTGTAGGATACCGTTCTGCAGATGTCAATGCTGGGATTCGGCTCAGCTGGGCGTCCTGGGCTCGTCTTGCTGGGCGCATAGAATCACGTAGACGCACAAGATGGCCGGCACAGCGCGTCAAGTGACGCACGAAGAGGTGGCAGAACATGCGAGCAAACGTAGCTGCTGGGTAGTCATCGAGAACAACGTCTACGACCTGTCCACCTACCTTCCTTCACACCCCGGCGGCGCGACTGCGATACTGAGGTACGCAGGCACAGACGCGACGCAGCCATACAAGAGCTTGCACCCGCCTGGAACGCTCGAGAAGCACCTGCAAACGAGGTACGCAGCCGTTTGATGCAGCAGCAGATGTGTGTCCCGAAGATGCGTGACTGCCAGAGCTGATCTTGACTGCTCGCTCTTCTCAGCCACTATGTAGGCAAGCTATCAGACGTCAAGTCAAAAGTCACCAAGCCCGTCCCTGCAGCGATACCAGCCAAGAAGATCACTCGCGTCAGGCTATCTTCCATCATTAACCTTCGTGATTTCGAGGTGAGCTCAACGTCGTTGTAACGTCTTGGTTCCGAGCTGACTAGGCGGCAAAATAACAGATCGCTGCCCAAGCCAACCTGCCAAAAGAAGCTTTTGGTAAGCCATGTTTGCAGCTTCATGGAAGCTGCCATCCAGCTGAACCGTTGCCCTTCCAGCTTGTCAGCCCAAATACGCTCCCGGAGCATAGCCAAGCGTCTCACAGCAAGCTGATGATACTTTGATGCCATGCCAGTCTTCAAAGCAGGCGCAGATTCCGAATACACAGCCTCATGGAACAGAAACAGCTGGTCCGCCATCAAGTTCCGTCCTCGGATTCTGCGGCCAGTCGGGAAGCTTGACAGCAGCGCAAGCCTTTTTGGTCAGCGATTCGGGCTGCCGTTCTTCATTAGCCCAGCTGGAGGGGGGAAACTTGCACATCCACAGGGAGAGGTCCTTATGACAAAAGCTGCAGCGAAACATAACGCGCTTCAATGGGTAAGTCCTGAAATCATGGGCCGCTCGACTACTGCCGCGCAGCTAAAGATCTGTCGTGAGCAGGTCTGTAACATGGCAGGCTGTACGCAAGCAGAAATTGCGGAAGCCAGTGCGCCGGGGCAGGTGCTGTTCTGGCAAATATACGCAAGACCAGAGTCAGTCTGTGCCCGCAGCTCTTTCGACCTAGTGCTTATCCAACAAGTTTGTTTCTCCAGCTTGCGGATAACGTCTGAAGAGATCAAGAAGGCCATATCGCTAGGGTACAAAGGCTTTGCGCTCACAGTCGACGGCGTACGTCCTGGGAAGAGGGAACGAGACATGCGCATAGCGATAGACGCAGCGGCAGTCAGTCATTCCAGCTGACTTGAAGGAAGGTCGTCACTGATGATCGACTGTCGTCGTGCAGGCCGCGCTAGGAGACGACGATGAAGACGAAGAGATCACCAGCGGCGGCATCTCAGCTGTACGAGGGTAGGCAGCAGCTCAGAAAGTCCACTTTGTGCCAATGCTGACTATGCCATTTGACACAGCGCGGTACATTCCGACTTGGACTGGATCACGAGTGCGAAATGGCTACGAAGTCTCAGTAAGTAGGCTGCACAAGTCTCGTCAGGCAAGACGGAGCTGAATTTCACAATATAGCGGATCTCCCGATAGCTGTCAAAGGCGTGCAAAGTTGGAAAGACGCAATCTTATGTATGCAACACGGTTTTCACCCTTGGCTGAGCAATCACGGCGGGCGGCAGCTGGAAGGGCGAGTGCAGGCACTTGCAGTCTCAAGCCTGTCCATAAGCTGATGAGTGGTATACAGAGCTCCCTCCGCGGCTGATACCCTAGTCGCGATGCGGCAGAATTGTCCCGAAGTCTTCGACAAGTGCGAGGTTATAGTCGACGGTGGCATGTGAGTCCGTGCGACTGCTCACACGTCTGTCTTTTACTAAAAGCTCCTTGCCCTATTCCAGCACGCGGGGAACAGATGTTCTCAAGGCACTTTGTCTAGGAGCGAAATTGGTGGGTATTGGGCGCCCGATGCTTTACGCCCTGGCGTACGGTGAGAAGGGCGTAGACAAGGCCATCCAAATTCTCAAGCAGGAGATGGAGACAGCTATGGCGCTGCTGGGCGTGAAGAGTATAGACGAGCTCTGCCCTGATCTCGTTGATACAGCTCCTCTGGTATTTGCGGCGGCTTTCCCACGGCCGCATCTCTGAAGGGCCCGTGTCGGGCTTCCGCATGTGCATTGCAGTGTTTTCTAGGGTAAGCGAGACTTTCGCAAATTTAGCCTGCTCTGCGGTTGTAGCCATAATGCACAGTACATGTACTGTGCTGGCCTCCGTGCGCTTCGCTGGTCTGTCTTGGACGAGCGCTCTGTCTCTCCAAGAGTAAGGCACGTTTCTGCGTGCGCGACATGCTCATCATCGGCTCCACACGCCTCCTCCAAAGTCTGCTATCTGACAGCGTCTCGTGGCAGCGGTATGTATACCGGTTGAGAGCTGCGATGTCGTCGGCGCCACAACTCCCGCCGGCCGCAGACGATCCCGCGCTTACCGCCTTCTGGCCAATCACATCACTCGCAGGACAGAATCGCCGGGATAAGCACCGGCCGCACATCACCTTTATCTGCTGAACAATCAGGGAAATGAGCCTCTACGACTTACCGAGAAATGCCTATTCACCACCTTCACTTCTGTTGGTAGCCACGGCCGTGCGCGGCTCTTATCGACCGCCCCCTTGCACCGCGCAGCGTCCCGAGAAGTGAAGCGATAAAGGCCTGGTGACTCCCTTCCCGCTCCCGCGTCCTGGCTTCTCTCCTCTCTTCTCTGAATTGCCATAGTACACAAGTCTGATCCTTTTATCAAGATCAAGATGGCTCGGAGCATCACAGAAGAGCACAAGCCGCAGCCAGCGCGCGATGATTCGTTCACCGACCGCAAATCCCTCCCGGAAGGCGAAGACCCAGAAGTGCAGGTGGTGCGGCTCAAGACAGAAGGGCTTGCCGAGGATACTCTGAGGGCGTGAGTGGGATGTGATATATATAAAACCTGAACTAGGCTCAAGCGACTTGACAGTTCTGAGGAATATACTGAGGCGGATTTCAAGAGAATTCTCCGCAAGACCGACATGTGAGCCCGCTCACTCAGTGGTGAAGGCTTCGCACTGACATCGCAGATTCTCAGGATCTTGATGCCCATCATGTGGATCGCATATGGCATTCAGCAGGCCGATAAGACGGGACTGTCTACAATGGCCACCTTCGGTATTCGAAAGGACACTGGTCTCGTGGGCCAACAGTGAATCTCTTCAACACAGAGGAGAAAGAATCGAGGATCTGGATCTGATTTTTGCTGATTTTGCAGGTACGCTTGGCTCACGACCATCTTCTGTACATATATTTTGAACGTTCAGAGGTGTATTTCCGATCCTGAATTTTTGACTGAAATTGTCCTCACACAGACATTGGATATATCATTGGAGAAGTGCCAGGCAACATCGTCATGCAGAAAACATCGATAAGACAGAGTCTTGGCATTGCCATGCTCATCTGGGGTGGTGTGGTCATGTCAACGGCCGGCGCGAAAAACTGGGCAGGTTTGATGGTCATTCGTCTCCTGCAAGGTGTCTTCGAGTCAATCATCAGTCCTGCGTTCCTCATCGTTACAGGTGCGGGCGCCCAGCTAGAATACCAAGTACGTCGCCGCCGCTGACCCTCTTGCCAGGCCTTTGGTACAAGCGTGAAGAACAGGCAAGCCGAGCCTTGATCTGGGGCACGGCCAACTCTGGCTTCACCATGATCACTGGCCTGGCAATGTATGGCATCGGTCGCGCTGCGCAGAAAAATCCGGACGGATTGGCAGCGTGGAAAGGCCAAACATACTTCCTGGGCGGTCTCACCTTTTTGATTGCTGCTTTCGTGAGTCGAAGCCGAACGAGTCGGTCACACATTGTCGGACATGCTAATCACGCGCTCAACACAGATGTATACCTGCTTTGGAAGTCCTCGCGAGGTCTGGTGGATGTCGGAAGAAGACCGTCGTATTCAAGCTGCTCGAGTGCTGGCAAACAGCAGCGGTACCGACCGACAGAAGCGAGGGTGAGCGACTTTTCAGGTCTAAACGACTGCACGGGATGTAGCCTAATCATTTGGTGCTTCCCACAGCGAATGGAAGTGGGAGCAGGTCTGGGCATCATGCCGAGAACCGCAACTGTGGCTGTTCTTTTTCGTGGTCATCATCAACGCCATTCCCACCGGCGGTACCAAGTACGTCAATCCCGCGAACCGGGCTTATTATTCCTGCTGACCGGATGCGCCTCTCTCTGTAGCACATTCGGCGTGAGCTGATACATCAAGGCTAGTAAACGGCCAGTGCCAGAAGCTAAATTTTTGTTCGCAGAATCTCATCTACACTGGCTTCGGTTTCACTGCACTCGAGGCTCTGCTCAAGGGCATCATTCCTCAATCTGCTTTCATTGTATTCTGGTTTCTCTTGGCGGCTGTAATCCTGCGCAAATGGCAGAATTTCCGCTGTGAGTGCCAAGCATCACTTTCTGAAAAGCCTCGCTGACTGATTCTTGGTACAGTCGGATTCATCATCATGAGCGCCATGATCGCATTTGCAGGAATGTTGGGATGTGGTCTATTGCAACGCAATGGTGGTGCACTCTGGTCGCGATGGGGCTGCTACCTTGTCACCGGCACTGGCTCGATTTGCGGCTGTCGTAGGTCGTCTTTCGCCATCGGAGTACTTCGACAGCTTACATAGAACCTCGATGCAGTTATCTGGACGCTGTTGCCATCAAACATAGCTGGACGGACGCGCAAGTCGGTGATCTCAATTGCAGTCTTCCTCGCTTATTGCGCAGGAAACTCCATTGGCGCACAAATTGTGAGCAGCCTGGATCTTCGACCGGCAGCATAATCTGACCTGTCTTGCATTGTAGTTCCAAGCACGCTGGGCGTGGGTAGTTCTTTCGCATTATCGTGCCATATGAAACTGACATCGCCTCTCATAGACCGAACTACACACCTGCAATGGTCATCCTTGCCATTTTCTACGTCCTGGAAGTTGCCTGCTTCATTGGCTGGATGCTGTACTACGTACATAAGAACCGTTCTCGTCGTGCTGCATGGAGGGCTGCTGGTCTCTCGGATGCTGAAGCAGCGAAGAAGGGCCAACTTGTGAGGACACCCTTGATAGCACTCGCATATCTGTTTTGCTGATGATATGCTTGCTTCGATAGCTTGGCGAGCAAGACGTAACAGATATCGATAACGTAAGTCGAGCTTTGTACGGCGCACAAAACAGGGTAGTCAGGCTGACGGCAAACCTTCTCTACAGCCTTACTTCATCTACACCTTCTGAGTGTAAAGCAGTGGTTGAAGCAGTCCAAGTCTGTTTCCAGGATCACAGCATTGTCGATCTGCTCTGCATTGTGGTGGGCAGCAGAAAGCAAGGCTATCCGATTCCGTCCCGTTCAGGGCTTTTTACCGCATAGTGGAAGTTGTCGGTGGCGGAATAAGGTGAAAGTGTAGCTACGTGTCTGGAGTGCAAGGGCAAAGGGAAAGTGAACTGCAACAGTGTAAATACAGCATCATCATGTACAGTCAACAGCAGTCAGCCTTTTCCTGCCACAACCCCAAAAGCTGCCGTTGCCACCGCCTTCGGCCGGCCATGCCGGTTATCCGTCGTGTTGATAGAGCTCTCCGCTTATCTAGAAGGCTCTCACCTGCTCTTACTTACAAGATACTCGCAGGGCATGAAGAAGAAGGCAGAGACAGCAGCGAACGTCAAAGCGTCATCGCTGGATGGCGAGGAAGCGCAGTCAGAAGTCAAGGCATCTGGATCCAAGGCCAATAAGCGCCGATATAATGCTTCGTGCATGTTGTGCCGGCGGAAGGTGAGGGCCACTCAAGTAAGGGTATCTGGATGCGTCGCATGCTAAAGTGTCGGTTTGCAGCGCCAACGATGTCCGGGGTACGTGTCTCGACCGACTTTCCTCGAGTGCTTGCGCTCATTGCACTTGCGCCTAGCACAGCCGCGATGAGAACGGCAAGAACTTGTGCACGACCTGCGAAGCCCGTGGTGTACCATGCGAGTATCCTCAGTAAGCAGTATAGCACATCTATGAGCGCTGCGACCACAGGAAGCCGCAGCTTGTCATGACAGGTGCACAGTCACTGAATGCATGACCACCCTCAGGAATCCCGACGCAACGAAATACGACGAGGCACTAGAGCTGCGCGATCTTGTAAACTCGCTGGTCACAGCATCAGCGGATCAGCGCGCGGAGATGCTAGAATCCTACCAGGCCAAGAAGAAGCGCAAGCAGCCAGACTCGGACGGTGAAGGCGGCGGTGTAGGTTCAGGTGCTCTGCAAACTGCAGCCGCCCGAAAGAAGACAGCCTCTGGGCATCATCAGGACAGTCCACCTGTTGTGTCCAACCTCCCACTGGCCTCAAACAAGCTCGAACACGATGTCAGCGCGACTCACCTGCTCAATTTCCGACGCGTGCGGGATTGTGAAAAGCACGTGTCTGCGGCTATCGCGCCAGCCATACACACTACAGCGAGAGATTGCTATCTCACAGATACTGAGCTGGAAGTATTCTTGGACACTTTCTTCCGGTGAGCATGTCAGCGAATTTCGACTCACTGATGGTCAAGCTGAGGCATGCTGTGCGGGCTGTGCATATTCTCAGATGGCACAATGCGAGATTCCTCCTTCCACGGCCTCTGATCTGCAACTGTAAGCAAAAGCGCTCACGTCTCCGCGTTGTACTCATCCAACATTCTATATGCAGACGCAAAGAACCCCTCGATGAGATCAGCATACCCAAGTGATCTCCTTACGACCTCAATATTCACATATGCCTCGCGGCATCTCATGAACAGACGTGAGCTTGGCGAGAAGCTTTGTGTGAGTCTGCGGGGTCTCAGCCTGGAGACTCAGAAGGCTGACGGCCGTGTGCATGGGTTCAGGCACATGCGCACTGTCTGTTAGCCGAGGAAATGTGCAAAGAGCCTACCATCGCGACAGTTCAAGGCGAGTCGTCTCTATCCATCCAAAGCAAAGCATCATTGATTGACGCGTATTCCTGCATCCGCGGTACAGGCGTAATGTTTCTGTCCATGCATCACGCAACGAATGGTCGCAATGGACAGAGTTTGTCCATCATTGGTCTTGCCGAGGGTATGATGCAAGGTAAGCTCCCGACCCAGTCGGTAAAGGTGAATGTGAAACGCTGAACATGTCGAAATTCCGCTCTTCTCAGCAATGTCTCTGAGCAGGATAGGGCGGCCGAAGCTAGAACAGGACATGTTCTATCGCACGCAGGTCGCGATCTTCATGTGGGTGAGTAAATATCTCTAAATATTCATTTCGGATTGGAAACGCAACTGATATTGCGACATTACAGCACGTCATGTTCTCCCTCATCACAAATCAACTGACGCATCTCGAAGCGCCAAATATTGAAGAGCTGAAAAGTGCGTGCTGTGCTGCTTTCCCTTGTCGGAGCTTGGCTGATACCAGTGCTACGCGTTCGACAGTCGAATTAAAAGGCATGGAAGCCGATGAGGTCGCGAATCAAAGCGGTCCGATCTTGGGACTTGCAATGAATGGCGAAGAGAACGATGCATTCTGGCGAGATGCATTCTTGAGGTACGAGGTGTCTTCCGCAGGCTACGAGTCTGGGTCTTACGTGCTGTCGAAATGGTGGTCGAATCTTCGGAACGTCTCTCATCAGGAACGCCGAAGCATTCGTAAAGCTCAATGAAATCCTCCAAGCTCTTTTCGCGGACACCTCAAAATCCCAAAGCAGTGCACAGGCGTTTGTGTACCGCACACGCGAGGCACTGTTGCATTGGCAGGCTGGAATGTCGAGCGAGATTTTGATGGATATCGATAATTTGCCGCAAATGGCCCCACCACCGAGTATTGTGCAGTTCAAGTAGGCCGCTGTCTTAGACTTTCCATTTTAGAGGAATGGCACTGCGCAAAGCTGATATCTTTCTTGTCTTCCAGTCTCCTCGTACGAACACTTTGGGTGAGCTTCAATGCATTTCTTGCATATTTCGTCTCCGGTCCCGTGTCTGGGTCCTGAGTCGGCAATGTTACAGATTCTTCTCTACCGCCGCTTCGACGAATCCTTCGATAGCGCTTACACACTCGCGGGCGCCAAATCCGCCAGCGCCTATGCTGCACGGGAGATTTTCGAAATCTTTCGATTATTCGAGCAATCCCTCTCTTTTAGCTTCTTGAACTACATTTCGATATTCGCGGCCGAGATGGCGGCGGTGACAGATGTGCATGGATTGCCGCGCGAAACACCGGAAGAAAGGGAGATATTGAGCACGAGATTGGCACTTTACATACGCGTTTTGCAGACGGGCGAAATTGTGCGTTTGTATAACTTTCTTTTTCGAGACCCGCCAGCGTCGCAACTAGTTGTCGACTCCCCGCTGACTGGGGTTTGATTCGGAAACGATCTTGACAGAACTGCCCGGGATTAGCGCACATGGTCGACGCGCTACGACGCGAAAAAGATGGCATCGATCCATTTGGCGATTTCCTCGTTTCTGCGCCTCCAACGCGGCACGTCTCCGCAGAGCCATCTGCACATGCAGCTCTTCATCTGCAACAGCAGCAGCACCAACAGTCCGGCCACGAGATCCATGTCCCGCCTGTGCTATCAGCTACGAGTGACGCAAACGGCGTTGGTAGTGGCGGAGGGAATGAATTTGATGCACATTCGTCGCAGTTGAACGCCATGTGGGGTAGTTTGTGGTATTCGACCGAACAGATGTAGCTCCTCTATCGATGGCCTGGAGTAATTTGTCCATAAGTCGTAGTTGACAATTCGAGTCGGTATTGTCGTAGGCGCGGCTCGAGAATCGCGGATTCGATCCTCGGATTTGGGAGAAAGGTCCACAACATGCAAGAAGCACTAGCATGAGACTCTTTATGGAGGTAGCACCGCTAACATGAAACTTGATTTGACCGTTCTCTTTCTGCTCGTCCCTTGTTAGACATACGGACCCTTATTGGAAACGCGCCTGTTTCTTTCTCGCAGCAAGGCCTCGCATAGCTTCTTCAAAGCGATCCGACTCGCTGACCTTCGTCCTTGAGGATTTTTCGTGGGCTTGCACGCCATCTAGCGCATCCATGGGCGCGTTCGAATAATGCGGTGTTGTAATTTGTGCCTTTCGAGCTGGTGCAATGGATATGTCCTTTCGCAACCTCGCGCTCGGCCTTCTAATGCTTTTCCTACTGCTCTCTTCGAGCGGTTCAATGGCGTGCGCTGATGTCTTGAGTGAGTGCGGTGATGTCCTGATGGGCTTGCTTGTTGTGAGGTAGTATGAAGCCAGGCCTAGCAGGGAGCCAAAGAGGACGGCTGCCGTGACAAAGTAGAAGATGTGGCGGTTCTGCGCAGGCATGTCGACACACACGACAGGCAGGGAGAGTAGTGTCAGCGTGCTCGAGGCGGAAGAGAAACTGAGCAGTACAAAGAGCTGGAGCCATACCTGATAGGCGAGATAGAGAATGAGCGTGACTGGTCTCCATACGAGCACCTCGAGGGGATAAGTCAGCGGCAGAGAGAGCAGCCTAATGCCCATCCAGGCATATCGCAGGACAAGGGAGATGGACGTATATATCGAGGTGGCCAGCCAAGGCACCGCGTACAGGAGGACGCCCTTGAGAGGCAGTACGAGCGTGTATGTGAATATTGGAGCGAAGAAGGCGGCTGCTTCGAGGATGCCTCCTCCGGCGGTGGGAGCTGGCTGAGGCTCGGACATGATTACGCTGGTTCAAGCGTGTGGTTGGTGGATTTGCTGTATGTACAGTGTCGTTCTTGTGCGTCCTTGTTCTTATCTTGCAATTGTCCAGCGTCTATTCGTGACGTAGCTCGACTACATCCAACGTCGACCTGACTTTCGACGACAGTTGCGTGTGTCCAGCTATTGAAAGCGTGTCCATAAGCTCTTCTACGATGTGCTTGCATGCGTGCTCGCTCGCAGTTGGTGCTAAGCCAATCCCCTCGTCTTTGCTGTCCACGCTTATCGTTGTCAATCGAGCGACTCGCTTATCGCGCAGAATAGCCGAACATTGCATCCAAGCCACTTCACAGCTTTTCTCTGCTCCATCCAGTCGCATGCACTTTCATAGTACACGCACACACACACACACACACACACACACACACACACACACACACACCCATGGCCGCATCCACCAATGACGTGCTCAGCAGCATCCTCGCAGAGCTGCGCGACCTGAAGGCCTCGCATGCTGGACTAGAGGCACGCTTGGATGGGATCAGCAATAACAGGAGCAACAGCAACAGCACTCTTGCACAGCCATGGCCCATCTCTGGTGGCCCAAGCACTGGCAATGCTGGCAGTCGCACAGGCGCATTCTCTCCCAGCTCGCCTGGGTTGCAGTTTGGCACCTCCCCCGGCAGTCCGCAAATCACTCAGCCAGGAGCAAGCAACGGCAGTGCTCATACTATCCACGGACAGCGCAAGCACTCCACCACCTCTGCTGCCGTCAAGCAAGAGTTCCTGGAGTGGGCTAGGAACACGCCCCCGCAAAAGGCGGCGACGTCGACGACGACCACTGGCGATGGCGCACAGGACGGCAGCAGCGGAGCCGTCTCGGAGAGGGAGATTTATTCCAGCAGGGCAGTACTCACGAGTGAGTGCGATGCACAGCTACTGCACAAAGGCTCACTTGCATTCAGCTGATTGTCACTTGCATTGCACCCACGTGCTCACTTCGCTCGCTCGCTGACGCCACAGCCTACCCCGGCCAAGTAGGCATCTCTCCCATTCCTGTTGTATGGGGTGCCTCTACCGCACAAGAGCGCGGTCCGATCCTCGCATCGCGTCAAAAGTCATCACTGGGTCTACGAAACGCCATCGGCGCATACGGCGGCAGTTATTCAATCTACCACGCTCTGAGCGTCGCAATTGGAGCATTGGACCCAAACCAGCGTCCAAATTACCTCAACACAGAACCTGTATTCGAAGTCCCTCCTAATCCATCTTGGTTTGATCCGACCAAAATCGTAACTCTGGACCCGTGGGGACATTTGGCCCAGGTGGTGCACAAGGACCGCATAGACGCAGGCGTAGATATACGACCTACATTGAGCATCACAAAAGCTCATTTGAAAATTGCAGAGCTTGATGATGCAGTTCGCAAAGGTCGATTGACTGTGGATGGGAAAATCGTCATTCATTCTCAAGCGGCCGTAGCGGCTGAACAGGTCGCAAATGCTCATCAAGATATTCTAGACGCCAGCGCCAAAGATGTCCTGGGCAAAATGAGCAACGATGCGGGCGTAGAAGTCAATGTCTCCAAAGTCGCGTTTGAAAACGTGTGGTACCTCCCCGGTGTTGCGCAGAGGCTCAAAGTTTCAGAAAACTTGCTCAGGAGATCTCTCTTTGAAGACACGGGCGGCATGTGTGAGTGAAGGCACTGCCTAAGGAAGGGAATAAAGGACGGACAATATACTGACAATGTTATTTTTATTTCCCAGACCCCGAACTTCTAACCCGTCAAGACTTGAAAGTCTTCCTCCCTCCAATCGCTGGCAACACAGGTTGGTGCTATTCTCTTGCAAGTTCAAACCTTCTTCAGCCCTATACTGACACATTAGTATCCCTCCAGTCTATATCTTCGGACCGCCAGCCTACCTTTCTGACCCATCGAAGCGTAAGCCAGCAAATCAGATTCTCAGAGGAAAGGCGTGACAGTCTAAAATGCTAAACACCTTTACAGGCTTGGCTGTGCGTATCCACGACGCATGCGGCGGTTCTGACGTCTTCGGCTCCGACATCTGCACGTGCCGGTGAGCTCGATTTTCTGACTGTTCTCCAGTCATCGAAATGAATAATGTTGTGCTGATCATGTCGGCTTCCTGGCATTGGCAGACCTTATCTTCTACATGGTATCGAGGAAGCTATCAAGTGCGCTCAGTCTGGAGGCGTCGGACTGGTTGTCTACTTCAACAAGGAGGGTGTGTTGGAAATGACACAGTCTGATATGTTGACGGCGGCAGGCATATTACTGACATGCCGTTCTCTTTCACTTCAGGACGAGCTCTGGGAGAAGTCACCAAATATCTTGTGCGTCGCTCTTGCCTTCTGCAAGGATCGTGCTTGCAGCATTCCATCCAAGCTTCATCAAACAAGACCACGGAGCTGAATAACCTTGTTTTGCATTTGATTAATCAGGTCTACAACGCCCGCAAGCGAGGCGGCGACAATGCAAGCCAGTACTTTGCACGCACCGAAGGTATCGCCGGCGTCAAGGATGCGCGCTTCCAGGCGCTCATGCCAGATATCTTGCATTGGTTGGGCGTGAAGAAGATCGACGACATGTATTCTATGGTGCGTGTGATCCTTTTGCATTGGTGACTCGGAGCACTGTATTACTGATGAATACTGATTCTCGTTGTACTGTGCCCGATCTGCAGAGCGACATGAAACACGATAGTGTCGTCTCGTCGGGAATCCCTATTCTCAGGAGACACGACCTCCCAGCTGAGCTCATCCCGCCTGACAGTCAGGTGAGGGTCCTTTGTGTGCTTTTGACTGCGACAAGAAACAGCCTTTCCTGACGTTGTGCATTTGCTTGTATAGGTCGAGATTCAGGCCAAGATCAACGCTGGCTATTTCAGCAGCAAAGGAACGGTCACTGCTGATGACCTCGCCAAGACTGTTGGTCGGTGAGTTGCGTAGTTGCTATAGCAAATCAAGCTTCGTTTTCCGTGAGGGATGAAAGACTGATGAATTCACTCCTCTCCGTCTCGCCTTGTTCTGTGCCACAGAGCTTGGGAAGACTTGGAGCACTAGCTGGACATGTCGGCAAATCTGGAAAATTGGGGTTCGCCGTGTCTGTTATAGCTTCCCGTTTTCCAATGTACTTTCGTCTCCAGAAACAAGTTCGGCGGCCTCAGGAGGCTCTGTACTTCCTCGCATCGTGCAGAGAAACGAAGAAGGCTTTATTCGAGAAACGCACCCGTCCTTCACAACATTTCACGCAAACAGCAGTTCCGACGGACAATGCGAGGAGAACGAGCGACGAGCAAAGAAATAAGAGAATTGTACGGGAAATGTGTACGAGAAAGACAGATGTACTGCTTTGCAATTGGGTGGTTTCTACGTTGGTTGGTAATCTTGCGTCTTTGCGCTACATGTTTTTCCATGTCTAGTTCTTAGCTTTCCATGCGCCTCTTTCTTTGCTTGAGGCACAACGCTAGCTACAGCTCGCTCATTCATTGCGATGCTATCTTAGCTTTTAGGCGCTAATGTCCTGCTTGAGGACATAGCGGTATCGGACCTTGTTGTCCTTTACGCCCTGTACGGCTTTAGAAGCGTCCTTCATTGGCATTTCCTCGATCCAGGTGCGGATACCTCTCTCGGCACACCTACAAAATACGAAAGCGGTGCTGTCATCATCAGCAGAGTCTCCAATGAGATTGTAAAATGGGCAACCCACATCTTGAGCATCTCCTGGCATTCGACCTGTTCCGCGATTAACAGACAAACGCGAGAATCAGGAGAGAGACTATCGAGATTACGAGCGGTAGAAACGTACTTTGCTGCCAATATGAGTAGCGCCAAACATGGCTGCGTTACTAACAAAGCCTTGGGCCATCATGCCCTGAAGACAGGATAGCACAGGAAGAATCAGCACTGTGAAGCGATACAATTGCCTCTCATACAGTTTACTCGACTTACAGGCAAGGGCTTATCTGGCAAGCCCACAGTGATGAATCTGGCTTCACAAGCTAGGATGCTCAAGAAATCTCCAATCGGGAAACCTTCTGCGACATCACGCGTCGAAAGGATGAGGTCGAATTCATCTCCGGCTTGATCCATCCAATCTTTATCAGAAGTATTGACAAAGTTGTTGGCACCCATCTTCATGGCATCGTCTTTCTTGCTGTTGGAGTGCGAGAAAACCGTGACTTTGGCGTCCATTCCCTTTGCGGCAAACATGACGGCAAAATGCTATGATGTTCGTCAGTGACACGCAAATCTAACACTGCAGTACACAGATGTGGAGAAAAAGAAAAAACGTACGCCTAGACCGCCGAGGCCGATGATCCCAACCTTTGCACCCTTCTTGCAGCCATGTCGCTTGAGAGGGCTATAGACTGTGAGACCAGCACAAAACATGGGTGCGATGTACTGCCAGATGGAAGAGGCAGTATCAGCTCTGGCCCTTATTTGTAGCAGGCTATAAGATTCCCTTGGACAGGAGACCTGGACTTACCTTGTCCTCGATCTCGTCTGGCAGTCTGAAAACGAATTGCTGATGGGCGCGGATACCAGTCGAGTACCCGCCTTGGGCCCTTTCGCCGCTAGGGTATTTTGCGTTGTACGTGTCCACCATTTTTTTACAGTAATTTTCATTGTTGCCTGTATTGGACACAATCCAACAAAATATGTTGCGCATGTGGTGAGACAGTCGATAAAAAGCGAGCATCAAGTGGTAAATGGACTCACTATGGCAGCGACCGCAGTCCATGCATGACCTGACAAATGGAAGAGGTACATCACGTGAGTATCCCGAAGCCCATCTCGGGGGAAATTGTTTAGACCTCGCTCACCAGACCTGGGCACCAACGCCAGCGCGGTCGCCGACCTTGAACTCGGACACTTTGGGTCCCACGGCAGTGACTTTGCCGACCTGTCAATGATTTGATTTCATTTCATGATTTTTGCAGATCCATCCGGGGTGGGGATAAAGAAAGAGCGCAGTTGGAGATATTCGATGACGACGATCATTTTTAAAGAGCACGTGCCGCGGGAGAAAGTTCGATGGACAGCGCGGAAAAGAGCGAGAAATATCGTCAGCTGCGCGAAACGGCGTCGGGACTTGGGAATGTAGCCTTACGATCTCGTGCCCTACGACGAGGGGCTGTGATTGAGTATAGCGCGCACGTCAGTGGGTGCTTCTTGGGTCGAGCAAGAACAGGCCGATGGATCATAGCCAGATCGACGTGGTGATGGGAAGCTGGAAAACTTGGTTAGGAAGGCTACTCACAGCCTGGATCTCGCCCCAGCCTGCCAGAATACGGTTATATACATCAGCTACTCTTTCTTTGTATGCACTCTTGTGGGTGCGAGAGATCTAGCTTACCTCCGGTGATGGTGTGTACATCGGATCCGCACACGCCTGTGGAGGTAGTTTCAGTACAGGAACAAGCAGAGATCATAGACTAATGGCTCACCGCAGTAGGTGATCTTGATCTCCACATCATAGTCCTCCATCTTCTTTGGCTGGAACTCCATGACCTTGAAGTCGGTCCTGTGCATCGCAGTCAGCCGTGACGTCGCTCGCTGCATGATAGAATGAAACAGCCGCTGCTCACCACTTTTCAGTGTCGTTGATGGCGTAGCCCTTGAACTCCATGTCGGTCATCTTGGGTGTGATTGTGTGTATGTATGTTATACTCTTTGTGTGTGCTGCGTTGTGGTGGGAGGAAGACAAGCTGCAAAGAGCTCTCCGTGGCTAGCCGTCCGCGGTGATCGCCCACTGTGCAGGCGAGGCGTGTGGTGTGTGGCACTGTGTGCGGTGCAGCACAGGCAGGTGCAGGCTGCAAGTGCAGGGCCGCATCACCTTATGACCGTCTCGCTGATGCTGGGCAGCATGCTCGGGCTTGCAGTTGCATAGTAGACCTCGCGGGTGGCGACTCCCTTGTATACTGTATCACCACGCCAGGTCGTCGTCTGCCCTACCCAAGCCGTGACTAACACTGACGACACATGCTGAGCATGCAACAAGCTGACTGCGCTCAAGCTAGACTTGACCCGCAACAATGTCGACACGCACGCTTGTGGCCACCGGTGCGCATCCTACTACCATCAAATTGACTGCATGGCATGGTCAATGGCCATTGCACTTCTCGAGACTGGCGCTGACTTCGTTCCTGTTACGCCTTATGCAGGCGCTTCTTCAGGTCTGGTGCGCGCATTCTATTTCCAACCCACTACAGATTGAGGCTGAATCATGTCGACAGGGCTTTGAAACCATCCGGCAGCTGTTGACTGCCAGCTCAAACATCAAATATCGCGTCCTGCTGGGCTGCCGGGACATTCAATCCGCTCAAAAAGCATACACAAAAATTGGCCTGCTCTCCTCTCATCACAGCATCGAGCTCCTGCCATTGGAACTGAGCCACCTGGAGAGCGTCAAGGCGTTTGCGGATTCAGTGCTGAAGAGCCTAGAGGAGACGAAAACAAATTTGGACACGCTGTTGCTTTGTGCTGCGATTTGGAAGGCCCCTTCTTCTTCGACTGCAGATGTTGGTGGTGCGCAGAGGTCGTCAAAGTGGTCAGAAGCGTTGATGGTGAATTATATCGGTAAGCTGCCCGCTATCCTCCAAGTCCGACTGCTCGCTGTCAGCCAACTATATTCTTCGCTTTTAGCGCAGCAATACCTTTTGCAGCTCCTCGAAACGACTGTTCGGAGAGCGCATACCCGCATAGTGGTGGTCACATCGATGCTCTACAAGGGTATCAAGGATACAAGTCCGTCTGAACGCGCAACGCGCAGCTCCCCCAGCCAGATCTGAGACCAGAACTGAACACTTTGACGAATGCAATCCTGTAGACACGCTGGAAGACCTCGTCAGCGCTGATTCCACAGCAAGTGCTGCACAAGCGTATAAAGCCACAAAGTTCATCCAGCTCGCTTCGCTCTTGAAATGGCGCGAAAAGCTAGGCGATTCCGCAGAGATCGTTGCCGTGTCTCCAGGTGAGCCGATGCCGCAAACGATCCTCCCTAATGCCGCCTAGTATACCTTCATACTGACCTTTCGATATAACGTTTACGCGGAGGCAGGCTTCGTGCCCAGTACTGGCTTGAGCAGGGAGACTGGCTACCTCGCAAGTCTCGGAATGAGGTACATCATGCCCTGGGCTCCATTTGCAACGACTCTCGAGCAAGGTGAGATAACATTTCTGCTTGCTATGTTTCAAACTTTCAGAACTTCGGCATTTCGAACTTGGCCCCCTCGACTAACTTGAATGCTTGTGTCTATACTGTAGGTGGAGAGGCGATAGCACGAGCTCTTGATATCAGTCTGCAAGAGAAAATGCTACTGTTGGACAAAAGGGGGAATTGGGAGGTATTGACAGAACACGTTAGCGACCCAGCGGTGGTAAATAAGTGGTGGTGGTCAAGGAAGGACATTGAAGCACTGGCGGGTGCTACCAAGTAATTAGGGATAGCAACAACAACAGCAGCACATCACTACACAGGGACACGACCAACAACCGATAACCAGTAGCTACATTCATGTATGTTGCAATTGAGACAATGTCTGCGAAGATGAGCCTACTTCAAACGTCCTTTGAGCGAGAATTACCTTCAATTCAGATCCGGTCCTACCTCCCCCCGTTTCTGCGCATTACTCTTCCTTTTCTTCACGACAAACTGGCTCGTAAACGCCTCTCTGAGTCTTTTCACCTTCTTCTCTCCCAATCCCGGACAAGCGACCAAACTTTCCGCAGGAGCAGAGACGATTTCCTTCAATGATCCAAAATTGCTAGCTAGTGTTACGACGTCTGTTTTGTTGACTCCGCGAACGTTGGTCAAGACGGCGTTCATGTGCGACATGTAGTCATTGTCGCGTCGTTCTTTGATCAAGTCTGGTGGTTTGCGCTCGAAGGATTTGTAGATCTCGAGGTACCGGCCTGCTTCTTGATTGCTACGGTTGTCGAGGAGCTTGACAAAGTCAGCATGGCATGCCCTTTAAGACAAGAAGATGAGAATGCGACGCACGACCATGCACACATAAGGGTCAGGTTGTTGACGACTGCGACTTTTGTAAGTTCGCGCAGGACCTCTTGATGATCTTGCACATCGACCAGAACGAGGAGTATGCGCAGCAAATACGCCTGTCCGAGCTTTGCTATTCGACCATGGACGTATTCAGGATGGAGACGATGATACCGCAGACTGTGCCATACGGCATATTTGCGCGGGTCAGTGTGTACACATGGGTAGTGGCGAAAGTCAATCAAGCCTCACCTGAGATACAGCACGCCAGTCGTCGCTCCCACTTGATAGTCTGGCACAATATCCGCGTATTCCCAAGCGACAGTCCGCAGATAATTGATGAGCGGGTTTCCCTTCTGCATTCGCCCATCCAGGATGAGTAGTGATCATCAACTGTCAGTCCACACCCATTCCAAGCCCATGGAAGCGCGTCCAGCCAGCTCACCTGACATGCATTCACGCCGACTGTGTTTGTCGTAGGTCTGTTTACGGCGCTTGCACCCCCAGCGCTGCCAGAGCTCGAGGCGCCGCTGGCTCCAGGCATGACGATGCGCGCGCTGCCTGCGCTGGCCATGGGCCTGCCGCTGCCGCTGCCCGACGCGACAGGTCGGCGGGTGCTGTCGCTTGTCGAGGCTGCATTGGTGCTGTCGTTGCTTGATGGAGGCTCGTCAGGAATCGTGATGGGCAGTCTGCGCCCGCTACTCGAAGTGGAAGCCATGGCTGGTGGCAGCTGGACAAGAGGCAACGGGTGGAGAGAAGCAAGGTAACAGCGAGCGAGACACGATTGCTCAGAAAGGTAGAGCAAAACAATAGCTTCTCCTGAGCGATGATGGTGATATACTGTTCATTGCTGCATTTGCGTCTAGCACAAGCACCCTTTTGCTTGACTCCCTTGCCACGATATCGCGAGCAGGGGAACAGAACTGTCTTTTTTCTTTCTTATTCACGCTTGGCTATCGCAGTCATGCAGTCTTTCTACGCGCCGCAGACCCTTTGATCTTCTTCTTCCGCTTGCCGCCTGCAAAGCTGTTTGCACCTTTATGATCCCGCGATAGCACGTCTTCCTTTTTCACTTGGTAGATCCGGACGATCCAGTTTTCAGAGGTGAAAACCTCGTCTGCAGATGAAAGTGTGGTGTCAGATATCACATGCTGGTGCTCTCGAGTGTAAAGTAGCATACCTAAAGAGTCTAGTGTTGGCCCGACTTCGGGCAATTGCTGGTTGCGAACACGGTCGGTGGCACGTTGTCCGCCAAAGAGGTCATTAAAGCTGTAACGCCAACATACAAGCAGGTCAGCACGAACAGGTTCAGGGACCTAGCCTGGAAGACAGCACGCACCGATGATAGCTCATCTTGTACATCAAGCTTTCCCTCATGGTTGGGCTTGCAGAATCATCGACCTTGTACTCTCCGCGACTCGTGAAGTAGTCTGACTCCTTGACCTCATCCGGCCACACGCCTTGTGCGATCCTGATCATCCACAGGTACTTGTTGATGTCGTCTCCGCTGAAACCGATGAGGCCGCCAAAGATGATGAGCACATAGTCGACATCGTGCTGCTTCAAGATGGGATACGACACTTCTTCGCGAGAACACATGGCTTTGCCGACTGTTGCAATGTGCGTGTTGTTCCATGTGTTGTTGTCGACGAGGGTCGTGCGGTCAGAGAAGCCGGCGATTTGGTAGCCTGCATCGAGATCATCGTCAGCTTTTCTTGCGCAACTGCGCTATATACGGAAGATGGACTGACCATAATCCCACCATGACATCACTTTGGCGTCCTCTGGCGTGTTTCTCCGCAGCCAGTAGTACGCTTCTCTAAAGTCATCGATGATATTCTGGCTGCCATCGGCCGCTCGGCTGGCCAAGACGACCGAAGGCGACGAGTAGGCATTGGATGTTACCCACGTGCAGTGCAGCACAAAGAGCGAAAGGAGCGTAGTAAAGACGAATACGATCCATAGTCGCAGGTCATTTCCAACCAAAGCTGGAGTCGAAGACCGCTTTGAAGTGGCCAGAGGCGCCTTGTAGGTCGCGGCTGGTACAGCTGGAGTCTGTGGAGCGGGCGTAGCTGGAGCGCTCTGGCTCTTCTTCTTGGTCTTCGCCGGCGTAGTGGTCGTGCTCGCGAGTGGCGCTTCTGGAATCGACTGCGCCTCATCCTCATCAAGCAAGCCTGGTTGCACAACTCCATTCTCCACGCTCTTGCTCGGCAGTACAGGGTCTAGGTACGTATGCAGCAGCCTGCTGATCGTCATGGCGGCGCAGAGGCACACTACCGGCGTGAGCGTGAGCATCAAGCGGACCATGACGCCTGCAAAGTATGAGCCGACGAGCGAGTAGACGATGATGAAGACGTGCTCTTCGCGCAGCTCGCGGAAACAGAGGAAGACGCCCGCGGGAAAGAGCCAGATGAGGATGTTGAGATCGAAGAAGAAAGACGGCCAGGCAGTGGGCTGGTGCTCAGATACGGAGGCGATCTGTGACATGCAAGAAAGTTAACGTCAACGAAGAGCACGTGAATACGCCAAGGTGAGCGTAAGAGACGCACAATAGGAATATGAATCTTGGCCTGGGTTTATCGAACCGTCAGCAATTCTGCCAGGCGGGTTTTCTGGCATTTGTATGGACCGCTACTCACATAGCCAGTATCGAAGAGCGAATAAAAACGGCCAGTCCAGCCACGAACCAGTCCCAGTCGAGTAAGCATCGGCAGAGCCGCCGTGCCGAGGATTACAGCGGCGATGATAGCGCCTCTGAGCAAGAAGCGGAATTGTTGGCTGGGCAGAGCACTACGGACCCATTCCGCAAACGCGACTAGCTGAAGCAGTCCAAAGACGCCCAACGCAGCGAGATGTTCCGAAGTGTTGATGGGTTGAAAGCCTACAAAGGGGACTTCCATGCTTGCTAGTGTGCCAACGGCGTAGAATGCGGAATAGGAAACGTAGAGTCGAGGTGTGTACCTTCCCATACAGAGAAGGGCAAATGCGTGTAGGGGAAGCATGTTGGTGATGAATGCGTAGCCGCCTGCGATCATACATTTGAAGGTTTGCTCAGCCGTGCTGTGGAGAAGACTGTAGTTTGAGCTTGCAAGGTCACTCACCCCACGCTGCCACCATGTAAAAGTAAAAGAGCGCAGTAATGGCCCCAAGGAGTGCCGAACCCTCTTTGAGCGCTCTCAACCATAGGTAGAAAGTAAACATGAGGATGAAGATCGCAATGGCTTCATTATCATAGGATCCCGCGACGGATCGACTAATGTATCCGGGTGCGATGCCAATAAAAAGTGCAGCCCAGAGTCCAGTCCCTTTGCCTCCTTTGCCAGTGTCATCTTTGCCTAGCTCTTTGCCGAGGAGATAGGTCGCGTACGCGGTAAGGCCGCTGAACGCAGGCGCGAGCATCACGCACACATCTCGGATGTCAACGGGGATATTGAAGAGATGGAGGATGTTGTAAATCAGACCAGAGGTGACCATGATGCCTGTTTTCAATTACTGAAGCTGTCAGTATACCGTGGGGAGAACTTGGTTGAGCATTGTGGCGCACCAGGGTAGACGGTGCCACCGACGACACGACCAAGAGGATACCATCTGCAGGCGACGCGCATCATCACGTCACATCAGTCAACACAAGTCCGCCTAAAGGAAACAGACGAACGCACGCCGTCTTGTCGAACCAGTTCCAGAATTCATAAAAGCCATGCGAAGCCAGGACCCTGGTCGCGCGGTAGTTGAACCTATACATCGCCCACGGAGACCAGTCAGCTTTATATATCAAGAACAGAGTCATGTTTATATTACGCACCATGGGTCGAACTCGTGAATGATGCTCTCGAAGCGGATGACTGCAAAGAGTCGCGATGATATAGCGGCCCCTGCGAAGAACAGCACCGGTCAGCGACGACTTCCCTTGGAGCAGGCTACAGAGCCGCAAGCAGGCCAGCAGCATGAATATCGTTTCTAGACGATGTCTGTAAAGAGACTGGTGCTTGCTCTGCTGCTGTTGCTGCAATGTGTGCGCGCTCACCCGCAATGCAGCCCAGAATCAAGACGCGCAGCAGGCTCTTTGTGTTCTGCAGCGTCGTGGGCGAGAGCTGAGGCACGGCATACGCCGTTTCAGAGTGCGTCATCGTACTAGTGCCGCGTTGCTGTTCGACGCTTAGAGTCTGTCCTGCTCTTGCTTGTTGTAGCTGCTGCTGCTGCTGCGTGCAGGCTGATATCCAGCAGCACCACTCCCGAGCAGCTCCGACAGCAAGCTCTGGCCACTCCTTCTATCTCTGTCCTTGCAATCCCCAGTGCCCGCTTGTGATGTGCCTTGCCTCGCTTTATAGCAGTCGTCGAGACTCTGAGAGAGACTTGCATCGAGACTCATCAATCTGGACAGATCTCCCCTCAATGTAGCATGCGGGCTGGACGGCCATGAGCAGCAGTCCCCGTGGAATACTGGTAGACGACTGCCCAGTGTATTATCATTGCTCTGTAAATTATCGCTGGTCATTGCTGGTTCTGGTGGTGGCAACATCGTCTAGCTCGAATGTGTGCAATCATCCTCAAATAGTCGTACAAGCAACATTTCACTGGTCCCTGCAGATCCAAACTCCCTCTCACTGGCCATGCTCGTCCTTCCATGGCTCCATGCTCCCAAAAGTGCAAACAGATGGACTCTTGTGCTACTTTGCAGGAGCAGACGCTTCCTTCTTGCTCGACGACGCCTTGGACGTCTGCGTTCCAGGCGCATCTCTTGCCGCGACTTTGGTCATCATCTCTGACAGTTTTCCCTTTGCTTTTGCCTGTCTGGCGTACTCTTCCTCGAGACGCTGACCATGTGCGCCAGAGCTCGATTTCTGCGGGCAGCACCGTCAGAATAATGAACTGCAGCTGGCCAGGCAAGACCTCGACCAGCAGCGAGGCGCACCTTTCTCGCTGCCTGGTCAATCAAGTCCTTGCGCTTGGGAGGGATCACTCTGGCTGCAGACACGGCCATCTGCTGTCAGCTGCATGTCTCTCTCTCTCTCTAGACGTCCCTCGCCACTCACCGCCCTTCTTCATCTGCCCGGCGCCCTTTCGCTCCGACGCTGCACTGCGCGTCCGCTGCGGTGCTGGTGCCTTGCCTTTGAAGCCCTGGGCCATGTTGGCGTATATTGGACGATGCAGAGCCGAGTAAACGATGGCAGTCTTCCATCGTGCTGGTCGTCGCAGGCGATCGACGAGGGTGCGAGTCTTGAGCAAGTCTGGTCCAGCAGCTTGCCTCTGCACCACCACTCGGCTGACGAACACTGCCTGTGACTGACACTCTCTCCCAGCAATGTGCGGCAGGTGAGTCTCGTGTCATCGCTCATGGACAAGTGGCCACTGACACACACGGACAACCGCACTGATGCATCCACTGACCCCATGTTATGCACGCAGATACGCACTCAGCCTGTCCGCTGGTGCTGTACGAATAGACGTAGAGTCGCAGCTCGAGCGATCCGTCGGCGCCTGGGAGGACGAAGAAGGCTACAATCCAGCAAGAGGGTACAACATCGCACCGCGCACTTCGAACCCCATCGTCTTGCGCGGTGGTGCTGGTGGGGAACTCGACGAGGACGAGAAGCAAGCCACTGGTCAAGACAATAAAAGGGGAGATGGACCGACGAGCAAACTCAAGATCAGGAACATGCAGTGGGGACTCGTACCGCACTGGATGAAACGAGCACCTGATGGAGCAGGACAGCTCAAGACCATCAATGCCAGAGACGATACGATAGTGTGAGTGGGCGCTTAGAGTATTCACTGTTCTCTGGTATTCTCATTGTCCGGATCGGATCCCTTGTGCGTCCCCAGCGAAGGAGGATCAATGTGGAAATCCATAAGAGGCCGCAAGCGATGCATCGTCCTTGCAGAAGGGTTAGCCGAGGATCAACTATTGCCGTGCAGCTCTTTCTCACCAGACTGACGAGCAATACTGAATGCGTGCAGCTTTTACGAGTGGCTCAAGAAGGGCAACGACAGACTGCCACATCACGTGAAGCGCAAAGATGGGAAATTGATGTGCTTTGCCGGGTTGTGGGACAGCGTGACGTGAGTTCAGCGATGGCATCAAAAATTGTTGGCGACTCCCTCACCATCATGGCTGATCTTTCTTCTCGTCGACCCGGCAGATATGAAGGTGAAAAAGAAGCATTGTACACATACACGATAATCACGACAAACAGCAACAAGCAGCTCAATTTCGTAAGTTTAGCGTAATGCCACAACAAATTTGCTTTGCATCAGTCTAGCTGACTGGCCGGACACGCGCGACGGTTTGCAGCTCCACGACCGCATGCCTGTCATCTTGCCGGATGCAAAAGCAATGGCTACCTGGTTAGACACGAGTGATTCTAACTGGTCTCCTGAGATCGCAAACTTGCTGAAGCCATTCGAAGGCACGCTAGAATGGTAAGTCATGGCCTCTTGTCTCGCCACATCCTGCTCCGATTAGATGCAGAATTGCTCAATACATCTGTGAAAACAGCTATCCCGTCCCGAAGGAAGTTGGTAAAGTAGGCACTCAGTCGCCTGATTACCTCAAGCCCGTCTCAGAAAGACGGGGCAATATAGCGAGCTTCTTTGGAAAGCCGAAAGAGAAGCAGTCTTCGCCGAAAAAGGAGAGCACGCCGAAAGAGGAGCAAGCTCGCGAGGACGACGATATTTCGAACAAGCCCGAGAAAGTGGATGCCAGTGAAAGCGAGGGCGAAAAAGCAAAGACCCCAGAGGTGAAGAAGCGCGAAAGCTCGGCTAAGAAGAGCGAGAGTCCTAAGCGAGTCACACCTGTTGAGACTAATTCGAAACCGAGAGCGAGCACAGTCAAAAAATCTGCATCGCCGATCTCAAATCCTACCCAGAAAGCGGACAAGGACGAGGCAGAACACCCCAATCTGCCGCTCAACCCGGACGAAGAGGAAAAAATCAAACCTGGACCACCGGGGACAGACACAGATGCCATCGTTCTCGACGACAGTGACGACGAAGGCAATCAAGCTGACGAGCCTATCGTGCTCGAATCAGATGGCGAGGGAAGGACGACCAAAGAAAGGAGCCAAAGTAAAAGTGGCAAGAGTGGCAACAAGGATGCTGCTGCTCCCGCGTCTGCTCCGCGCAAGAGGAAGCACAGCGATGGTGACAACTCGCGCGCCGATAAGGCGTCTACGAGGTCTAGCAAGAGGAAAACAGCGAGCGCTTCAAAGGCGTCACCCCTCTCGCAGCACACCGAGACGGATCGTACAGGAAACGAGAAATTGGAAAACTATTTTGAAATTCAGGATGACTAGCGGGAGAGCTTTCGGTAGCTTCGGCAGCTTCCTCTACAAGCGTGGCATCACTAGACCGGCATGCTCTTAGCAGGCTACAAAGGGCATGCTGGACCGGCAAGTGGCCACAGAGCCTGGAGGCATGCCACGCAGCCATCAAAAGACGACTGGCCGCATTCTTATCTGCTCCGATGGACGGTGATTCTCACACTCGGGGCAGGGTTCCAGCTCGTGGCAGCCGACACGTGATGGTGCCGCGCCACGCCGCCGGGTCTACAAAGACGCTAGGGTCTCCTTTGTGCACCCGGCTGCCCTTGCCTTTGCTGCTGAACCCTCAAAGCCACTGCGAGTGGACTCAGCACTCTTTGCAGTACTTCCATCGAGCAGCGACACCAGCGAGTGCAGGAGTCGGAGCACGACCACCATCTTTCAGCACTCGGGCGTAACGAGGGTCCACGACAAGCGAGCCAAAGCCACTCACCGTACACTATAAACACCGTATACCATGCGCAGCTTCGTCTTCTCCCTCATTCTGTTGAGCCTGCTGGTCGGGCTCGTGCTTGCCCAGCAAGACCAGCCTGACTATGGCATTCAGCGAGGCAACAAGAACCTTGCACCGTGCAGCGATGACGCGCGTTGCAACCAGATTTACGTAAGAATCCCATTCACAGCGCCTCCAAAGCTTGCCACAAGCTGATGACGGTCCCTTTCATGCCACCGCAGGCGGTTGGCTACTTTGGCTCGGCAATCACTGCTGCTACGTGCACGAACGGCAACTGCAAAGTGACTTGCAAGCCTGTGAGTATTGTCCATACTGTCAAATGCTGCAATGTCGGTGCCTACAGCATGACCGATTTTTTGAACAGGGCTGGGACACCTCAAGCGATGGCGCATCATGCAGCAAAGGTGGCGATGTCAACATTTGCGAGAATTACGCGACCGCTTTCGGCGATGGTGACCCAGCTCATCCGGCCGGCTGCCAGTGCTTGGCCACTCCACCTCCTGCACCTGGCGCAGCCTGCGCTTGCCCGGCTGGTCAGGTCTTCAAGATGAAAGATGGCAAAGCAGTCTGCCAGCCTGCATGACCCCTCAGCCGAGTCTGCAGCGTAACCTTATCCTACTGCTACTTTGGGTGGAAACACACACTCTCTCTCTCGATGTTGATACAGATTTGACGTGATAGCGATGATTCCGGTAAATACATCCTGCTATGATGCGGCCATGAGTTCCAGGTTAGCGGGCGCTAAGCGCTCTGGTGATGCTCAGACTGCTCTCTTTTCTTCATCCCAGATATCTTGAACCTATACGAGCGTTAACGATTGGCAAATCGGATAAGTTCACGTCTGCCAACGACCATCGCAGCAGTTCCGATACAACACAGATAACAACGCCAAATTTGACGGGTATTACAACATCGTATGCGGAAACGGTTGCATATCCAGAACGTTGCTCTCGCTGACGTCGCAGTGCGCCATACATCAAGTCGAGCTCGGTGGCGTGAGGCTCGAAACTTGCGTAACTCGTGCGGCTCTGAACTGATGCAAGACGGTTTCGAGAGTCGAGATTTGGTCAGGACCAGCGATTTGTGTGTGATTGGGCTGACACTGCAAAAAGTCGACAGCCTTTTTGAGGGAGTCATAGGCGTCTTCGAATGTTACGCCAGTATTCAGGTGGACGTCGTTGCCGAATTGAGAGTATATGGGTGTGGTCACAGCGCTCATCGAGTAGCTATGACCGTGTCCACCGAGTGAAGAGGAAGAGGAAGAGTAAGTCAAGCCGCTGTGACCATCGGTGCAGGCCACCCCTTTGTCTCCAATGCTGGATCCAAGGCTGGATACGGTAGCTCGCCGCACATGAGGGGCATGCGAGGGAGCGAGCTCGTTGCCAAACGAGACAACTTGCTGCATGCTTTGCGTACGCCCATGCGATAATGGGGCCTGGAAGGTTTGCTCGTAGCTAATGGGCTGGTAATGTGTTGGTAGACCTTGCTGGCTGCCGTCTAGTTGCATAGAATCGTACATGCCCATAGTTGCCGCACTAGCCACTGAATCGAATCGTTGATGATTGTCATCATTGGCAGTCATGGTCAGGTCGCCTGCAGGGTTTTCGTCGGTCGTGGAACACTGCTGCCACAGCGGCATAGGGTCAGTGTGTGACCGGACAAGCGGGGCACGCGATTGCCCATCGTTGCCGTCCCAGAGATGCGAGGCAGAGACTGGCTGATGCAAAGCCATGGGATGCGTAGCTTGCCTGAGCCTGCTAGACGCTGCCACGGTCGCGACGGGAGATTGCAAATGCTGAACGGGTGCCGAGATCATCCGCATGTGACCATGATGAGCGGGGCTTTCGTACACCATACCAGTATGCAGATGCGAAGCGGACTGATTTGGAGAAGCAAAAGCCTGACCTTGTGCAGGGTGTCCAAGTGGTTCGTGCTGGACGCGGGAATCCTCTACGGCGGAAGGCTGCAGAGAGAGATTGAAGTTGATGCCAGCCTGTTGAATACGTTCACCGTGCTCTGCACTGATGTATGCGGGCGTGTCAAGCAAGACTTGTCCATGCGTGCTGGTGGGCGTGAAGTGTGGCGTTGAGGCAGCATTGTAGACGGTCCTTTGCGTAGGCGTGGACATCTGGCCAAGAGACGGCGTGTCACGCAGCTGTGCAGCTGCACTCGAGTCATAGGCTGGTCCCTGCGGAAAAGGCTGTGGGGCGTCCGAGTACGTGGGCGATGGAAATGGCGACTGCTGCTGCTCCAGCATGGCAACGGCGTGAGAATGCTGCACATGAGCAGCAGAGCGCGCACCAGAGACAGTCGTGTACGGTGTGAAGCTGAAGGCGCTGCTGCCATGTCTGCTGCTGCTCCTGCTGCTGGACCTCGTGCTGCCGACGGTCGCGGGCAGCCCGCTGGCGCGCAGCTCTTCCTCCTCGGCCAAACCGGGCAGACTGGCGCTCGAGCTGTGCAGGGACGACAGCGAGCGCTTGCTGCTCCTCGTGCTGCTGCTGTGGCTCTGCGGCGAGCGCCAGCCAGCGCTCTGCTGGATCGAGCTGACAGACGACGACGGCGCGTGACTACTGACCAGCGCGGGAGTCTCGTTTCCAATGCTGCCTGAAGACGAATGAGTTGTTCCCAGGACGCCGCTGGTCGTGCTTACGCTGGCTGACGAGACGCTGTTGCTCGCTGACCTGCCTGGCGGCTGGATGTTCTGCTCTGACGGGGTCCGGCTGATGCTCTCCCGCTGGTCCTCCTCCCCACCTTCGCCCTCAAGCAGCTCGTCGCTGCCTTCTCGAAAGTGCATCGGGAGAATAGCATCCAGCGAGAATTTCCCATTGCGATACCCTGACCGTTCCTTGAAGTTTTCCAGCCAGCCAGCTGACGCCTTGAAGGCTGACCTGTCAATCTTGTGCAGCTCGGCGATCTCTAACGCTTTCGTGCGGACAATGTCGTCAGTGAGGCTGGCACTGTTTCTCGTCTGCTCGCGTCCCCATTCTATCAGAGCCTCCTCCAGCTCGGGGTGCCTGCCTATCCTGTGCCTGCCGCTTTGCGAGTCTCGCTTGGGCGAGAGGGGCACCTGGTTATCATCGGTGACTTGGAGCCATTTCGTCTTTTGCTTGAGGATCTTGGAGACGGTCGAGCGTTCGATGCCAAACATGGAACCAATGTGCTCGTGCTTGACGCGGGGGTTGCCATCGGCGTATTGACAGAGGGCCTTGCGCTCGAGATTGGACAGCCGAGCAGACTTGCGCGGTGCCGTGCCAAAGTGCAAGAAGGACTCGCCGACAGACGACGATGCTGACGACGAGGTCGAAGCTGATAGTGGGCCTAGCGTCGAGAGGCTTGCTGACGAGAGGGAAGGACTGCGAGAGTAAGGCGTGGATGGCGGTTGGCCGTGGGTCTGCAACCAGCTGAGGTGAGCGTTGCGGGCTCTTGCTGCGTCTGATGCGGTCGACTTGGCGAGACTACTGCCAGACGTACTCCACTGTAGGTTCTGGGCCTGCTGGGCCTGCTGAAGCTGCTGCTCACTGTAGCTGAATTGGGTCGTGCTTGCTGGCGCAGACACGATGTGATGTTTTTGGAAGGCAGACGTGGAAGGCATGACCTGCGTGTCGACGGTCATGTCGCCAGGCTGCTTGGCAGCAAGATACCAAGGTGAAGCGTGCAGCATTGGCGAGGCCAAAAAAAAGCAGTGAGAGCGTAGAGAGCCAACATGTCAGCTCGACATCGCTCAGAGCACGCGCGTCTTCCAGACAAAAGAGCACCAGCCAGCACTGTGACTGCAACTATTCCCACGGTGGCTCCCGCTTCCCAGGCTCCAGACAAAGCGTGAAGCTGGGCTGAGCGGGTCTAACGAGACTGCCCAAACAGCTTGGCCCGATGCAAGTCCCCGAGCACCAGGGTGGACACAAAGCGTAGACAAGACAAGACTCACATCGTATGACTGCCGTTTTGTATGGCGTGTAGTCCGGCCAGAGCCTGTAGTTGACGCGGTCGACGAGGAAGAGGAAGAGCGCGGGTCTGCGGGGTCGTGGGTGTGTTGAGAGCCAGACGGCTCTGCTGCATCTTGGAGGTGTTGTACATGCGCTTGCGCAATAGAAGCGCTGGACGAAGGAACTGGTTGGACAACGCTGCGCAGAAATACAGGAGGCGGCCCTTGAAGGTCATTGTAACCGGTGGAAGGGCCCGCAGAGGGTGGATGAGGAAAGTAATGCTGGGCAGTCTGGGCTTGCTGGGAGGTGGAAAGTGGACTGTACGGCGGCTGAGCAAAGCCTAAGCCTGAGCCAGTCTGGGACCTGGAGAAGGGGGTATCTTGATCGCGGTATGCAGATGTCGGCGATGCTTGCAGTGGAAAGGGAGCAGAGAGAGCGGATGACGATGCTGACGTCGACGATGTGCTTGGTCCTAGGTTGAGCTTCTGCTGTAGCTGCACATGAGCGGCAGCAGCAGCGTCCGCACTGGGATGAAGAGACGCCTGTCTCTGGTGCGAAGAGACGACTGTCCGATAGCCAGCTGGGACATCGAAGAGAGGCGACAATTGCTGAGACACAGCGCCAGGGGCGGCGGCAGGAGCAGACGCTGGCATGCGTGGAGGGGCCAATTGCGGACCAGACGGCGTGGTCGGGACTGCCTGAGAGGGACCTTGTCGGGCACCAGCAGCAATGGTACCAGAAGACACCCCATGACCGGATGCAGTGGCAGAAGACTCGCCAGAGCCGGGCGAGGACGAGGCAGGCGGACTGGGAACATCCGAGAGTAATCTTGATGCATTCTTTGTGGCTTTGCGAGCAGTACTCTGTATCGTATTGCCCTCGAGCGGGACTATAGTGGCGCGCGGGGCTGTAGGGAGAGGACCTGGCCGCCGTTGTGCTTGCTCTGTCTCTTGCGTTCCATCCGGTCCGCCCTCGAGTTGGAGATTGTACTGCGTATGTCCCTGCGGAGGCGAAGAGGCCTCACTGCTCGGGACATGCTCTGCATTCGACGCCTGCGCACTGTCGGCAGCAGCACTTAGCCCACTTAGTCCCGTGTTTGTGGAGGACCGAAGACATCTTTGGGCGCCAAACATGCTCAGCCCGCGCGGTGCGGGGGCGGATGGCGGGCTGGCTGGTTTTCACTTAGAGCGACATGCGGGTGTGCGTTTGACGTGGGACTGTGCGGCCGCTCTTCCACTGCCTCTTCGACGAGGCTTTCCTGTACGGTATCAATGTCACCAGTTTGCTCGTGGCCTCGATGAGATGATCGAGGAAGAATGGCTCTTCCGGGGCGGAGCGCAGTCTAGCAAGGACAAGGGCGCGTATAGCAGGTCGCAGTTGGAAACCTTGCCGTGTGTTGTGTCTTGCGCAGCCTGCCAGGGGGGGGGGGGGGGGTGCCAGGTGTAGCTTGTTGCAGCCGCCTTGCTCGAGCACTTGAACAATGTCGAACGATCTCCAGTCGCCGGGATGTGCGGGACTGGCGTGAAGAAGGATTCAAGACGAGAAGCAGCTTAGCTTCGCGGTGTGGAGCTCCTGTGCGAACGTGGACGATGTGCGATGCCCAAACTATTTGTGTCTGCTCGTGTGACGTTGCTGGACCTCTTACTCAGGTGCTGTCGTACTCGCGGCCAAGGCGTCTGAAAGCCTACTTTCTTGCCGTCTTGTCTCGGCCAGTACAGAGCGATAGGCGCGGAGAGACAACCACGCCAGTCAACAAGGTGGCTCAGCAGCGCTGGCAGAGAATTGTTGATGAGAGTAGTAATGAGAAAGGTGAGATGCTCGCTGGGTGGGCAGACGCTCTCACCTGGACTCGACGTCCGAGCTCGACCTTTCTCCCCCAAGATACCGTGTACCAAGCTTCCCCGCTCCTTGGGGCTTGCTATGCAGATAAAGCAGTCTGTAAGCGCAAGGTTCCAAGTTCCCAGGATGAGACAGCTGCCGACTTGCGCTCACCGACAGGAGCGCGAAGCCCTTTTGAGCTGCTCTTTGCTTGTTTCCCCAGAGATTGTCAAGGCGTTGTGTTGAGGCAAAGCTCAGCAGAGATACGCAACGACCTCTGATATAGAATTGCAGGGAGACTGCTCTGCTGGCTTGCTCCAGCCACAAACTCCAGCCGAGGCCGGATCCCCGAGGGCCAGCCAGCCAGACTAGCCGCCACTTGCCAGGCTAGTCCTCGAGCCCCAACAGCAGAGTTCCACGTACAATTTTCTAGCATCTCAAACGACCGCATATACGGACGCTTGGTCGTCTCTGCGACCCGTTGGCAGACGTAGGACCCGTTACAAACTGTCTGCTGCGAACCTGTAAAAAGGAGAATCACAGCCTGACACTCCGCAAGATAGCCCTCCTCCCACCGGTACTAGACTGCACTCAGCGCAAGCGCAATAGCTTCGGAAGGTGGAGATCTTTCGCTGTCATACAAGGTACGGCACCAGTAGGCGCTAACTCGCTGAACATGCTACAAGGGCCATTGCGAGCTTCACGCTTTGCTTTTGCTGCTATAAAGACCGCCCTTGTGGCAACCTGCATACACGCAGATCCATTTTACGCGTCCAACTCGCACTCTTTGTGCCTTTTTGCAGCATGGTATCCAGCTTCAGCGGTCTGCCCGGCATTGATGGAGTCAGAGAATAATGCAGAGGCGAGTCCCTCAGCGATAAGTCAAGAGCACCATTCGCTTGTACAAAGCCAAAAGCGTGAAGCTGGCGCATGTCGAGAACGTGACATCCAGGATGCACCTTGAACTTCTGAAGAGGACATCGTCAGTAGCTAGGCGGGCTTAAGATCTCCAGAGTCTTCGCTTGCAGATCGCTCAGGCATTCGAGATCTTGGCTCCTGCTCGCAGGTACCGGTACTAAGAAGATTGCGAGGTGCTAGAACTTTTTGTACGTCGGTATTTGATCTGATTGACCTCGGAAGGTTTTAATGGCCCACACGCGCGCACACTAGTGGCGATCTCGGTATTATTGAAGGCCCTGTAAGCTGGGCCCTCTGCAGCACCTGCAAGAGCGTAACAAAGACTAGAAGCTTGCATCCAGGCCTCTTGGTGGCTTCTAACCTGGTTACCGACAGCCAACAAGAGGCTTTGTGCTGCTTTGTCGAGCGAATTTGAGCGAGTGCCCTGTCACACCTGCGGGATTATTGGCGATGGTGCCAGTGGTCATCGAGCGCGTTCCATCATCTTGCTGCACCTCAGTGGAGGATTCGATGGCTTTTGTTGAGGTAGCAGTCATCAGGCTCTCGGATAGACTTAGGGTGCAATATGTTAGCAACACTCCCTTTTGACTATAAGTGTCCACTGATGTGCTGCAATGTCGCTGTCACAATGCTGGATCCCGGCAGAACTCTGGCGTAGTCTGTGCTATGATCATCAAACAGCCACATGAATGAGACTCTGTCGAGACTGCAAGTCTTGAGGATGCTGTTATTGATGCTGATGCTGTCGTCCATGACGGTGGCGAATATGCTGTTCAGCACAGTGCATCCGAACGGCTCTGCAAGCATGTCCAGATGGTTGTGGAGAGGCGAAATGCGGGTAAGGAACGAGCTAGACGAACCAGAAAAACCGTCAGCCAAACGAGCGACGCCGTCTGGACGCCTGCGATCATCCTCGGACGCCTCTTTGCTTTTTCCCAAAAGCGACTTGCATTGAAGACAGCCCGACAGCAGCGACAGCAGGCTCACCACCACTGCTACCTACCCCAAGCTGGAAACCGTATACAAGCGCAGGATGGCCAAGAAGAAGGCCGCAGCGAAGAAGAGGGCCCAGCAGCATGATGCGAGCGGCGGCGCAGGCAGCGACGACGCCATGGAGGGCGCACACGCAGCCAACGGGCACAGGTGAGTCGCTGCGCGGGCAGCATTGTGCCATTGCTGCTCGTGGATGGCTGTTGGTCTCACGCGCCATGTCATTTCGACAGCACCAACGGTCACGCTGAAAATGGAGAGTCGAGCGCTGGATTTGCTACGCCGCCGCAGAACTCGCCCTCGACGAGCCTGGGCAATCAGTTCACCTTCTCGATGGATCTAGACGGTGAGCACGACCGTGACTGTCGCTGTAGCGCGGATGCATACATTGCGCTGCCGGCTCTCAATGCCTGACAATTGGCAATTGTGCGACAGGTCGAACACCCTCACAGCGAGCGGAGCAGCGCAAAGCAGAGGGCAACGCCAAGTTCAAGGAGAAGCAATACAATGTTAGTGTTGATCCCATCATCGCGCGCAGGGCTCCATTAGCTTCCCGCTGACTGTTCCAGAAATTTGGGTCTTGCATACGCCTCTTTTACATGATCGGCTGGCCTCTTTGACACTTGCAGGCCGCAAGCGAATTGTACAGCGAAGCCATCACGCTGGACCCAGAGGAGCCGTCCTACTACACAAATCGAGCAGCAGCCTCGAGTAAGTGAGCTCGCTCAACAGTAGTAAGCGCCACTAGGTCGCTGATGCCTGCCGTGCAGTGGCGCTCAAGCGATACAAGTCGGCACTTTCAGACTGCCAGAGAGCAGCCGCATTGCAGGCCTCGGCACCACAATCCAAGACACTTGCCCGTCTAGGACGGTGTCAGATAGCGCTCGGTCTCATTGATGATGCTCAACGGACAGTCTCCGAGGTCTTGTCGCTTGAGCCACAAAACGCACAAGGCATCGCAGACCAAGCCAAGCTCGACAAGATACGCGCAGACCTACTGAATGTAGAGCGCGAAAAGGGAAAGAAGGAATGGACTTTTGTCCTTTATGGCTTGGATAGCTTGGAGAAGGAGGTGGACAGCCCGCCGGTCAGCTGGAGGGTTACGCGTGTTGAAGCGCTGCTCGGCAAGAAGAGAACAGATGAGGCTTCAAATCTTGCGAGCGATCTCATACGCATCGACTCGTCGGATCCAGACGTGCTTTGCGTAAGAGGTCAAGTCTTCTTCGCGCAAGGCAACACCGCGCAAGCGGTTGCACATGCGCAAGCAGCATTGCGCAATGACCCAGATCACAAATCAGCAAAGTGGGCGCATCTACAGTTCTTTTCATGGTCTTGTGGTGATGGTAAAAGCTGAGAGATTGCTCTTCATGTTGTCGCTTCAGAGCACTCTTGAAACGCGCCCGTGCAGTAGATTCGACGAAAGAAGCAGGCAACGAACTCTTCAAGACATCACAGTGGCGGCCTGCTATTGAAAAGTACAGCGAGTGCTTGGACATGCTTGAAGCAGGCGATGAGTCGATTCGTATAACGCTACTCTCAAATCGAGCGGCGGCGTATCTAAAATCAGGGGCGAACGAGTCTGCACTCCGCGATGCGAACAGCATACTGGAGAGCCAGCCGAAGCACTTCAAGGCGTGAGTTGACCCATCATCCGCAACGTCGGCCATGCAAATGCGCTTGAACCTTGGCTGAGGTATTACCTCCTTGGCATTGCAGCTTGCGGGCACGCGCACGTGCGAACATGGCATTGGAAAATTATGAAGCTGCTGTGGCCGACTTTGCTTCTGCATTCCAAGAGGCGCCGGGTGGTAGCGCTGAGGAACGAGCGATGAAGACTGAGCATCGGCAAGCTGAGGTGGCCTTGAAGCGCTCAAAGGAGGTAGACCGTGAGTGTGCTTGGACGTTTTTCGCCGACCCCAGTCTGACGTGCTGGCTCGCTATTACAGACTACAAGGTCCTGGAAGTATCGCGGACAGCGACGGAGGTCGAGATCAAAAAGGCTTACAGGCGGCAAAGTCTCATTCACCATCCTGACAAGGGAGGAAGCGAGGAGAAGTTCAAAGAGGTGGGCAAGACATGACAGTGTTTTTGTAGAACACTCTGACCACGTTGCTCGTCTCGTCTCGTCTAGGTTTCCGAAGCATATGCCATCCTCTCGGACACGCAAAAACGGCGTCGTTACGATCTTGGCGAAGACGACAACGATATGATGTCTGGCGGGGGTGGCTTTGGTGGTGGATTCCACTCTCATCATCCATTCGCACAAGGAGGTTCGCCTTTTGGCGGCGGCTTTGGAGGCGGATTCCAGGATGGAGGCATCAATCTCGAGGACCTATTGAATGGAGGCAGACGCCGCGGGTTCCAATCTTCGTCGTTCGGCTTCTAGTCAGCTCGCATGGCTCATACGTCGTTCATCTGCAAACAATGACAAATCTGGCCTACGCAAGGCATGTTAACATGGTGATCTGTCGATCCAGCTGGCAAAGCACGCAGCGAAGGTTAGGCAAGCACCTATGCTTTGCCACGGCTTTCATCCACAGCTGCACAGAGCTAGCGCACTGGTCCCTCTCACATGTGTGCTGGCTTACGGCTCAGCTAGTCACTCAGAGGAGCGCAGCGATTCCTCTCGAACGGCTGCAGAGCGGGTTTGCCACCCCTTTGAATGGTCACGAGCTCGCTCGTCCGGCAAACTAACGGTCCTACCTGCAGTGCAGCGCATCGACTCCCCCCGTCTATTGGCTTGTTTTTTTGCTCGCGTCCGCTGCGCTGAAAACGGCCTGCCTCCCTCCGCACTCTTTGCGCAAAGGCTAGCTGTGCTTGCCCCCCTCCCTCTTGCCAAAACCTCAACTGACTCACCAAGATTCACCTGAAGACAACCTCGACTATCGTTCATCGTTTCAAAGCATACTCTTCAAGGCTAGCACTGCGACAGCCATCATCCTCTAGCAGATCCGGCCCTTCACCATCATCATCATCATGCACAAGTAGGTCCTCGTTCAGCATTGCTTGCAGGCAGCAATAGACCTAGAGGGCGGTGCTGATGGCAATTGTGACTACAGGCTACTACGACTGAGCTTGACAACGCTTGTATCTGCGTCTTTGCTCGTGCATGCCAACGCAAATGCAGAGCAGCCAGCTGAGCTCGTCGCCCGTGATGCCCTCGCCGGACTCGACCACGACTTTGCACCAGCTCTAGCAGAACGAAACGGGGACTATGCTGATGGCAATGAACTCGATGAGCGGGGCGCCGCTGATGAAGACTGCGACGATGAGCCGGCTACCGTATATGTCACGGTCACTGTAGACGGTCAAGGCGAACCCTCTGGTGGAGCTGGGGGCGGTGGCGGCAAATGCACGGAAGGCTGCTACACTGGAAGCGTTACCGATACCTCTATTCAGAGCTCTCCTACTGGCGGCGCTGGTCCTGCGCCTACTCACACCACCTCTTCCGATGAGTGGGATGACTGGGGCGGTGCTACTGGTTCCGCGTCTTCCTCATCTTCGTCTGCATCTGCATCTGGCAGCAGCGGGGCTGGCTCGGGCAGCGGAGGCGGTTTCAGCGCAGCTTCTCCCAATTTGCAGGGTCTGTCCATTCTTGTTTCATTGGGAGTCTGCGCCTTCACCTCGGTCGCGACTATGTGGCTTTTCACGGCAGCATAACCACTCCACCCAGCGACAACGCATCCCTCTTGTCATCCTCGCGGCAGGCTCGCATAGGCAGATACCTCTCAAACTCCATCTCCGTTTGCTCATCAGCGCAGAGATGAACGGCATCCATTCAAACTTTTTTCCCTCGCACCCCAATCCTACTTCGAACGTGTCTAACTCGCACAGACAGTGGGCAGAACTTAGAATACTCGATATGCGAGTAACAGCCGTGAGTATACCCACGGGCGTTGGGCGGATTGCGCGGATTGCGCTTATACCCTCTTGTCTTTCTGAGGCAATGCAAGCTCTGCAATCAAAGACCACTACATTCGTTCCCAACCCTGCGCCGTCCTCGAGATATTCTGCCTCTGCGCACCCTGCACTGCTTCGATGCCTCATTGTTGCGATGTGTACAATTATACCGATGTTATCAGACTGCGATGCCTTTTACCGATATAGATTTTGAAGCGTCAAGTATACTCCTACATTTGCGCGCTCCCAATAGCTCTCTATCCCTGCTCCTGCCACTGTCCTTGCAATAAAATCAAGATGCTGGCATCTCAAAGAAAACCTGGCTCTCGCTTTGCAGACTTGTCGCCCCAAAGGCATCGCCACATCTGTTCGGCAATCCTGGCCCCAAGCTCAGACCGAGACAAATGGTCCATTCGAAGGCTTCAAAAGAAACAATACCATGCCAATTCTTGAGAGCCAGTCCAGCTGCTGCACTACTTCTTCTTCGAAGGTCGTGGTAGCTTTCCAAAGCGGACTTGGGAATCGGTCGTTTCGGTCCGCTCGACTGGGATGCCTGTCTTCCTCGTGGAGAGGTAATTGGGTCCATCGCTGGGCCCGCCTTCAGGCTGTTGATTCGCAGGCCGGCCAGGCGCTACATCGTCTCCAAAGCGAATACCGCCAGGAGTTTCAGCTGGTGGACTGTCCTCTGCAGACGATGCCGCTGGTGCGTCTTCCTCGTCCTCTGGGCCAGTTTCCCGTATCGTTGGAATGGGTTGCGCCCGTGAAGGCCCGGCCTGGTGCTGTGCAGCATCCGAGGATTTGCTACCGGATGCGGAACCCTCCTCACTCGTCTCTGCGCCAAAGAACTTGCGGAAGCTGTGGTTCTGTCTGAGGCCCATGAGGTCAAACTTTTTCGTGCTCTGCGGGGGAGCTGCCGACGAGCCTGCTTGTCCTTGCCGATTACTACTTTCTCGCACAATGTTTGCTTCCGCGTTCTTGATGTCTTTTATAGGAACCTCCCGCAAAGTCGCCTTTGGGTCATTCTTTGCCTTTTCACGAGCCTCCTTGGAGGGGTTCACGTCCTGAATCTCCACTTCCTCTCCGTTTTTACGCTCGATAATGATATGCCGTCCGCTAATCCAGGTTTTGACCTCGTCGTCATCCACGTCGTGACGCTCCTTGCGACACCACGCATCACGGGCGTATTTTTCTTCCGGCGTAAGACTTGGCTGGCGTTTAGGGCGAGGCCGTCCAAAGCCCGTCATCTGAGCGAGACCTTGAGCAGACATGAGTCGTACAGGCTGCGGAGGGGAGGCAGCACTGCTCTCTGCTTGTTCGTCAGACTGACCAGCTTGCTGTGCTGCTGCTTCTTTGCCTTTCGACGCCTTCTTCGGCGAGCTGGCGTGATTGCTCTCAGCTTCCGCCTTGGTCATAGGCGCAGCAGCAACGCCTGCCTCCTCTGCTCGTTGTTCGTTCACGACCCGCTCAGTCGCCGCCTGCATCAGGCCACCCGATCTGGCTTGTCTATTCGGCGACAAGAAGCTCTTCTCGCTTGCATTGTCCTTGATGCTGCCTTCTCTCGTCTCGGGTTTGCTCTCCTGCTTGCTGTGCTCCTTCTTGTTCGGTGATGCGCTCGGCGCATGGTTCTGCACGAACGCCTCGCCCGACTCGAGCATGTGCTCAATCTCGGCAAAGCGATGACCAGGGAAGCCTGGACCTCCTCCGCTCGTATTTCGGTGCTGCTCACCGCCAGAGGTATGCTCATGTGACGGACTGTGCTGGACTTCCACGTCTTCTCCATGGTCGCGCTCAATGACAACGTCATCTCCCTCTTCCCAGACCGCTTCGGAATCACTCGAGTTCGAATCGTGCCGTTCAAGCCGCTTATTGTGGTCCCGTGTGACAGCCTTTTCGGGGTCGCGATCCTCCTTTGCAGACTTGTGATGCTTGTCAGTGCCGGAGCCTTCGCCAGAGCCAGCAGCTGTGCGGTCTGAGCCTGTAGGGGACAACTTTTCGCCGCTGCCGCTGCCGCTTCCCTGTCGCGTGGCCGACGAGCCAGAGCGCGAGTTTACCATGGCAAAGTCTCTCGCCGAGACATCGCCAAAGTCCATTCCAGGGTCATCGAATGCCCTATCGCCGGCCTCGATATCCTGCTCTCCATTCATTCGTCTCTTTTCAGCTTGCTTCTCATCGCTTGTATCGTCCCTGTTAACTTCTACATTTCCATCACCGGCTCGCTTGACGCGCGATAGCCAGCTGGGCTCGTTTTCAGATCGGTTTGTCCACGTCCGTGATATTGAATGTACTCGCTTGCCGAGGTTGAAGAAGGGTATCGAGGAACCGTGCGCGATGATAGAGCAGAGAACCAGAAAATAGACGACTGGTTGAATGGTGAGGGCTAGGATATCGTCGGCCGTCTCGGGCGGCACTGTCGGAGTCGGCAGCTTGGAGAGCGCCAGAGTTGCAATAAAGATGGCTCCCACACCCGTGCTAGCCGAGCAGAAAATAACAAATGTCAGCACACAATCGTGCGGGGACATTCATAAGTGAGAAAACGACTTATATTGGTCCAAACCACCCAGCAAAGACAGCTTCCCGGAAAGTCTTGATATCCGGTATAAACTTGTAGATCATGAGCATGACCGGCAGTCTGCGAACGAGCAAGACCGCAATGCCAAGTACTGCAAGTTTCCAAGCAGAGAGTGTGAGTTCGGCATTTTGAAAATCGTCAAATGGCATTGTCGCGCCGATGTAGATGAATGTAGCGCAATTGATAAGCAGATCGATAATGTTGGAAAAGTTGGAGTCTTCAATGGATTCGGAAAACCAGTCATCCCATGCGAAGCTAGTGGATCACATTTTGTCAGATCGAATTAGCGTTCACAACATAAACTGGACTGATCAAATGCTTACGCGGCTCCGCATGCAAAGGCTGCTAGAAGATCATCTGAACCAGCAAGAGTCGTAGCTGCGGTCGTGAAGATAGCCAGCGAGACGTACATGGCGACCATGGACTCTCGATCGATGAGTTCACGCCTTTTGGAGAATTTGAGGAGTTTTCTCGCCGCAATACCAACCGCGATGCCAATGATGATACCCAGAGTGATCTGGTACAGAATGACAAGGACGATCCACATTCCCACCGCATGTCCAACGGATCTATCCTCTCTATAGATCAAAAATAGAGCGAGGTAGAGGAATGGGAAAGCGGCTCCATCGTTGCATCCAGATTCGCATTGCAAGAGATGTCGAATATGGCTCGGGACGTGTTTTTGTGCAAATTTACCTTTACCGACGACTGATGCTGCGAGGATTGGGTCGGTAGGTGTCGCACAAGCGGCTATTACGAGAGCCCCGAGAAAGCTGAGTCGTGGTACGAGAGCGTATATCAGCCCGCCCGTGATGAGCCAGCCTGCTATCATGAGCGGGCCGAGGACCATGATGAGCGAGCGCCAGTGGCGCTTGACGTATGCTCTGCAGTACAAGACATCAAACATTAATACTCCACGCAAGTCTCCCTTGGTGTGAAATGGGGAATTGCGCAGACTCACCTCGGTAATTCGACACCGACTGCAAAGACAGAGAGTGCCAGCACGACCCGCGTGAATTCCAGCGTGATATCATCGAAAGAAGGGCTTCCCCAGCTTCTTGGATCTATAAGATTCGCAGCGTGTGGACCGAATATGATCCCGAATGCGGTAGCGACGATGGCTTCTCCAATGTAGAGCTTTTCCTTGATGAGGGCACTGTTAATTTGCAACACCATGCAAGATGAGGAGAGTCACAGATGGACCAGATTGATATGCGATTGGACATTCAAGGTCAACAGTGCAGATCGTGCATGAGCGTGCACAGAATCAGCCTCCTGACTAGCCATCGCGAAGCGCATGAGCGTGGGCGCACCTGATCATACCAAACACAAGGATGAAGACTGTGAAGGTTGGAAGGGATGTCAGCATGAGCTTGAGAGAGAGTAAGCCGCAAAGGCAGTAGTGACTCACCAGCCAGAAAAGTCAGCACCAGGTGGACGACATTGACCTGGAAAGATGCGTATCAGACGCAAGAATGTGGCGGTTTGCAAACCGGTCAGCGGGACACTCTTGAAGTATGGATGCAGCAGAGTCGGAGTCGCTGCGCACCTCTGGCACAACTGAGAAGAGATGGTGTGCTGCATCGTGTGCTGTCGTTACGTGCTCTTCGCCTGTATGAGACATGGCTAGAGAGCTCGCTGACACTCGGCCAGACGGACGAGTCCGGCGAAACCGTCTGAGCGATAGGAGGCCTTTATGGGGATGTTGCAGCGGCGTGTATGGCCTGAACGAGGCTGGTGGTGGTGTATATGCACGCCTGCATGCGCTGTGTTGTGCTCTGGATGATGATCGTCGTCGTCTCGAAGTGTTGGGCTGTCTTTCGAGATGAGGACGTCGAAGAATGCAGCCGGGGCGATGCTTCGTTTCAGGCAGAGACCAGCAAGCTCTTGATCTTTCAGCTTGAAGTGTTGTTCTACCCTCCTACTCTTCTCTTCTGCCTTCCGTGAATTGTCTTGAATGCCCTCCCTCGAAAAGCCAGCGACGATGCTGGACTTGGGTTGAAACTGCGTTGAAGCGGCGGCCTGAGGAAGTGCAGGCGCGCGCTGGGGGGTTGACAGACTCCACCAAGATTGTTGATTGAGAAGCTGGGGAAGGTAGCTTCCAGGGTAAATGTGCGCAGTGACCGTGGTGGGAGGAAAGAGAGAGGTGCATGGCTTTCAAGGCCCGGACGGTGGGTGGTGGCGGATACGCGAGAGTGTGGAAATCAGATTAGCGAGGGAGCGAGTACACCATCTCATCTCACACATAGCACAGCCCGCATCAAGTCAGTCGCAGTGTCCTGCCGGCTTCCACATCGTCTTCCGTGCATGCACGCCTGCCCGGCATCGATCACGCCCAGCAGGCAGCAGCTGAGATGAGATTCTGCGCTCCACCTTGACCGGAGACCACGAACACAACAGCAGCAGCAGCAGCACCATCGACACGGCTATTCTCAGTACTATCACTCCTGCTACAGCTCTGCAGTCCCGCTGCTCCGACATCGCTGGCCGCTCGACTGGAAGACCACAGCGACGGCGAGGCTGCAGAACACAGACGAGTCAGACGGCACACCTGCGGCCGCGCTGTGCACCTCAAGCACGCACGCCAGCTACACTACAAGATTGCATAGCATACCAAATGCTGCACCTGGACAGTCCCTGAGCAGCCATGCAGCTCGACTATGGCTCGCCGACCCCGCCTGCTGCAATCCAAGTTTCATCAAGACGAGGAGGGCACCAGCGAAGCACAAGCAGCAGCGGAGGGGCCAACAAGATGAGCTACTCTAACCTCGTAGCGAGCACGAGCACGAGCACGAGCACGAGCACCAGCTCCAGCTCCAGCAATAGCAGGACAAGACACTCGTCTCTGCCTGGCTCGCTGCCTCTGAAACCAGGCGGGCCTGCTCCTGCTCATGCTCATGCTCATGCTCCTCGTACCCTCGCAGCTTCCACCTCTGGCACATCCAGCAGCGTCAGCACATTCTTGTCAGACAAGGATCGCCCACATCAACCTGGGTCACCTCCTCGGTCCCAGAGTGTGACAGACAATGCCGGACATAGGATCCTCGATGAGCTGCTTGAAGACATGCTCGAGATCATTGAAGCAGACAACGAGCAAGAGCAAGACCAAGATGCCGGGCGAAGAGACTTGGAACACGGCAGCTTGTCGGACGGCTCCTCGTCAGACGACTCTGATTCAGGCGATGAAGAGAATGACAGGGAGCTGTTTACAAGCGCGAGACAAGACGCAGCAAGTGCATCTGCAACAAGAGGTGAAGCAGAAATGCCGCCTACAGACAAGCCCGTCGAAAAAGAACGCGAAGAAGGCGAGCTCGATAGCGAGATGGACATTGACGAGGTCATTGAGGACAATGCCAATACTACATTGCGAGAGGGAGACGCAAAGAAGGATGAGAATGAAACGAAAGCAAGGAAACAGCGCTGGAGGGTCGAGAATTGCATTTCAGAGAGAGACGTATACAAGTACTTGCGAAGAAGAGGTGCGTTTTTCATTCTTGGGAAAGATTCTGCACGAGCCTCGTGCAACCTGACTGACTGACGTGGGATTTGCCAGGCTTCTCGAAAGACCTGCTGGAGAATTTCAAGCGGGAATGTGTACCAAAAGGCAAGGCCCCAGACTCGGACTTTAGAGGGAATCGCACTGCTTCACCTGCAGTGGCAGAGTCTGGTCTTAAGGTTGTTGACGCGACACTAGCTCAATCCGCGCACGATACAAGTATGACAGTCGAGAATTCAGAAAGTATAGAGAAGGCGACTACAAGTACAGAAGAAAGCGCCGAACAGCCGCAACCAGGGACAGATAGTGTGGGCGCGGCTGCGAAAGAGACGAAATCATCCGGGACAGACGTAGCTCCGTCTGATGAGGGTCCAACGAAGGCTACTACTAGCACTTCTGACCAACCTGGAGAGCTGGTGTCGGTCCCTTCCGAAACGCAAGAGAAAGCACCTTCAATTCAGTTAACAGTCGACGCTCCAGCCGATGTTCCTGCTTCTCCAAAAGGCGTGCCCGTGCCTTTATCCGCTCAAGGCAAGCCGGAGGAGGAGACATCGTACAAGCAGCTTTCGGCGCTTCATTCCATAAAACATCTCATCCGCAAAGCCGAGCAATGGGAATCGAGCAAGTCGAGCGTCTCGAAACTCCTAGGCGCGTGCCTCAAACTCGCAGCACAGGGACCACCTGCAGCTCCTTCTACCTCCGCGCTGGAGAGAGTACCAGAGCGAAGAGAGACGGTAGACAGAGGAGTCAGCCCGCCGCTGTTCACTAGGCAGATTAGCATTCCGCTGCGTAGACCGTCTGCGGACGCTACCGCTCGCTCGGCACCTTCCAACCCTAGCGCTGGCGTCGGAGCAGGTTCTTCTGCAACTGCCGACAGGAATAGACTTCCTACGCCTACCTCGCCAATGCGCATCGCGTCTTCAAACGATCTTCCTCCTCCTCCCGCTCTTTCTGTAACCTCATCAGCACGCGCCAGCGGCGTCAATGGCATGCAAAACGGAAGACACGCATCTCCGCCCCCGTCTTCTTTGCGTGCAGCAGGTGCACCACGCGAAAGGCTGCCAGTCCCACCAGCGAAGCAATCTGCAGCTCAGCGTGAACATGCTCAAAAGGCTCTAGCGCTCGCGGCTAAATTCGAACAAGCACTCAATAGCAAACATCTGATCTTTACGCGTGCGGATCTGGCTCGCCTCGCTCCGGCTTCGGCGACAACTTCGACCTCAACCTCTTCCAGAAGGACCGCACAGCCTGCGCTCGCTCAGTCTGTTTCTGTCAATGGGACAAGACCGCCGGCAACGACGACGAATTTGCGAAGCGAGTCAGTAAGGGAGATCAGCCCGCCTGCCTCAAGATCTACTGCTTCGACTTCAGCCGCTGCCACCGCTGCTGCTGTTTCTGCTTCAGCATCAGCCTCACCTGCGGTGAATGGAGACACCAATGCAGGACGCGCATTCTTGGGCAGCTCGACCCGCCTCAGAGCAAATGTACAGTGTGTATCCCCGAGCGCTCAAGAAGTATCGCCTGCCCTGCCGAGTGCAGCACCAACAGCCGCGCCTGCCCGAGATATACTTGCCGCCTCGACTGCATCTGAACAAGAGATCGGATCCAGTGCTGATGTACAAGGTGTTGACCAGACGGCGGCTCCTACTGGGGACATGGCAGTAGACGCGCCGTCCACTTCAGCTCAAGTCGAGCAGGTACAGAAAACTGGGCACCAAGTAGCAACCAGTGCAGACATTGCCGCTATCAATCCAGTCCCGACGGTCTCCGCAGCAAATGATGCAGTTGACAATGAGGTATCTATGGATGTTGGTGACGATTATCCACCTGTTGCCATCGATGCAACCGGAGCCATCAATGCCACTGTAGCTAATCGTGCCAGCAAGTCACCCCCACTGCACGTTAGCCCCCCAATCTCAACAACAAGCACGACACAGCTCGTTGCGCCCCGCCAGAGCGCAGAGTCCATCAAGGCTATGTTTTTGGGCAAGAAAGCCACGGCACTTCCTAAGCGACAAGCGCAAGCCAGTGATTTCTCAGGCTCAAACGACGTTATCGCAGTTGCTGCAAAACAAGGCCCAGCATCGGTAGATCCTCGTCGAGCGGCTGCGGCTGCTGCTGCTCGGGCGAAACTGCTCAGGGAGAAGGAAAGCGCTGCTTCAGCATCTGCTTCTGCTTCTGCTTCGCCGCCGTTGCCACCTCCTCTCAGCACAGCTGGTACCAGCACGAGCGATGCATCGACCACAGCCCAAAAAGCGCGAGCTGCTTCTCCGTTGGCGACCGTCACTGCAACCGCTGAAGCGTCAGCCGAGGTCAACGAAACGCGTATGTCACCCCAAGAAAATGCAGCTGGGAAGTACTTGCCGAAGCATCCACTGCCTGCGAAACCGCCGGCGTCAGAACCTCAGAAGACGTCAACCATTTCTGCAGATGCACCTGTCTCTCTGCCGAGTCTTCCGAGAGCAAGTGTGGACCATATTCGACCCAACGAAGCGCCTGAAGAAGGAGAGATCGAGCCCACAAGCAATGTAGACATTTCGCCAGCAGTGGCCTTGGCAATTTCTGAAATCAAGGAAAGTAGAGAGACGGAGCTCAAGAATCGCCTCAAGCGGCAACGAGAGCAGGCATCCGAGCAAAGCCGCAAGAAACGGTCGATTCCGACAGTTGATGATGGCTCGGCTAGTGATGCGTCAACGAGCTCGAAGAAGGCGTCTTTACCATCTGCGCCTGTAACGAACAATTCGGCACCAACGAGACGCCTGGTCAATGCAGGAGGACGGCGAATGTCCGAGGTAATGCGCAATCACGATGTTGATTCGGATAGTGACGAAGATGAGGCTGTAGAGGTTACGGCGACCAAAGCGACAACAACGGCGACCAAGTCGACATTGCCGCCTGTTGGGGTCGCTGCTAAATCCAGCACACCCTCGCGAAGTAACTCCGCCAGCAAGGAGGGTCCTGCTCAGTCGGTGGGGCAGGAGACCGTACCTAAAAAACACAAATCTGGCACCGGCGTGGCTCGCAAGTCTACAGGCGGCTTCAAGAAGAAAGCGGCGGTGTCAGCTCCTGTGACCACTGCTACAGCTAGCGAGAGCGTGAAGGTCAAGCTGAAGTTTGGTGGCACCAAAGACGGCAAGGCTACCGAGACCCCCGTCAGTTCGGCGGCTAAGTCTACGAAGAAGATTCCTCCAGCCGCCACTATTATCGACATCACCGACAGTAGCGATGATGACGATCTCGTCGCCAACACCACTGTCGCATCGAAAAAATCATCGCCAAGCACGCTGGCCAGCTCGACTTCAAAGCCGCGGCCAAAGGCACGACCTTATGTGGGTTCGTCCAAGCAGCTCGCCGATCAGAGCATGTCCATCGAAGCAGAGAGCGGCTCGCGATCTTCGTCCAAGACAACAGCAATGCCTCCCGCAGACAAGAGCAAACCGTCCGCAGACGAAGCAAGCAAAAAGGACGCGAAGGGCGCAACTGCGTCTAAAGAAGCTGCTAGCGCTGTAGCAACTCACAAGGACCCGGCTCCCAAAGAGCCGAGACCTCCGGTGAGAGCTCCTCTCCAGGCTGCTGGCGTCACAAGCACAAGTACGCCTACACCGAAGCCTCGTGCAGTAGAGCGTGAGCAGGCTCCAAGCATGCTCGATGGCAAGCCGCTGTCCTCGCCTCCTATGAGAGCGCGCGACTCTGCCTCTCCACCTTTCGAATCGCTCAACAATGGCAATGATGCAAGCGACAACGAGTCAGGAGGATACTCGCCAAGCCGCATGCCACGTGATACGCCGTCTCCGCCTCCTGCGCAACCTATTCCTGTAGCTCCCACTGTTACAAATGGCACGAATGCAGATGAGGAGATCGACGAATTGGCTGCTACAAGCCCTGTCGTCAGCAAGGCTATGCAGATCGCTTCTTCCCAATCTCCCGAGGCGAACATGCTGCGAGGACTTTCTGAAACCGGCTCGGACTTCGGCGGCGGCGTGGATGTCGATATGCTCGCAGACGAGACTCAGGGCAACACGCTCGCTAACCAGCTATTAGCTGATATAGTCTCGGAGCTGCCCGACATACCTCATGCGCAAAGTACTACATCTGTCTCAAAGCGTTCCAGAGCCGCGAATCGCTCAGCCGAGCGGCCCTTCATGGATCCGATGGACCTGAGTCAAACTTTTGGCTCAGATGAAGAGGACGGAGAAGGATCGTCGATTTCAGAGAGCGTCTTGATCAACAATACAAGCCTGTCCGAAAAAGGGGCGTCCGATGCTATTGCTGTTACAGCGGCCCTGACTTCCTCAGCACCGCCGAAGGGACCTCCACGAGCTACAGCGAGTGACTTCATGCTCCCGACTGCAAGCACACCAGCCAGTGAGCAGGTGACTGCAGCCAGCGCCCCAATTGGAACCGCGGCAGTGCCGCGAGAGGTATCTTCTGCAAGCTCCGCTGCTATGGCTAACAGCAAGACCGGCGATATTCCCGCCTCGCCCGCTGCACCTTCAGAAGCGGACTCGGTGGAAGTCATCATGTCCGGTCAGAGTCCTCCAAAGCCGCTTGTCGCCACCAGCGCTGGACCCGGACAGTCGGCTTCGCGGAATGGCAATTCAGCAGCCGCTGTGAATACAGCTAGCTTGGATGCACTGGACAGACCCCTAGAGGACACCTTTACCAGGTGTAAATTCGCTACTGGCTGCCTCAACATGAATTGCAGGTTTGCGCACCCTAGTCCCTGCCTTTCGGCAATCAAGTCTCGCACATCGGACTTGCCAAAGTTGGGTAGTCAGTGCACGCACGGGCTACAATGTCAGAACGAGGGTGAGGCGCCTTCCACACTCTACGTTACTTTTGCTGACTCCGCGTGTTCAAGCCTGCCCGTATTCCCATCCTTCTCCAGCCGCACGAAGAAAAGAGCTTTGCGTCAACCAAGCTACCTGTCCACTCGGTAAGAGCGTGTACTGCCCTCTCGAGTAGCATCTAGCTGATGATAGCTTCTACTGTCAGGCGCGAAATGTGCCTATCGGCATGCGGACAATGTGCCTGCACAACATGCTAATCGATCCTGGCACAGTAAGCGTCGTATCTAGTCTCTCGAGTAGACCCAGCTGATGCAAAAAGTGTTAGGTGCCAACCAGTCTGCGCGTTTCGAATCACCTTCCTCGAGTGCTGCGGGTGGTCGAACTGGGTCCCCCTTCTATGCCCAGCACATCATACCGGCCCCTGCAGCGGGCAGCAGGTCCTCCTCGCGGTCGGCCAGTCCAGCTACCATCGCTGCCAAGCGGCCTCTCCAGCAAAATACAGCAGCCGCAAGTACCAGCGTTGCTGTTGCTTCTACTTCAGAGATCTCGCAGCAAGAGCAAGCTTTGTTAGACATGCCGCCCTCGATGCGTGCGTATCATCAACAGCAAGCTGCGCTGAGCAAGTCAACTTCATGGGTGGCCGGCCTGAGCAACTCTGGTCCCATGGGCTGGTTGGCCAAAGCCACTGGCTTCCAGAATGCGGATCTTAGCAAGAAGCCCTAGCCGCGAGCGATGCCCTTGTTCTCCACGTCAAATATCCCCCGTGCATCGACATCGATGCTGGGAATAGTACCCAGGTCCCAGCTTGATTTCACTCCGCTCGTTGCAGATAGCTGGCAGGTGTGTTTACCAGATCAGTATGCGTGTTGTTGACAATCTACTCTTTCTGAATAGCCGCGTAAACAAGTGGTCATCTGAGACAACTCCTTGCAGAACTGACAAGCTGGACGAACTAAAGCACGCCGCGAAGCACACCCGGGGAATTTCGGGCGTTTCAAAGCGCTGGACCACTCGAATCTGCAGATGCTAATCAGGAGACTCACTGCGTGTGCCTGCCTCTTCAACCATGCTGTGCTGAAGTGCTGAACACCTGCACGCTCACTTTGGGCAAAGTGGCGCCAAGTCTAAGCGAAAAGGCGGCGATCGGGCTGGATGAACCGCAAGAACGGCGGAGTTGCCTGCCTGAATTACCGGGGCAGCAAGCATGGACTTGGCCGAATCATATTACCGTATACGTACATGCGTCATCCATTGCAGGCTCAGCACTGCAGCCGCTGGACCGCTCCCGCGCAACGGCGAGGCGGAGTTTGCCACCGTCACTCTGCCAGCCAAGGCTTGATCGGACACCTCAAAGACAGGCTTGGAGAGCCTTGCATGGCCTGACTACTGGCGGGCACACAGCTTGGACTGTCATAGTAATGCCCGTCATACGTGGTGCAGGCCAGCAAGCGCGGGTGGCCGCTGGCGCCAACGCAACACTTCCCGCTGGCAGCCTCCCAAGCGCACGTTATGCCTCATTCGGTTGACGCAACCCGCTTGGCAGCGGTGCATCTGACTTGTGCCCAGCCTGTATAGTGGGGCTGACTGGCTGAGGAGCCTATAAAAGAGACGCCGCTCGTCAACTCGCAGCTCTCTTCTCTCCTTTCCACCTTTACACTCTATCCCTCCAGTGACACTCGCTCCTACAAACCTTTTTCAACCTCTTAATCTACTACTTCCTTGCAATATGAAGGGCTTCGTCGGAATCGCATTCGCAGGCTTGCTCGCCACTGCAGCTGCCTTGCCCACCAATGACAAGCACGACGACCACAAAGAGGTTCAGAAGCACGATGACGGCAAGTGGGATGACAAGAAGTACGATGATGGCAAGAAGCACGACGATGGCAAGTGGGATGACGACAAGCACGATGATGGCAAGTGGGACGACGGCAAGGAGACCAGCGAATGGAAGAAGGACAGCCTCAACGCCTTCCCCTTCGAGTTCACCTCGACCTACTACGCCCACGCCACCCCTGACACGATGTACGTCCGTTGCCTCCACAAGGTTTCGGAAGTTGCTCGCTGACTTCTATCGTCATCGGCTTTCCACGCCTGCAGCATCAACAACGATGGCGAGAGCGTTCCAGGTCAGAAGGGTGCCAAGGGCTGGTACAGCTTCGGTATCAACGCCTGGCAAGAGGTGATCTGCTACAACATCACGTGAGTCTACGTACATCCAAAGCTTGCTGCAGACCTGAAATACTGACAATACGCGATTGGCAATTGCAGCCTCGAGGGAGTCACTGGCGAGTACCAGAGCCCCGCCTCCACGGCTACTCACATTCACGAGGCACCCGCTGGCAAGGCCGGCCCTCCCCGTCTCGCCTTCCCCAACCCAACTGGTGACGACTGGAGGCGCACATCATTCGGCTGCCTCAAGGGACCTTTCAAGACTGGCCTTAACGGACCCAACGGACGTGAGTCCTCGCTAGCTCGTTAATGATGCTCTCGGCCTGTTCCTTTTTGAAGCCTGACTGATGGCTGTAATTCGATTTGTGAAATGCAGAGGACACCGCTACTGGCTTCAAGCTTGGCCAGATTGAATCCAACCCCTCTGGCTTCTTCGCCGACGTTCATACCTCGCAATTTGTCGCCGGCGCCGTCCGCGGCCAGCTCCAGTCCCACAAGGACTGGTAAGCGAACGAGGTCGAGACTACGCTCTCTCCTTGTTCTCAGCACCAGTGCCACTGGTTCAGCACGGACACTCTCCTCTTGGGCCTTCGGAATAAATTCCCAAATCAGGCTCACCTTGAAGCCTGCCTTTTTGAGTCTTTTCCAACATCATTCACCATCCATGTTAAACACTCTTAATGCGTAAGAAAGGGAAAAACCGGCTTCTACACCAACCCACAAATCAAACGAAATTCCCAGTGTGCAGTACAGTCAATAATTCCACAAAGAAAAAATGCTCCAGAACGCTTTCAAACCAAAAGCCGTCTGTCGAGATACAGCTGTGTAACCAAATTCTCAACATGCAATCATCTTTACCATCACAGCTCGCTGCTCTACTCGACTTGCTTTTATGAATAAGGACTGATGATATTGAGGGTCATAGCCACCTCGCTCAACCTCAACCACAGGCCTCCAAAAGTGGCAGACAGCTTGCTGCATGCATCAATTGCTGCGCATATGCGCCAGAAAACAAGCCAGAAACAACAACAACAACAATAAGTATTGTACATCTAACGAGCATTGCAAAAAGCATCTGCACGGCACTGTAATGCCCAACTCACTAAACTTCTACCACCCATACATCCCGCCCATCTTTCACCTGCGGTCTTTCCCTTGAAACCTCCAATCCTCCAAGCTGCGCTCGTCATGGCAAGACTGAGGATACACACTACACCTTATCATCATCGTACATCCATCTCGTATCTTTAGGGCTCTTTGGTGCATTGCGTACATATCTATCATTTCCAGGTGGTCTTTCTTTTTTGCTAGCTGATGCGAGCATGGATTGGATTGCTAGACAGAGGGATTCGACGTTCAAGACGGGTGACCAGCCGGTGCCTAGGAGGCTGGGGAAAGCACACAATCCCCGAAGTGAGGCAACAATGCGTTAGCGTATAAATAGTCCTACAAACGAGATGTTGGCAGCTTCTTTCTTGAGTGGGGTCAAGAGGGCGCTTTTCTCGGCGGATTGGACCCACCTCATGCACACGTGCCCATTGCTGAATCGTAGGTACCGTGAATGAAACCATAAGGAGGGAAAAAAAAATTGGACAAAAAGGTCCGGGAACAGGGCTATTGTCAGCTTGATACTCGGAATTTGGAGATAGGTTCGCAACCCACGAATAGACGTGCGGGTCTGCACGTAGTTTGAGGAAATCAACAGTTTGAATCGGGATCAAAGATCACCACGGAAGAGTCAGCAAGAAGTAACAGCATAGCATTAATAAGACCGACGAGACTGCACGCAAGCACATCTCTCACTCTGCGGGACTCACGTTCTGGTGCCTTCCACCCATCTGTGACTACGAATGTAACTTCTGGGGCTTCCATCGGATAGTGACTATCGAAATTGAAGCGTAACAGGAACTCCTCTGCATGGAGGGAGGGGAAGATAGAGCGGGGGCATTTCCAAGAGAGCACAAGAAGGAAAGGGGGTTCACAAGATGAGTGCGAGGTGCGTTTCGAGGTATGTTTTAAGCATGGAGATGATGTGTAACAAAGAATGTCGAGAAAGAAGAGGAGACGTTTGAGATAAGACACCAAGCATGTCAGGTGTGCATTATGCTCAAGGGTGATATAATCTCTGCTGGCCGGGACATGCCTGTTCATGCAGTATCGGTGGCGTCACGCAACTCACCTCCAACATACACGCTCTCCCCGAGCACGCTGACGCCCATGAACCTGCGACGACGCAACCACGTCTCAGCTCCCAGCAGCTGACGGCGTACCAGCGAAACTATCACTGCGTCTGACTGCGCTCACGCACCAGGTCTCTAGATCATCGGCCTTTACGAGTGTGCATCCAGCAGGCGGTCCTGAACTCTGCAGCGCTCGCAGTTCTTTGCCTAGTCTTTTGGCGCCGAGACCTGGCTGAGCTGTGGGACATTCATGTAGGAAGTGAGAATAGTCAGTTGCTGTCTCTGCCCTTTGGAAGGTGTGCATTGGACGGCCTGTCCGGGTGATGCGGTTCGTGACTTGACTTGGATTGAGCACTCACCCATAGTTCTAACGATTTAGACGATACGATGGAACCACAGCTGGTCTCTGTGCATGCACGCTGGTCGTTCCAGTCGGTGAGAGGCAGGCTGTTAGACGGATGCGCACGCAGTGATGACAGTTGCAGGTGTCGCCACCAGCATCACTCCAATCGCAATGGATGCAGTTCCACTCTTGACTACTCTACTCATTCCGCGGCTTTGCTTTAGCCCACCTAATAATTGGCAACAAGGCCTGCCTGCGCCTGCCTGCCTGTGCCCGCTCTTGCTGGGCGTGCGGCAGGGCTGCTCGGTGCTTCTACTGCTCTCGCGCGCAAGGCTGCAAGGTGAAGCTGCGGCAAGCAAGCAAAGCTTCAGCGGCCGATAGCGTACGGTCAATATCATATCCAGAGCTTGGTCACCCAATAATCTTGAAGAATCCAGGCGCCCGTCAGGCTGGACTGCTGCTGGACAGCCTGGGAACCTCGGTGGCCGACTTTCAGTAGTGGACGACAAGGACCCGGATTATCTCGAGATTATTGTCAGGGAGAGCACGTCTGCAGGCTTGCTTGCTTATCATAAACGACAGGATGGAGTGCATCACGCCAGAGACTTAGCCCGCGTTTACTATCGCAGTCATCGTCAATCGTCTCCACGACCAAGCAAGCAAGAAAGCACAAAGAGAGGCATCCCCCCAAGAGCAGCCTTCGAGGCAATAACAAGGGTCCCCATTTGTCCATCTCCCGAACCGACTCAACCGACCGCGCACCCATATTTTGGAACAAATCCCTGTAGTCGTGTCTGACACTTTTCGGAGGTCTCCCCCGTCTGCAAGAGTCAACGCCACTCTGCAACTACTTGGAAGCAAGACAGGCAGTCGCTCTCTTGATGGAGGAGCAGAGCAACAGGCAAGCAAGCAACGTCGCAGGATCCAGAGCGTGCAGTATACACGGACGACTGTACGCCTCTGTCCTCCCTCATTAGGCCCGACCTTTCAACTCCCATCCCCCGCGCGACATCGCAACAAGATTTGCGCATTTACCGTTGGACAGCTCAGTCCCTCAACCACACACCACGCCACGGCCATTCCGTTGAAGTTAGGCGTTGATAGCCGGTGGTCTGGTCGCACCCTTGAAGGTTTCGAGGACCTCCTCCTTGTCCTCGGTCTGATTCTTTGAAACGACCAACAACGCACGCTGCAAGCCATTACTACTATTCGCCTGCAGCCATCGCAGACACTCACACAGCGCATGAGCGACCATACGCACCATACATCAAGCTCGACCTCGGACTCGCCCGCCCGCTCCAGCGGCAGCAGAGCAGAGGTGAGTCGCGACCGTGCTCGCCCTCGGACCACCCGCAGTGTTTGGGCAGCAAGCAACCGGCAAGCGAATCCAGCGGATACAAGCGAGTCATACGCTTGACAATTGGATTGCATTCGCTTGGTCGTTGTCCTGCTGCCTTGTCAGAATTTTGTCTTGCTGACTCTCAAATTACGCCTACCTTCTGTGTCCACACCTAGTTCGACAGAGACGGCATCGGCGGAATTGGCAGATATCGCAGCAACGTTGGCAACGATAACGACAACGACAGCATCGGGTATTCTTATTCTCCATTCGCAAACACCGTCGAGAGCCGCAGTCGCGACCTAGCACATTCAGCACCCGTAGGCCTTCCAACATCAACACCACCATTATCATCGACCAACAACAAGAACAAGAGCAAGAACAGACCTAAAGACAAGAGTAGTCACAAAGGAGGAGATAGTGGAGGAACTGGTGATAAACGAAAAAGAACAAAATCAGGCTGCTGGACTTGTCGGTGCGTTTATTGGCTTTTGCTCGCTCTTTCATTCCCAAACACTCCACTCCTCCCATCTTTTTCGATGCTCGGCGGTATACTTGCGCATGACTCTCGTGCTATATCGCAATTGCTGCTCTTGCACAATCCGCGAACGTGGAGCATGCGTGTTCCGACCGTGTTCGACGCGCTAGACAAGGAATCTCCGCATGTCGAATGCGTGTACAGGCACGCACACCTCGATGTCCAACACAAGTCTCATCGCGCCGGCACTTCGCTCACTTTTTTGAAACCTCGCCTCTTTCACTCCTCTCCTACTTGTTTCGCCCTGCCACACCGTTGTGGATGCTTGCGGTTGAGACAGACCCAGCTGATGCTTTTGAAATTCTGTCTTTCCCTCATTCGCATGCCTGTTCTCGCCTCTACCATGTCCTTCCCTTCACTCTTCATCCCGCACGCTACTGTTGCGGCCGATGCCGACACTCGTATCGACCCAATGTTCGGCCTCAAACTCAACCTCGACTCCGACTTGACACTTGACCGCACTCCTCAATCTCTCTGCACATGTGAACGGACGCAAACGCAAATCTCATCTCCACGCCTTCTCGCGCCCCGCAGTCGCCGCAAGATCAAATGCGACGAAGCTCACCCCGCATGCCAGCGTTGTCTAAAATCCAAGCTAGTCTGTGAAGGCTATCCCGATCCATCGACTTTGATCACTTCGTTCCCTTATCGCTCGCCTAGCTCTAGAAAAGCCGGCGTCGGCGGCGCTGGAGCTAGAAAAGTATCTGGCAGTGCAACACCTTCGACGAGTAGCGGGAATAGTGCAAACGGCTCCGTAGTCGCTGCGGGTACGACTTTGGCGAGTTTGCATTCCAACGGAAACGGAAACGGAAACGCAAGGAGTTCTGTACAAGAGCTTATTCAGGACGCTATTGAACGAGGCGTATTAGCGGGCTACACCTCCACTGCTGAGCCAAACGTCAACACAGCGTCGAAAACGTCGCCTATCTCTTCAGCTGCTGCAATTGCGCTAGCCCAAGTGAGCGGGTGTCAAAAGACGCACACCAAGCTAGCGCTCGACAACAGCTTGGATAACACGAGTGCACATGCTACACGCCACGACTATACAATGGCAAACACAATCATCAACAATGACGACAATGACCAGTCTCGTGAAGTCTCGCCCGCTCGCTCGGCAGATGGAGGACGAGCCCACAAAGCACGTCGGAAATCTGCTCCTCCTAAACGAAAATCGGCAAGCAGTACATCACTACCTAGTCTTGCTGTTGCGCTCTCCTCGCCAGCTGCGGGATCACCGCCTATTCTCTCAAGCAGTCCATTTGGACGTCCACCCCAGCAGCATCATCCACAATTCGCAACGGACGCGAATATCATCAATACCAGCAACAATGGCAATAGCAATGTAAATATGCTCAGACCGCGCTCGCCGGCTTCTATGTCAGATGAGACCATCTCGACCTCCGCAGCCAATCTTTCGCGCGTCCCTTCGCAGAGTTCCGTCTTTCAAGCAACATCAACAACAAGAGGGACAGCAGTCGTCGATATGGCGTCTTCTGTCCTCAATACGCCATCTGTAGGACAGAGCAGCGCTTCTTCATCTGCTTTTGAGCAGGATTTCGTAGATCATCTTCAACAGCAGCGCGGCGGGCAATTCCACCGTCAGACTTATCCCGGCGCACTTCGAGGCTTGGCATCGAGTCAAAGCGGCATCAATAACGCTCGCTCGCCTGTACATTCCTCGCTGCCTTCATTCTCGCAGACGCTCGCTCCGCCTGTACACAATGCGTCGCTCTCCAATCTCGGATTGTCACCCAACACATTTGCGCCGTTTGCATTCGACTCTCCCTTTCCAATGCAGCCATTCGCTATTGGCGCCTCGCCTGCTGCAGCTGCTGTGCCTACTTCTGCACACGCTGGTGCCAACAGCACCTCATTAGCGCAAGCCAACACACCTATCGACTTTGACAGCTTGTTCGGATACACTTCCAAGAATTTGCAAGCGGAAAACACGCCTGGAAGTACTGGTACACCTTCTTCTGGGAATGTAGCACGTACGCCAGGCGGTGCTGGTGCGGCTGGTAATGTTGGAGCTCCATTTCCAGTGGATTATTGGAATGACTCGGATTATTTGGATCGTATAATGGCGGGGTTCAAAAGTGCCGGACAGCAGCAGCAGCAGCAATCGCCCGCTGATGAGACCAAGGATCAGGTTATGCAGCCGATAACAGAAGGGCGAGCAGACACGTCCGGTAAGCATGTCCCCTTGGACGGTCTTGTATGTTCTGAAGGAGTGAGCTCTGACGCTTCTTGCGGACTAGACTTCTCTCCCTCGCACTTGCAGATCAATTCTCCAATGTCGCTATCCATGCTCTGCAATCTCAACAGGGCTCATGGCTCATCAGGCGCGCCCTCGCTTTCGTCTGGACGCAGTAGCGCCATCTCTCCGACAGCACCCACGCCTCCCTCACTTCAGTCTCCCTATGGCCAAGGTCCCGGTCCGACCATCGCAGATTCCCGCTCGCATTCCCCACACAGCATGTCGAGCAGCTTGACGGCTCTCAACAGCTCATCTCATCGGCGTCAGCCTTCGAATGCCTCTGCAGCATCTACGGCAGCTACCACACGCAGCTCGGCGGTCAATACCACAATGGCGGATTTTGCGCCCCAACCTGCTATTGACCCCATCTTGCAGGCTTCATCGACGGGGGCATTGCATAAAACGGCTGCTAATAGGAATAAGGGTCATCCTAGCTTATTGGAACTCGAGATGGGACCACCGCCTACACTGCATCACAATCAGAAGGAATGGTCAATTCCACCTGTCATGGTCGAAGCTATGAAGAGCATGACTGATGCGAGACATGTCGAGCTACTCAAGCATTGTGAGTAGTCGTAGGCATGTCCATCGCTCACAAGCACCATTAAGCAGTCCTGCATAAAATGCTCCAACAGACTTTATCAATCTTGTCGGTCTCTTCAATCCGATTGACCATCCGAAAAACCCTTTCCGTGAGGCTTTTCTTTTCTGAGAGATATCAGTCGAGGTCTCAGACATGTTTCCAAATAGGCGTCTTCGTGGCAGAGCACGCAACGGAGAGTCTGGCACTGCTACACGCCGTCTTAGCCGTCAGCGCGATCAATCAGCAGCCTCTCTCCGTCGAAGCGCGCGCCGAGTCTTTGCTCTACTTTGAAGCAGCCGTGGACCTCTACGTCCGCTCTCTTCAACAGCAAGACGATATCTCGCTCTTCACTCTCTTGTTCCTTTCGCTGTATTATGCATTCGACAGCGGGACTGCTCAGCCTCAGCATTTCAGCCGAAGAGCACAAAGCATCATCAACGACCGCTTGGAACTGCTTGGTGCGAACCTAATGCAAGCTAGCAATGATTTAAAGTTTCTCGTGCGCGTTCACACATGGTACGAGGTACGTTTCGTGCGGGATCGTCGACTGCTGCACACAGTCGAACTAATTTTGCATCCTTCAGGTCATGGCCAACGTGTCTCGGCGTGCTGGCGATCTCCGAGACATGGACTGTGGGAGATACACTCTTGCGTACCTTCTTTCCGTCATTGAAAAGTGGGACGCTCAAGAGGAAAAGGCATGCGGCCTGTCGGGTGTCAATGCCGACTATGTGATGACTGGCTGTGTGGGCGTCCCTACCTTTTTCCTCACACTCTTGAACGATATAGCGACACTCAAGGAAGAACAGCACGCAATCCTCATCATACCCATCGAGGCGCTAGATGAAGGTGGCCTCGCGACCCGCAAAGCTCTCGTTTCCAGGCATGCCCGCAAAATCCGAGATCTGGAATGCAAGATTCAATTCGCTCGTCCGGGTCGATTGCTTCTGCCTCCTATAGTGGCTAACGAAGCACAGCTTCATCGAGCAGTTTCGGTTCGCTTCTTTGACCTTTTCAGGCTGGCAGCTTCAATACACTTGCTGGTGGAGCTGCAAAGCATGCCCGTTAGTGATCCGGCTATTCAAGTTAGGGCTGGCGAAATGGTCAATCTGCTTGGTAATATTGAGCAGAGTAAGTAATGTTGAATTAAACGTGCGTACAAAGAGTAAGACCCAAATTTGACATTGGCTCTGTCTCTAGACTCCAACTACAATACCTCTGGCATTTGGGCCTTCTTTATCGCCGGTGCTGCTGCTAGCAACCACATGGACCGCATCGCGCTACATCGGCGCCTCGATAGCACGTGGAACAGTAAGCGATTCTATAGATCTCGTTGGTCTCCTGCCACAGAAGCTGAGACGCTCTTTCCGCCAGCTCCCTGCGGCAACATCTGGAGTCTTCGAAGCGTGCTTGACGAAGTCTGGCAGCGCAATGCTGAAGCAATGGAGAACCACGAGACATTGCACAAATGGAAAGATGTCGCTCATCAGCGCGGCTGGACGCTTCTGCTTATGTAAATTCTCCTTTAACGGGTTGCCGCTTCGAGCGAGGATCGACATCCGGCTCAATAGACGCCTTTCGTGTCGTCTAAAGCATCTGCGCTTTTTGTCTGCCTGATTTTGTGGTAATGTAGTCCGACTGTAGCCCTGAGAGAGAATATGCTGTACCCATGTATACTAGTGCAGCGGTGCCTGCGGGCTGTGGGAGGGAGTTGGGAGGTCGCGTGTAGGGAGGGACAAGCAGCGTTTATTAGCAGGATGACAATGCAATAGGGAGGATTGGTTCCGAAACCGAGCCATCTGGCTTGCTCGTGACTGATGAATATGCCGAAAATAGCGTACACTGGCTGTCGAATAACAAAACTGCGTTGACTTCTTTAAGGACTGCTGAAAATCGTTTGCCGGGGCTTGGAACGGAGGTGCTTCCATTTGGACGCTCTGCATCTTCGCGGACTCTTCTAGATCATCGTGTGTTGTGAAAATGCCTTGCGGACTTGTCGAAATAAGCGCACTAAGCCCGTAGCCCTCGCCATGCGCTCGAGATGGCTATTCGTTTCGCCTGATCGAGCGATATGCCACCCCTTCGGAACGAGACACCTTCCTCGTCTTCGTCGTCGTTATTGTCATTATCATCATCGTCGTCGTCCATGCTCGCTTCAGCTCGTTGACTGCGGCCGCTCTTCATAGCAAACGAGGAGCTCGAATCTCGAATCCCTCCAAATGCACTGCCCAAACCTTCGCCCGTCCCTGTCGTAGCTGGAGATGAAGGTATAGTGCCCCACATTGAATGCGTCGTGACTTTGGGAGGAGAATTGATGGGTGTGCCTTCAAGTGACATCTTTGGTGCTGAAAAAGCAGCAAAGGAAGAGACGACACCTCGCGAAGGCGAGGAAGGTGAACCCGCGGCTGCTTTTGTAGTAGGCGGAGGAGTAGATGTGGTTGCAGATGTAGATGTCGATGCTTCGGCCGATGAAGAGGCCGTCTTGTCAGATGCTGATGGCCGAAGTGGGACCGCTGGGGCAGTGCGATAGATGGATCGGGTGCCATAGCGCTGCTCGAGGTACTTGTCTGTGAAGCGCGAACCCCTGATTCGTTGCAAGTGTGGACGAGCAGACGCCAAGTCCGGTGCGTTCATCCATACTTGAACGTTGGCATCTGCTTCTGCTGATTCGCGGTAAATATTCTCAATGACGAGCTGCTTGGTATTTTCGTTTCTGCGAGGGATTCAAGGTGCTCAGTGACTGTACTGGTGCGACCCATACATCGAAGAGACTGAGAGCAGACTCACCTCAGCATCAAACGTTCGTGCAATTCTCGAGCAACATCATCTACACTCTCGTTGTTGCCATGTATCTTAGCCGCGACCGCCGCTCCAACTTCTTGAATCAAGCGCTCCATGTCCATGTGCTCAAGAGCGCTGCCCACAATGACGCGCGCTAGCAGAGAGGCATTGGTGAGAGGAAGCATGGTGCCGGATGACATTTGAGAGAGGGCACGGAAAAAGTCGGTAGCATACTGTTACAATTTGGGATCCGAAAGCAGGTGCACAATCAGCATTTGCTAGAGTCAATCAACATTTTTTAAATTGAAGTCAGTTGCAATCGACCCACGGTGTATTGTGATAGCGCCGGCTCGCATGCCACGACGAACTGCAGGTCAAATGCAGACATAGACACATTAGCATTGAAAGCTGTACAATAAGGCAGTCTTCGAGTTGAGACATACCAGAGCAATGCCGTTGGAAGCCATCTGTCGCGCCAGCTGCAATGGATCCGAGCCTGCATGGATCGTACAAGCAAGCCGTCAGCTCTCACGCCCAAGACGAACAAATACTGCATGAGGAAGGGTTTCACCTTCTGGGGATCCTTGGCTGAATCCGTCTCCATACTCTCCGATACCTGAAAAGCCACCAACGAGGAAAGTAATACGCAATATCAGCTAATGTTCTTCTCTCCATTCTTAAGACGCCAGGTGGAAGAGTTAGGCCCCCTTACCGTGCGGTGGCGCATCCGCGATAAGCAAGCAAATCTTGCTCGCGTTACTTCTCCACTGCAAGTCTAGGCATTCCTTCATAGCAGCCGTAACGGCCTCTGGTCCATCTCCACCTCCACTCGCATACAAGCCCTTTAAAAACTCCTTGACGACTCCAACGTCTGAAGTGAAATTCAAAGTCTTGGTGATGTAGGACACATCTTGAGGTGGGTGGTCGCGGTATGCGATCACAGCTAGTCGCAGACTCGAGGCAGATGCGAGACGCTCGGATTTGACAATTTCTTCGCAGATCAACTCGACGTTCTGAGTCGCGCTGGCGATCTGTTACGAGTACCGATGAAAAGATCAGCACGAATTCAAACGCGCCGTACAAGAGAAGTGCGAGTGTGCCAGGAAGCACTTACATAGCTAGTGTAAATATCAAAAGGATAATTTGCAAGGGAGTACGCAGCATTGCGCAATCATGCGAAGGTAGCATAGTGGCAAAGGTCCAACGAGAGTGGAACGTGCCAGATAGGGAGAGACAAAAGGACATCAGCATTCTCCTATGGACTTGCGTCATCACTGCAATGCCATCCTTGGACTGTCGCAGTATCGTCCGTCCGGACGTTTGCTGCAATTCTCTGGCGCTTGTACATGCGACTCACGAGCCCATGCTGCCGGTACAGTCGATGATCCAGACCTGTATGCGCCAGCCATACACGAAGATACGTGTGTAAAGAGCACGATAGAGGGATCACATTGACGAGGCAGTCACAGATTTGCGTATGCGTGTGACGTTGCACGGCATGCAAAGCAGATGGATGCGCGTGGAGGCAGATTCGCGGATGGAGCGAGTGCCGGACAAGCAGAGACACGGTCAGCGCTTCTTATAAGCCACTTTTCCACAGCCTGCGTTTAGCCTTGTATGCATGTCTCGTCACCCACCAGGTCCAGGCATGATGATCCGTCATCGAGTGGTTGCTGCTGCTGCTGCTGCTCGGCCACGGGTCCGCCATCGTAGCTGTTGTCGTACATGGCGCGCTGCACTAGTGCGAGGATATCGATTAGAAGGTAGACCAGCCGTGGTGGTGGTGGATCACTGATGGAGCCAGCCTGCTGTTGTCGTCGCCTGTGCGTCTCGTTTGTTCGCGCAGAGGCTGATCGACGAGGACAGTCCCCAAGGTGCACGCGCGCGTATGGACGGCGAGTAGGCACAGCGATGCGGTTGATTGATGCAGCAGCGTGCAGCTACTCGCGCTGATGTCGTTGCTCTTGCGATGCCCGTTGTTGCGGACGAGAAGTGCACCTTCAGGCGGAGAATTGACGCACGTGATGAGCTGGAGAGAGCCAGCCGAAAGAGAAAGAGAAGGAGCTTTCCACGATTCCCTGCTCAGAGCAGCTCTACGCTGAATGTGGTCAGTATGCATCTACTCCCAACGCTGACTGCGCAACGACGACGAAGACTCCTGCGACGAGCATGACGCCTGGACGCGCGCGCTATCAAGGCAAAAGGCATCGGGATCCTACATTATTGCCAAGTCGCGCAGACAGGGAGCACTATGCAACTGACTTCTACTTCTATGCTGCAAATGCAGCAATGTGTTGACCGCAGGCGATCCTAGGTATAGTATTGCTCAACTTCGTCTGAATCAAGCAACTGACGCCATTCTCTCTCGCTCGTGCTGACCTGAGAGGGATCGGCAATGGCATCAATCTCTGGATGCGCAGCCGAGTATTTCCAACGTAGGTACATCAGACGCTGGGCTTCGGATTCGTGTTGCGGTACCGGATCAGCGTGCATTCCGGAATGCTCGGAGGCCAGCTTGTTTCCCGCCACAGGTGGAGTCTGTGGGAGATCTCCTGTCTCGGCACTACCGCCTGAAAAGCTTCCACTTGTAGTCACTTGTCCCTGTCTACTGCGCTTCTTTCGTGGGGCCCGGACAGTCCCGCTGAGGCGGCGAAACACGTTATATGCGAAACGTGCAAAGAGGAAAGCTTCGCTCGTTGTTCTGTGTAGACGGAGCGGGATTGCGTGGTAGATTTGCATTGTGGCGGGTTCTTCCCCTCCCCAGTAGAAGTACGCTCCATATTGGCCTTGGTCGCGAACTGGGTATATGAACCAAACGGCCGCGTCTAGGCAGGCGTGTAAATCGCTGCGAAGAGTTACGCCGTTATTGGGGCTGTCTGCCATACTTGTCATGGTCCTTGGCGGAGTCCTGGAGTAATTGAACATCTTGTTGCGGCGAAACCAGTCTTGACCCTCCTCGGTGCCTGGTATGAGGTACGAATTTTGCAGGCCTAGGACGACCCTGTAAGTGATAATGCACAGAAACTCCCTCCTCAGCGTTGAAGTGCTCACCATGCCAGCCTTTCAAGGCTGAAAGAACGCATGTATCAGAATCTCTGGATTTCACTGCGTTGCTCATGATCTCTGAGCGACCATTAGACCTCGGCGACCTCTCTTCTTCCGTAATCTGGAATGACCGCCAATGCCGGAGGTAGAAGGTTTCTTCCAAATGAAATTCCGAAGGCTCGCTTAGCACCGATACAAACTCTTCGTGTGGGAATTGCCACTCGTTGAACGAGGTAATGATTGTCCAATGGCTGTTGTGGCCGCCAGCCGGGGTTTCTACGTGGTAGTAATAGGAGCCTGGTAGCAGGAAAGGTTGTGAGGCGTCCTGGGGGGCTTCGCCGTTGGACTGCCTGGACAGATAGCCCTTTCTGTTCCCGGAAAGCACGTAGCAGGCATCGAGCACAACTCTGTGAAGCACCTGTCCATCGTCCACAGCGTCAAATTGCAGCAGGCCGAAGGTAGGGTCCTCTGGATGCCGTAGATAGACTTTCCCAACGTAGTCGACAGGCGGTGGTGGCGGCTCGCGTTCATCTGTATAATGTGTTGAGCGGCGCGCATATAGAGCCATGCTGATGCCATGCAGAGGACCGCCTTGTCAAGTCGAGTCGAGAGCGAAGCGTGTATGCGCCAGGCCAGGGCAGCCCAGGTCACTGGACGCTGCGTTATGGCCGTCGGGGCCGTTGCATCTCCGCGAGTTGGCCTCCAGTCCACTGCAGCAGGCCTGCCGACCTTGCGCTGGTCACAGGCGATGGGCCGCAGTCATCGCGGGCCTGTCGTTGGCTTGTCGATGACTCGAGATGCAGTCTGATGCGCGAGTTGGGTCGAAGCTGACCTTGGTTGGTGCATCCAGGGCTTCAACGACAGCCTTCGATCATGCCCGGTTTGACAACCACGCAAAGATACAGTCATATCACCTCAAGAAGTGGATTTCTCGACTGATTATGAGATAAGAGCTAGGCTTTGCGCTTCTGTACAGCTCTCACTCTTTCGCGCAACGCTAGGGAATGGGGCTGGATGACATCCTTGTTGCCTGCTCCCACTCATTTCTGTGCACATTGATCCACGCAAGTGGGCGAACATGCGATAGGAAGACCACCATCATCCGTAGGGTGCAGATGGGCGATCTGTGCTATTCGAGTGATCCCGACTGATGTATCTGTGATACACAGCTGCTCAGATTCCTACAGGCCAGGCCTGACCATGGCCATCACCTTGTGTCCAGCGGGCTGGGCTGTCGTCTTGCTGTGTTTCGAACGAGCAGTTGGCGCTTCATTGCCAGGTCTAGGCCCGACAGGGTCCATGCTTCCTTTGCTTGCCGGTTGTTGCCGAGACATTCTTTCCGCTTCTGCCGGATCTTTCTTGGCTGCAGATCCTGTCGTTGGAGCTACCGAGACTGGGCCCCACTCTGCAGGCAAGGACAGTCCTTGTGTTTTCATGCGCTTGACGAGCAGCCCAACTGCGAGTGGTCCTATGATCGTGCAGAGCAGACTCGCCCAAACAGCAATGAAGAATAACTCGTCGGGCACAAAGTCTGGCGAGGCTTCGCGGGCGAGATTGAGAATAAGGAGGGCGATTTCGCCACGAGCAACCATGGCGGAACCTAGCAGGGTCGCTACTGGCAATAGACTTGGCTTTTGCGGCGTATTGAGATCCGTGGGTGGTGGAAAGGTGATCATCATAGCGGCAGCCTGTGTCTTGCCCCGTCGTTTCGCAGCGGGTTGGGATGTCTTGGATCTTCTCCACCGATTGAACTGATGTGTAATCATCACCCAAGCGCCGCAAATGAGCTTGCTAAAGATGCACACGAGGGTGTAGCAGATGCCTTGCCAGACAGCCCGCCCGCCAAACATTGCTCTGATGGGAATGCCGTAGCCGATTGACGCAAAGAAAAGTGGCCGGAGCAGATAGGTCTGTACCTGCTCAATTTTTGTCTCGTAGGTGTCTTTGAAGCTTGCGACTTCGATCAATGGCCGATAGCTCTCTGTCAAGCTTGCCAGCACGAGACCAGCAACGAAAGCGCCTAGAAGCATTGAAGCTGGAGGATCGCAGCCATCAGCAAATTGATTGTACGAGTGGTGTGCTAGCCAGCGTACTTCCCGACAGATACGCTACTGCGCAGTAGGCGTGGAGCACAACAATGCCAACAAGTAACTGCGTACGTGAAAATGGTCAGAAGGTGCCGATCAGAGGCTCTCGCTGTGCAGAAGAATCCACATTATATGCGTGTTGATGAGATCCAATTTGCGACTCCAGCTTGAGCGTGCTCCATCGATAGAAAGGCCCAGTGATGAATCTTGTCAACAGATAGGAGATAAGCAGCATAGCTAGTGACGCAATGAGCGGTCGCCCTATCGCCCATCCGATGGCAGCAGCTTGGCTGTCATGGTCGGACCCGCTCGTCGCGTCGCCGAGCGAAATGATGACTTGCAACAGGACAAGACCGACGACATCGTCTGCTACAGCTGCGCTGGTGAGAACTGCTCCGAGTCGTGTGCTCCCAAAACCAGCTTGGGATATGACGGAGAATGTCGTGCCAAGCGAGGTGGTGGAAAGCGCTGATCCGGCTGCAAAAGCCTGGACCAAGGTGTAGCCGAATGCAAGATGCAGAATGATCAAAGAGAGGAGAATTGGAGTGAGGAGGCCAGTCAGCGCGACGGCCGCAGAAAGAGCAAAGTTTTGCTTGGCGAGGCGGAGTTGCGTTGTAAGACCGCCTGGTCAGTATGCGCAAAGTGAAGAGCAAATCGTCAGCCCTTTGAGTTAGAAGTACGTTGCTAGAAATGCGCCTTTTATGACCAGCTCACCCTCAAAGACAACTACGAGCAGGCCTAGCCAGCCTACTGCAGTGAAGGTGGACTGCCAGTCGTCCTCGAGGATCCCAGCGAGCGGAGAGCCGTACACCATTCCGACGAAGAGTTCTCCTGTGGTATCAGGGATGCGTTAGTCGGACAATTACATGTACTTTATGGCTTGCACCGCACCGAGGATGCCAATGTTCGCTGCATGGTCGCCCAGCAAGCGCGCGAGATTGAGCAAGACCAGGAAGCTCGAGAGCGTCAGCGTCTGGACGAGGCTCGGCTCGTGGTAGGCAAAGTAGCGCAGGCCGTCCATCGCATGGCGCCCAATGATCAGCAGCTTGCACTGGCCGTGTTGGATCTGACGAGAACCGCATCGCTGCCATCGATCAAGGCTGCGAAATAGCTGTCTCCTTCACTACGTTGATGAATTGCGGGAGCTGCGACATATTATCATACGTCACTACAGCACACTTGACACGCAACGATGCCTCCATCGCTGCCAGGCAGTCCAGCGGCGCTGTCTCTGGCTGCGCGATTCGCGGTCAAGTCTGCAGCGAGCGCGTCTTCAAGTTCGCCCACGAGGACGGCAAGAGCGAGCAATAGAGCCGCTGTAGATGGTGCCAGCACTTCGAATATGGTAGCTGGAACGAGCACAGACGGCGACAACCTTGCAGCTGCGAGTGCCGGCAGCACTGCAGCGACGAGATCGAGTCCGAGAAACAAGCGTCGACTGTCGCAAGATGCGCAACAAGGACATCCAGCAAGCCCGTCGAGTGCGCAAATGAGGGCTAATACCAAGGACATCAACGGTATCCAGACCACTGCTGCGGCTGTCAGTCCAGCTCGCAGCGCAAAAAAGCCTCGCGTGAATGGCGTGGAAACAGCTCGCAAAGCAGGACGCGTAGATGGTGACGCTGGCAACGCAGCAGGCAGTCTATCGGCTACCGAGGCAGGCGATGAAGACTGGGAGATCTCAGATGACATGATACTGAGCGCACTCAAGGAAGACAGCGCTGCCAGCGGGGTTGCAACTATCGAGCACGTGCAACCAAACGCCGCTCAAGCAGGAAGCACGTCGACGAGCGCAAACGGTCTCAATAGGCCAGCCTCCCCTCTTGAACATGCAGCAAAGTGGATCAAAGTGCCCGCTACGGCAGCGAATGGAGCCACGCTAGCCACTGCTGGAGCTTCAACGTCGGTCTTGGCCGCAGCAGCCCAAAGCAATGCCAGCCCTGTGCTACCCTCATCATCAGTTGCCCAAATGTCAACGCATGTCGGTCCTCCAGAGGTGTCTACCTCCACTTCATCCCCGTCATCGAGCACGCCGATGTCCGAGCTCGGCCAGACGCTCTTCAAATCCCTCTCGACTACGAAGAAAGAATCAGCCAAGGGCGGACAGACCTTGTCGACTGCAGACTTGCTCGAGCTCGAGTGCAGGACTATGCATCCATCCTGGCTGGAGCCGCTTAGCAAAGAGTGGGTCCAAGCTGCGCATGATCGACACCATGCTGCTGCGAAATTGATATACCTTCTTGCCCATTGCGATTGGGGAAATTCCAGGATGAAGAAATCGCAATTCTTGGATTTGAAACGCTTCCTTTGGTCTGAAGGTGTCAAGAACACGCCAGAAATCAGCAAGAACATCTTTCCGCCTGGTATGTCTCCTTGAAGAGCAATTTATCAGGAGTCTCGCTAACGGCTGTACGTATGCCTTGATGTGCATCCCCGCAGCGGCCGAAATCTACTCGTGGTCTCGTTTCACGCCGCTGGACAAGGTCAGAGTGGTCATTCTTGGTCAAGACCCGTACCACAATGTCGGCCAAGCGCACGGTGACTTTGGACATCATGCCTGCTGTTCACGTCAGTCATGCTGTGCTCACTCTAGGTATCGCAATTCCTTTTTGCTCCAGGCCTGGCCTTTTCTGTGCGGTCCAATGTAGCTGTCCCTCCGTCTCTCAAGAACATTTACAAGGAGATTAAGAATGACTACCCGGAGTTCCAGATCCCCAAGCACGGGTGAGTCCACGTTGACAGATTGTTATGCGAGAGCACAACGTACTTCACCGTTTTACGGATGCTTACCAGCATGCCTCGTCTATTTGACAGCTATCTCGGCTCTTGGGCAAAGCAAGGCGTGCTATTGCTCAACACCTCGCTCAGCGTACGAGCGCACCAAGCGAACTCGCACAGCAAAAAAGGGTGGGAGTCGCTCACAGACGCGATCCTGCAGACCATCGATGCCCGGCCTGGACCAGGCGTGGTCTTTCTTGCGTGGGGCTTGCCCGCTCAGAAACGGATAGGAAGCACAATCACAGACCGCAAAAAGCACCTTGTGCTGAGCAGCGTGCATCCCAGCCCGCTGAGTGCTGCGAGGGGCTTTTTTGGAAACAGCCATTTCAAGAAGACCAACGAGTGGCTTGCGAAGACGTATGGGTCAGACGAAGCCTCGATAGACTGGTGTACGCTGGAGCCGGAGATGAAGGCGGTTTAGGGGTGTGCCCTCATGTTCGCCGAGAATGTGTCACGCTACTGCAAGGATATACTTGTTGGTGGCGACTCCTGTCCGAAAAGCCAGCTTTCCGCGGCTGGATATTGAAGTGGACTGTTCAGCATCAGCAGATTCGATGGAGTGGACTCTCTGCACCATGCAATTGCCTGTTTTACTGTGCCATTCTTCGCAATGTCGCTCGCCACCATTCTCGAGGCTGATCACGCCCTTCTTCGCCGTCGCTCCTTTGTGCCTCTCTTTGTCTCGCAATGTCTCGGTCGTGACACTCAGCAGTCCTCTAGACAAACGCCAACTACTTTGAAGATTCTGATTGCTGCGCTGGAACCTTGCAGCCGAGAATTGGACCAGCTGGTCGACACCGCTCTGGGCGACAGTGGCAGGGAACACCGACAGTCGCAGGGCATTCAGACGTCCAGCCAGGGACGCAGACCAGCGCTGCGCCTCCACCACTGGTACACTTGATGCCCATGCTGGCGCTCACTCACCCCTAGCACACCGCGTGCTCGCTATTCGACCAGCCCGTACACGATGGACGAGGACCCCTTTGGCCGCCCAATTGCCCACAACATGGACGCAAGCACCACCGACCAGGCCAGCGGTACGACCTCGTACACCATCATGTCCCCGCGCGCGTCCTACTTTACCTCGCCCAAGTCGCTCGCCGCAGCAGCTGCAGCCGCCGCCACGCTCGGGCACCCAACTGCAAGCAGCCCGCGTACAGCCAGCATGGATGCAGGAGTGCCAGTCGCAGGCACAAGCACGCTGGCCTCTCCCTCGACTATCATGCGGCCTGTCTCGCCGCCCACGCCGGCACCCTCGCCCCAGCCAGACACGCTTCACCACCTCCAAGGCGGTGGCAACGAGGCCATTCCTGGACTCCAGCCAGGCACGCCCGTCACTCCAAGCGAGGAGGAGGGCGTTGATGACGACGACGAAGAGCCTACTGGGGGCAGTCCAAGCCTCGGTCCGGTCTACGCGCACCGTCTCTCGCCGTCCTTTGCGCACGAGGCATGGCAGCACGCCCTCCTAGCCAACTCTCCCACGCCTGGTGCTGGCTACTACCCTCAGGACTCGCTCTTCTACGACGAAGCCGACACAAGCGGTCGCAGCGATGCCTTTGCAGACCCAGAGACCATCCGCGCTCAATACGCAGCCCACCTCATCCAGTCGTTGGTCGCCTATTTTCCCCAGCTCAGTGGAAGCGAAAAGCAGGCTCTTTTCGGATCCGTCGTCCCTCTTATGGCCAGCACCGACCTCGCACATCTCTCTCAGCTCATTTCGCCCTTTCTCCGACGCGACTTTCTCAGCGATCTTCCGTCGGAGATTGCGTTGCACATTCTCTCCTTCCTCGACGATCCCAAAGACCTCGTCCGCGCAAGCCAAGTCTCGCGCTCGTGGCGCACAGTCGTCGCAGACGAGCACAACTGGAAGCTCATGCTTCAGCGCTACAGAGGCCGCGGCTGGGCCGCCGTTGAGTCTGCCTCCGCTACAGGTTCAGCCAACAACTCGCCCATGCCATCTACGAGAGCGCGCACATCTATCGAGCTTCTGCAACACGTCCATCCCGAGGCCCATTTTGGTCATTTTGGAGCTCTGGCGCTTCCTCCGATAGCAGCCTCTTCGCAACGAGCTGGTGTCACCGCCGCGCAACGCTTCATTTACGGACGAGCTCAGATGCCACAACCTTCAAGACAAGATCGACTCCCTATTGAAACCACAGTCACATCCTTCCATGTTTCTAGCAATGCACGAGCTACTTTAGAGCAGCCCGAGGCATTGGGGCCAGCCGTACCTGAGCAGCAAACGAGCGCGACTGTAGCTGAAGAGGTGCCCGCTGCAGCAGAAGCCGTAGAGATCGGAGAGACGGCAGAAATGAAAGCAAAGGCAGATGCGGAGGCAGCGTTAGTTGCAATGCTATTTGCAAAGGCACAGGTTCAGCCCTCTGATGTCGATCCAGCGAGTCACGAGGCCGCCGACGACGATGTGCCTCAAGCCTCATCAAGCATTGCACCTCTACCGCCGCAGATCAGGGCTCAGCCAGCTCTGTCGCCCTTGGCGAAGCCGTTTAAGCTGCCTCGCTTGCCCGTAATGAACGAGCGCATCTACCCAGACATTGCTAGCGATACGGCCTCACCCGGCTCTACCCCCGCCGACAGCCTGAGTGCGCATTCGCGGGCTTCAACAAGTGATAGCCAAGATGGGAAGTATGTGACTCGGGAAAATACGACCCCGCGGAAGGTGAAGGGCAAGGGCAAAGCACGTCAGATCAGCAATGACAGCGCAGCATCATATGCCAAGAAGACCCATTTCAGCGGCTTTGGCACAGCACCCCGTCCTCTGCCTGCGTCTGTCACGTCTTCAAAGAAGTTTTCCATCGGAATACTGCCATCTGGCGACCTACGACGTTCTCTCGCCAGCGTCTCGCACGGCCTGGAAACTCTCAACCCTGAGCGCTCACGCCCTCTTCTTCACCCGCCTACTGGCCAAGTCCAGCATCAGCCATTGTCTGACGAGCAAATGACAGCTCGATTGCACGCAATGGCGCTCAATGCCCCAGCTGCGCGACAAGCAGCTGCCCTGATCCGGCAAATGCACTCGGACCAGTCGGTTCGTCCGCCGGCGCATGTTATCGCAGAAGCTGCTGCTGCTTTGGGATACAATGCCCGCACGGGAGCATTGCTGCACGAGGCAGCGCGTCCAATTGGCTCGGCACCTCCTGTCATCCCATTTGAGCTGCCTGCCTATATGCGTCAGGAAACCTTGTCCAGCGCATCGGGATCCGATGGATATCCACCCGGCTCGCCCATGACCACCAGCTCTGCAATGGGTTCAGACGTACCAAAGTCGGCGGTTGTCAAGTCTGCCAACCCCTTTGGAATTGCGCAGACAAATCTGAAGTACACACAACCTTCGCTGTTCACTGCTCCGGTTGGAAAGGTCCCCGAATTCGTCAAGCCGAGTATGCCATTCTCGTACAAGACCCAGTTCAAAAAGGCATACCTCACAGAATCGAATTGGCTTCGTGGGCCAGGTCGCATATTATCCCGGCAGACCAGCACAGACGATGGCGTTGTCACTTCGCTCGGCATCGACAATGAGTGGATTGTCGTCGGCATGGCTACAAACCAGATCCACGTCTTTGACGCCAAGACGGGCGCGTATGTGCAGCAGCTGCTTGGCCATTCGCTAGGTGTTTGGTGCCTTGTGCTCGTCAGCAAAGGTGGCCATCGCCTGAACCAAGACGGGGACAGAGTTATTGACGAGGAGACGACGCCGAAAGAAGGGTCGGTGCAGACGACCAGCGCCATTGCCGGTAATGAAAAAGCTGGATCAGAATCGTCGACGTCAGATGCACTTGGACTTCGAGAAGCAGCACCAATAGGCACGGGATCCGCGCACAGGCCCGATGGTATCACCGGCGCAACGGATGAACAAGTGGACCCACCTCAACGCACCACATATTTGAGCAATACACCTACATTTGAACCAGCCGAAATAAGTGGTATGCCGCAATCAGCTCATATTCCGCGGGCTGCACAGTCGGCTGCGCAAGGTGCTCGTAGCAACTTGGAAGGTTCTGCTACTAACAGCGACACTTTCCCGTTCGCGCCCACCGGCTTTCCATTTGGCGGGACAGGGGCAAATGTCTCAGCTCAGCAAGCGGCAGCTTGCGGAACGGCTCAAGGCTGGGGTCAACCTGGAGCTATCGCTGTGAGTGGAGGTTGCGATCGCAACATTCGTGTCTGGGACGTGGCGACTGGGTAAGCGGACTGTTACAGGGGTATCCTTATCGCAAAGCTGACTGGAGCTCTCAACTTTGCTAGCCGCTGCCTACATGTCTTGCGAGGCCACATGTCTACCGTCAGATGTGTCAAAGTACTTGACGGCCGCCCTATTGCCGTGTCTGGCTCTCGCGACAATACCCTCCGAGTGTGGGACATTGAGCAAGGCACTTTGCTCAAGCTCCTCAATGGACATCGTCACAGCGTCAGATGCCTTGAAATATGTGGTAACAAGGTAGTCAGCGGAAGTTACGACGCGACCTGCAAGGTGAGTCTTGTGCACCGCCCATTCGGTGAAACTAGAGCTAATCTTCTTGCAGATCTGGGATGTTGACACTGGCGAGTGCTTACACACTCTGCAAGGCCACCAGCATCAGATCTATGCCGTCGCATTTGATGGTGTGCGCGTTGCTAGTGGATCGCTTGACTCTACTGTGCGAGTTTGGTCTGCCACCACGGGGTGAGTCGAGTCCATTGGACAGTGGCACGACAGTGTCAAGAACGTGCTAATGCTTGATTCCCCTAGTGAATGCCTCGCTATGCTTCAGGGGCACACCTCGCTAGTCGGGCAGCTTCAGCTCACGGACTCGGTCCTGGTCACTGGCGGCTCGGACGGTCGCGTCATTGTGTTTTCTCTTTCGACTTTCGAATGTCTTCATCGTCTTTGTGCCCATGACAACTCCGTTACTTGTCTACAGGTGAGCTCTTGCGTCTCCTGATGCAAGACAATAGATGCTGACATTGATCAACACAGTTCAACGACCGCTTCATGGTCACTGGAGGCAACGATGGCCGAGTCAAGCTTTGGGATCGACCCAGTGGCAAGCTCATTCGGGATTTGGCTGAGCCGTGCGAAGCGGTCTGGAGGGTCACATTCAGGGAAGACAAGTGTGTATTGCTGTGCAAGCGTTCAGGTAGAACGATCATGGAAGTCAGGTGAGTCTGCACACTGTTTGTTTCATACTCCTCGAAGCTGATTGAGCCTGTGACCATGCCCCCAGATCTTTCGCTCCTCTGGAGCACGAACTATAGTGATGTTGTCACAATACCCGCATCTCATGGACCAGAACGAAATCAGCTTGTGGACAATCGTAGTGCCTATCAATACCGCAGGAAGTTAGCATCGTCGTTGTCATATCTGCCATCATCGTTAGCATCACGGGAATTTTGCGAGTCTGCAGCTCCTCTGAAGTAATGCAGAGGATAATAGGGCTGCTATTGCGACCAAGCCTACAGGACAATATACACAGCTATCTGAGCTCGGAGACAACGTTCATGACGCAAACGAGCCATTCTTTTCGAAAGTTGCAAAGAGCAAATTGTAACCGTCGAATTCGTAAAGGATTCTGTCTGTACGATTGTAGCCCTTTGCCACATTGGGATCAAGAAGGGTCCTCGTCTCTGGCGTCTTGACCTCATCACCCAGCCCGGTCGTCTCTTCTTCGCTGATGAAAAGGCTGATGCTGAACTTGGCAGGTCTGAAGATATTGAGAACGCGTGCTATCAGACTGTGCAGGATCGAGGAGCTCGAATGAGAACCCCCTCCATTATTCTGCGCTAGTGTCTGTCGGTGAGGTGTACGAAAGTCGACATTGCACTCGAAAGAGGCGTATGAAAAGTCCTGCTCGGGCGTCACGTGGATGGTGGCGTAGCGGTCTTCACGGACGATGTTTGCAGAGTAACCGCAGGGCTCGAAGAGGAACGAGTCGACCGTCGCTTGTGGGAGAAGCTCGTCGATTCCTAAAACCTGGGTGAGGCGTGTGCCCTGCTCGTGCCCCTTTTGCCGCAAGTCGACATTGGAGCCAGGTGACAGAGACAGCTCGATTTGCTCGTGAGTAGGTTCAGGATAATAGAAAGCCTTGCAAGCTTCCGGGTCGAGATGGGTCATGAGAATCTCGAGCGTTTGATCTGGTGGTGAGACGACTTTTGGCAGCCCTGATGTGGGCGAGCCCGAGGTTGAAGCTTGCGGTTGCGGCTCATCGGTCCCATTGTCGCTGACGCTGCTGCTTGGCAGGTCAAGCTTCTTGGAGAATGCGACGTCTAGAGCAGGTACTGCACCGGCTTCGCTGTCATCGTGCATTGCCGCCTGCAGCATTTGCTTCTGGGAGGAAAGGTCCTTTGGTGCCGTGAGGTACAGCAGCCAGTGGTCCCCGTTCATCCTGCCGACGACGTAAGCCGAGCCGTTGCCTTTGCCTGCAGTGCAGTGGCAAGCTGTCAGGTACATGTATACTGAAAGCACATGCCAGCGCGCCCACCGAATATGCCGTCGAGGTGCTTGACCTCTTCATCCCAATGTCTGTGCGGCCCTTTTTGACGCTCTGGGAACATGAAAGCCTTGCGCGAGTAAAAGCAGCGGTAGGAAGTAGAGAAGCCACATTGCTCTCTTGCAATCTCTAGCAGCCGCTCGAGGCCTAGAAGCAGCGTTGTGGTGCCGCATGTCTTGAGTATCAATTTGTGTGGCCACACGAACATGGACGATTCGCTGGATGCATGGATGGAAGAGCAGGGGAAGAAGCGGGCAGGCTAGTCAGCTTATCTTATGATGACGATGACCATGGTACGTCGTCTGTGCCATACACTCACCTCAATAGATACGCATCCACGTCGTCGCCCTCGATCACGCTGAGGACCTTGCAGCAGACAATGTCGAGCATCCCTTCCCACGTCTTGCGCGTCACCCTGCGCAGTCCTTCGGGGTCGCCGTGCTTGTCGAGGTACGCCTCGGAGGGAGCAAACCAGATCTCGAGCAGCTTCTCGGGTCCCTCAAAGGGCGCGCCGTCCGACTTGTCCTCGAATATTTCGACATTGGAGCTCAAGCTCGTCATGGCTGGCTGGCTCGCTGGCTGGGACTGCTTTCTCTATCTGTCTCGTGTGTCCTCACGTAGTCGATGCTAGCGTGCTGCGATGGCCATCCTGCGTCTTGCCTGTCCGTGTTGGACAAGCGGCAATCCATGAGTGAATGGCATGGCCTGGTCATGGTACTTGCAGCGTGGTGGCGTGGCCGTCTGCAGCTGCACCGCCAGCCAGGCCACGCTGTCTCTCACGCCCCCGCCCACCACACCAGCACAGCGAGCAGGTGGTCAATGCACTTTCATTGCTGCTTTTGTAGCATAGCAGTGGAAGTCAGATGGCACTAAGAATGTCTAAGCTTGGAGTCGTAATCGCATGTGCAGACATCTTTGGTTGCCGCAATCTGCTCGCAGCACCCGCTGTGGCTTGATCTGTACATTCTGACGCCTATCATCCAGCATCAATGCTGCTTGAGCTTGTCATCCTCCTCCAGCTCTGCCTTGCTGTCGAGGCTGGGAGCCTTGAATATATCGGCGAGCCACGCAGGCCAAGCTCGCACGGTGCTCAAGAATGAGAGCGACTTGGGAATGACAAGCTGTGCCCCGGTGCACTTGAAGATCTGTTCAGCGACTTCGACCCCCACGATTGAGGGCGACATCATCTTGCCTGCCTTCTTTTCAATCAAACTCTGCCGTTTGGCTACCAGCGGCGTCGCCACCCAGAACGGATGGACGTTGGTGACGTGCACATCTGGTGCCTGGTACCAGATGCGCAGCTGCTCTCTGAGACCTGGCAGACTCTCGCATCAGACAACCTAGAGGATGCATCCAAAGAAAGCTTGGACCTACTCTCAGAAAAGGACAACACCCCGACCTTGGCGGCGCTGTAATCGGCAAATGAGCCCACACTGGTGAAGCTGCTCATGCTTGCTATTTCGACAATGTGGCCTTTATTGTGCTTAACCATATCGGGCACAAATTCGCGGCACGTATACCTGCAGGCGCCGTCAGTTTCTATAAAAAGGCCTTTTGATGAAGCGCGAGAGACCCACCAGTGACTGATCAAGTTGACTTCTATGACTTTTTTGACTTTTGCAGGTTCAGCTTCAAGAATGGCATGATCGTTTCCTATGCCTGCATTGTTGACGAGGATCGATGGAGAACCCAAGTTTGACCGGATTGTCTGCGCAGCAGCAGCAATCGCTTCTGCGTCGGTCACATCGCACTTGTGGTACATGGCAACGACTGTAAGGATGCATTGCGGATTATCAGCAAGGATCTTTCTGAATTTGTCTCTTGACATACCGCTTTGCAAGCGACCAGGAAGTTCGGCCATATCCAGCACAGCTACCTTCACTCCCCGGGCAGCTAATGCCTTGACAATCTCTTCACCGATGCCAGAGCAACCACCGGTGACGACCGCGACCTCTTTGGACCAGTTCCACTTGTGCTTGTCACTCCGCCACCGCCAATTGTTCAACGCGACAGCGCTGAGCAGCGCACTCGCCGCGCGGACTAGGCCTATCCCGAACAGCCATTTCACCACAAGCACGAATGTGGCCTGCCTGACTTGTAAAGGCGACTTTTGTAGCAGGGTCGCGACTTGCTGTTGAAGCGGAGCTGGGCTTGATGTCAAAAGCCAAAGCAGTGGTCCGGTCACTGCAGGTCCAACAAGATTGAAGGCCATGATTGCGAGCGGGCAGGGAGCACAGTTGGTGACCAGAAGCCACGTCGTGACAGTCGAGCCACCTTGTGATGATGTCGAGTCCACGTATTGTGCTTGTGGTCGTGCAGCCAGAGGACCGGCTTCAGTGTAACCGGTGTGGGCGGAGATATCTGGAGGTGGCAGTCGCGAGGACAGGTCCGTACAGTCGCAAATGAGCTCAAAGGCAACCAGGCTGGCTTATGATCAACCCAATTCCCGACACAGACGACATCCTCCCTGCTGCATTGTCCTGAAGCGCGAATCTTCAACCAACGACCGAAGCCCGAAGAGCCGAAAGCGAGTCCGGTTACGCAGTGGCGATTTCGGGTACGTTTGCGCGGAACCCATCTACTGTACAATCGTTTACCGCGCTTGCTGACGATAGTCTACTGTATCTCCTTTGACACGTACATCATCCTTTCTTTGCTCTCTCCAGATTGACTCTGCGCAGCTGCGACTTCACCATGTCCAAATTGCCAGACGATGCCGCTTTTGATGACGAAACGATTCTCGACGTAGCTATCATCGGAGCAGGCATCTCCGGCATCAATACTGCTTACCGACTGCAGGAAGCCAATCCAAAATGCAACTACACTCTCTACGAAAGCAGGCATGTCATTGGCGGCACTTGGTCCTTTTTCAAATATCCTGGCCTGCGCAGCGACTCGGATCTGTTTTCCTTTGGCTTCGAGTGGAACCCTTGGCAGTCTGACCGCGTCATAGCAGACGCTGCGTCCATCTTGGAATACCTCGAGAGCTCAATCAAGTTGACGGGCATCGATAAACGAGTCGTGTACCAACACAAGCTCATTTCTGGCAATTGGAGCAACAAGCAGCAGCTTTGGACGCTAAATTTCTCGGCGTCTGGCAAGCGAGAAGTGACCGTCAAAGCACGCTGGATTGTCCTAGGCACTGGCTACTACAATTACGATCAGGCCCTGCCCGCAGACATCCCAGGCCTCGAGAACTTCAAAGGCGAGGTCGTACATCCGCAATTTTGGCCAGAGAAGCTCGACCTCGTCGACAAGCGAGTCGCTCTTATCGGAAGCGGAGCCACTGCAATCACGATTCTGCCTAATATCGTGGATCAGGCACGTCAAGTTACGCTTGTGCAACGGAGTCCATCGTACATTGGCGCCCTTCCACTGGTCGACAGCAATGCAGACTTCTTGAAGCGATGGCTGCCATTATCCTGGGCGATGCGCATCCTCCGATTCAAGTATCTCCTTTTGAGCTTTCTTTTCTTCAATTTCTGTCAGCGATTCCCGAAAGCTGCAAGAAAGAGCATCACTGCCAATACAGAAAAGCAGCTCCCGTCTTCCATCAGCGTCAATCCACACTTTACTCCGACCTACGGTCCTTGGGACCAGCGATTCTGCTTCTGCCCCGACGGCGACTTTTATGAAGCTCTGCGGACAGGCAAAGTCAACATGGTCACTGGACATATTCAGTCCATTACGGATGATACGATCAAGATCGCGGATCAGCCTGACAGTGCGTTCGAGGCAGACGTCATCATCACTGCGACGGGCCTCAAGCTCTTGATAGGCGGAGGGGCAAAGTTCTCTGTGGATGGATCAGCAGTCCATCTGCCGGACAAGATGCTGTGGAAAGGGTGCATGCTGCAAGACGTGCCAAACGCGCTGGCTGTAATCGGTTATACCAATGCGTCGTGGACCCTTGGCGCCGACGTCGCGGCAAAGACGCTGACTCGTGTGATGCGACATCAAAAGCACAGGCATCTCTCGTCTGCCACACCAACCCTGTCGAACAAGGAGGACATCCAGCAGAGCTCGTTTATGAAGATGAGCTCTACCTACCTCACGAAAGGCCGCGGCGACATCCCAAAGGCAGGTGACAGATACCCCTGGCTGCCGAGGGCGAGCTACTTTTCAGACATGTGGGACGCTGCACAGGGTGATATTACGCGAGACATGGTCAGTCGGAGTTGCTTTTGCGTGTTGGATGCAAGCTCAGGCTAATACCGCTAACATCTGCTCTTTGTAGGTATTCGCGTGAGCAGGAGGCCATGTTTCTCTGAGTAGGAACTTGGGCGTTGCGTCCTGGTGTACATGTGTTTACTGTATGATAGCTCTCTGCATGCCTCATGCCACTTTTCGAGGTGCGGCCGCGGTCGCCCACCGTCGCGGAAAGCACTCTGCTCTGCTCTGCACCATCTCGGCCAGCACAGAGCGCAACGACTGCGACATGCCACGCACGTACTTGGACGCCATGTCACACTCAGGCAGTCCACCGCGAGGAGGCTGCTGACACTGCGAGCGAGCAGCAAGCACCACTGGCTTCGGACACCAGCGCACGCGAACGCAGCAAGCGCAACTCGTGGCAGCAACTGCACCTCGCACATGCCTGTGTGTATCGCTCTGGCATCTGTGTTCGTCATCTTACGAGCACGGCCGTCTGGTCTGGTTCATGCTGTCTGCAGGGTGCCAATGCAGCTCTGCCTGCAGGCAGCGCGCTGCTCCCATTGCGACAATCGCACAGTTCGAGGCCATCGCCGTATGACAGGGAAAGCTCCACAAGCCCGCTTCGATGGTTCTGAGGCCTGACCCAAGTCTACCTCCTGCACATCGCCCCGCTGTTGCGCACCAGGGACCTCGTGCAGTCGGCCCGTCTACACCCTCGACGTCACTGACGCAAACCCGTCCGACTGCATTTCAGACTCGCAGGTGGATGGCCTGCAAGCTGCACAGCACCAACGTTTCGACGCATGTTGTCTGTCAACACTGTCATCCTCCCCGGCACTCGCCGCTGCCGCTGCTCTGCTCGAGCTGAACCTCTCCTCCTTGCTTCTGCAATCCCCAGACATTCGAACAGCTCACAAAAGACTCCTCCCGTTGCTCACTTCTGGCTCCCCCTCTCACACGTCCTCAATAACAGCTCTTGACACCAAGCATGCCCTTTTGGCACCGCTCCAGACGGCCGGTGTACTATGTCGGTGGTCGTGAGCTTACGGTTTAACAGATGCACGGCGACCCTGTTTTGATCGCTGACGAGTCCTACGCATCTTTACAGCTTCAAGAAGAGAGCGAGTCCTCGAAAACATCTGCCCTGCCCAGCTTGGAGATCACATCTGTTCCACGCACTCGACTACCGGCCTCTGCGACATTGCGCAACCTCGTGCCGCGCCACAACCCTTTCGACCGGTAGCACACTATGCCGCTAGTCAGACCAGGCGCAATGCCCGGGTTCCGCCAAGTGAGACAGTTATGTTTGTACTTTATTCTGTGTTTGAGGGCACTGACGTGCTGGGTGGCCTAAAGCTCGACCTCCAAGGAACCATCAGGCCCCTACGAACAGAATGCCTCAACAACGACAACCACAGCCAAGCAAGCGACAGCCGCCCCTTTCCTTGCGTGCGATGTTCAAAAGTCTGTACACGCAACCAAAACACACACGGCCGCACACATATGCTCGTCCACAGCACAGATCAAGCCCACCAGTCGTCCCGGCCAGGGCAAGCGGACCCGCTGCCCGATCAGCGCCGCCCGATTCTCGAGGTTCTGCGACAGTAGCAAAAGAACGGTCGCCTTCTGCTGCACAGCAACGTCCCTGGGTTGTCCCCGAATCCCCCACGGAGGAACAGCTCAAGTACCAGGACACAGGGCGTGCATACTCTACAGACTCAGGCGAAAGCAGCGAACCCAGCCCGATCCCCGCAAGAGTTTCTCGCCCGCGGCCAAATGCACAAAGAGTTGCCCCTAGTAGTTCGCGACAACAACAACATGAACTCCGTCCAGACCAACATTTACGCCACCCATCACGCCAACAACATTCACAACACCCACAACACCCACAACACCCACAACACCCACAACACCCACAACACCCACAACACCCACAACACCCACAACAAAAACAACAAAAACAACTCCGAGCAGACCAACAATACCCACAACCCCGATCAGACCAACAATACCACCCTCAACAACCTCAACAAAATACACGAACTAGCAAAACAACGGGGGGACCCTCTCATACGCAAGCAAGCACATACGAACGTGCGCAGCAGGACATGGGCCGACAAAGTGCAGGATCGAGGGTATCCACACAATCGAGTTCGGGGTCAGGCCCGGCGCCAAAGTCCAGATCAGGATCAAGATCAAGATCGCCAGCCAAGCACACAGGTGATGAGGTGGGAGAGCAACAAGTTGGCCGTACAACGGTAGAAAACATCGCGGATCACCTTCGACACGGTGCACGCTCTGCCGTACAAGCAACATCAGCATGGTTTGCTCCTGCGGCTCAGACCCCGCAAAACGCTCAAGTCGGCCATCAAGCCCCGTACAATACACAGATTGTCGAGCCAAGTCAAGCTATTCCTCGTCATCCGCCAGGTGGAGGCCCTGGTCGTAATCAGGGCGGTGCTCCTGCTCCTCCCCCTCCAGGTGGAGGGCCTGGTCATGTTCAGGGCGGTGCTCCTGCTCCTCCCCCTCCAGGTGGAGGGCCTGGTCATGTTCAGGGCGGTGCTCCTCCTCCTCCTCCTCCTCCAGGTGGAGGGCCTGGTCATGTTCAGGGCGGTGCTCCTGCTCCTCCCCCTCCAGGTGGAGGGCCTGGTCATGTTCAGGGCGGTGCTCCTCCTCCTCCTCCTCCAGGTGGAGGGCCTGGTCATGTTCAGGGCGGTGCTCCTCCCCCTCCCCCTCCCCTTCCTGGTCAACATCATCCTCTTCCCGATGGAGGGGGCTTTATACATCAGCAACCATACGAGCAAATCGGGAGGAAGAAGAAGAAGGAAAAGCCCCAGAAGTAGATTGCACACAAGTATGCAACCCTCACTGCGCCTGTTATCTCGCTCAGACTCGGGGTATTATTGCCGGTTCTGCAACGGGTCATTTCAGTGCGCAGATAGGTATAGGTCGAGGCTCCAAGGAGCGGGTCTTTGACCAGCACACTTGTGGTAGTGCGCACTAGATGATAACTCGCGGTGTTGCATTACGTTCAATAGAAATGCGGCCTGCCCATATGTAGACGGGGCTGGTGATGCATTATTGTGACCTTGTGTAGTTCCCATAGTAGGTTCCAAATCACTGGCCTTGTCATTACAGCGCGTATGACATTTACCTCTGCCTAGTATGCTGTTTGCTGTGTGAAGCGAGTGCTCATTCGGCTGATGATGACTGGCATCAAGGTATTCAACTGGATGTTGCCACCAGCACGACCAGCCAGCCTGACGTGCGCAGCCATGATGGCTCGAGAGAGCGTCAACACGGGACAGCAGGCAGGTGAACGCTGCGCTGCGGTGACGTCCGAGTCGCGGGTATGCCATGCACGAGCATCGTATGGCGTCCGGCAAAAGGCGGGCTACGGCTGCGAGACCGGGAACGTCCTGCAGTAGTTCAATACTACAATCTGACAATCCTAGACTCGGCTGGATAATAAGGCGCACCGCAGAGCGTCTGGAGTGCTGGTCAAAATTACGACCAGCCCGCCGGTCGCGTCTCGCAGAGCTCTTGAGCAGCGGCCGCGTCTCTGCTGCGCTCTTGAACACCGATTCCAAGCTCAGCTACGCTCATCTTCTTACAGCTCAGCTCGGCGTCTCTTTCCTCCTCAAGTCCTCGCAGCTCTTCTCAAATCACCGTTCGTCCTGATCCAGTATCCTCATAATCATGGCTTTCGATGGGAGGCCACGCAAACCACTATACTCGGTTGGAGGCGGTGAGTCTGGTGCTGGTATCAATACAAGACGTGCATTGCGTGTGTCAGCTCGTGCTGATACAATGTCCCTTTATCGTTTACTCTGCAGACAGGACGACCTCCGATGCCATCAGCTCTGGCTGCTATAGCTTTGCCAAACCGGCTGCCGGTCGATCTATGCCTTCACGTAAACATCAACACCAAGAGGTTGACGTACCCGGCTGCTTTGGTGTGCTGAGGCCCAATCCAACGAGGATTCAGAAGATATTACCGTCAGGCTCGCGCAGGACAAGACCAACTGGTCAGCATGACGGCCCCCGCCGACCAGATCCACTGGTACTGCAGATGTCAGCCAGTCGTCCGACGCGCAAATCGCCCAGTTTATACCAGCTTCTCACGAAGCAGACGGTCCGAGCAGGAACAAAGCACGCCACACATCCCCGCTCCGCTTCATCTGCGGCTCCGACTCCCCCAAAACCGGCCAGACCTTTTGCTCAAACAGTACCTCTTCCAGCTAAGCGTACTGGCGCGCCTAGCACGTCTCTGAGGGGCACCAGATCACCTTCTCCTACCCCTGTTTTGCTTTCACAAGCACCACAACTACCAACGGGAGCTGATACTGCTATTCCAATTCTCAAGAAAAAGAAGAAGAAAGCAACAGAGCTGATCCCACCGAGCCAACCCAATGCCTACATGGCGATGCCACCAATTGGCTCGCCCAATCTCCGACCAAAAAGCCCACTGACTGACAATGCTGCACATCAAGCTAATAATAAAGGAAGCAAGTCGGATGAAAGCAAGCGCCTCCAAACACCACCAGCAGAAGCTCGCTCTCCAATATGGCCCACTTACGTAAAAATTACTCCTCCTACCGCGGAGCAGATGCGACACTACAGGCCGCGGACGCCTCCGCGAACGCCGAGTCCGGTCAGGCAGCCGGGAGAAGCGCATGGGGGCGACAAATACAATGGCGTTCCCATCCAGTTTGTCCAGGATCATGGTGCTCAGCAATTCTATGCGCATGGGGGCCGGCAACCGCATATGCAACAGCCCATACCTCAGGTGGACATGCAACGCCCGCCACCTCAACAACATCAGCTAGGCCCACAGTTGACAAGGTATCCTATGCCTCCGTCTGGCTTGCAAGAAGTCCTCCCCAATGGAAGGCCTTTGAGTCAGCCTATGCAACACCTTCAGCCGGGCTATAGTGCAGAATACTTGGATCCGCAAGCGGCGAGGGCGAGACCGCAGAGTCGGGGTCCACATCCACTGCAGCAGTGTAAAGTCTGCCCAATCATCATGCAATCGGCGTCGTGTTTGATCTCTCTTCTCCACGTCCTGGCATAGCATACACACCTCCTCGAGGTTCGCCAAGGTTGGAGCATCTCGGCGCCGAATCTCCGCATTGGAACGAGGCAGGTGTACCACCGCGCAAGACTGTGGGCAACTATGTAGATGCCACTATCGGAGCATTGGGAAGTATGGCTTCTTCAGTCTTCAATAGGCGTGGGCCGGAACCTACAGGGCCATATGCTTCTTCAGTACGTCACACACCTGCTGCAATTGCCCAAGCCCAGGATCAGCATGCAGGGTATTTCCCTCCCCATCAGCAAGTACAGCCGACTCTGAGCGACCGGTATGGCGGTCCGGGGGATTCATACGACTATCCTCCTCCCCGTCAATTGCATGCGGTGGTTTGATCTTCTCATCGAGCCTTGCTTCTGCCATAACCTTCTCTTTCTTCGTTGTTTGACGGATCTCAGATGTATACAGTGGAGTGCTAGCCTCTTTTCAGTCACCATGCTCTTGTTTGCAATCATATAATGCGAATAATGGCTCCGAGAGGATGAGCTATCTCTGGTAGGGAGGCCCAGAGAGGCGAGGTTCGATGTTCCGCGCAAGGGACATGGGGCGACTGGAGAAGTCAGCCGGCAAAGTGTGGCAGCTGCTGTAGGCTTCGACTGCAATGTACCTGCCTGCCCTGTCTCAGCCGCGAGGATGGTGCCGAGAAAGAGTCATGATGGAGCAGAGGCAAGACGCAACTCGTCAAGCGGGCTCGAGGTTGGCTGCGCACCGACTCATCCGATAGACACCAGGCGCGCTCACGGAGATGCACAGCGCAGACTTGGAGAATGAAAGGCTGCGCGACTGAACTGCAACGCTGCAAGCTCGTCCTGCAGTGTCCGCGGCTGGGGTCTGCTCGAGCTCGAGCTCGAGGCTGCCTACAGCTACAAGGAACATGGCCCATGGAGCTGGCCAACGTCGCACTGCAGCCATGCGCAGACCGTAGCACACTCTTGCAGTCTGCTTGCTCGACTATGATGCACCGCCGGGCGTACAGAGCGTCCTACCACTGCTGCCGCCCTGCACCCAGGGCAGGGGGGACGTTAGCTCTGCACGAGCAACGCTGCTCTTCTCTCCCTTGCTAAAATCGTATCGCAGCCTGCAATCAACACCTCCCTCAATTACCACAACATGTATTGGCTCCAGAGATTGAGCTCGAGACCCAGTGCCAGGGGCCAGTTCAGGCGTCCAGCCTACGCGGTTCCGGGACGTAAGTAAAGCTGTCCGACTCCACTCGCAGCGCACCCTTTTGCATGATAATAGACTGACCATGGTGATTGTACTCAGCTTCACGAGCTCGTCGCGCGGCTGATCACATCGAAGCCGAATGCGGCGAGGAATGTGTACCTTTCAACACCAAGCATCTGCCTCGCCCGCGCCCGGCAATCAGCATTGAGCGACAAAGCTCGCGTCCAGTATACTCCGTCGGAGACCGTAAGTGTAGCTGTCCGAGTGGAGCATACAATGAGATTGCTGATCATCTTGATGCGACCAGGCCCTCGAGCCATCCAAGCACTTGAGTCTGCATGGTCTGAGGTGTGCATGCCAAGTGCACTGTCGAGTACGAGACCCCCTCCTCGCTCAGTGCCGCCAGTAAGCCGCGAGCTTGACGACTTTAGGGGCCGCTCGGGAGGTGAGGTCTTGTCGATCTGACACTGTAGCCGCTGTCTCCGCTAAGGCTCTGGTCTACGCTATCTGATGCCCCCGTACAGACCGTGAGACTCGTCATCCCTCACGTAGCGATGTTGGGAGCCGCGATCCTTCCAGACCTCGCGACCCTTCCCGTCCCCTTCCCGCCGCCGTGCCACCTGTGCGATTGAAACGTCCAATAGCCAGAGCCCCGGAACGTCTGCTTGACAACCTCACCAAGCAAAACATCAAGCGCAATCCGACCAGAAAAGCAGCAAAAAATGTGGCTCAAACGCAGCCGCCATCGCAACCCAATCAAACTGTATCCAATCCACCGCCGACTGTCTCGAAGGGCACAAGCAACCCTGTGCCGCCCTCCAATACAGCCCCTCCACCAGGGTCTGGTCAGCCTCATCAAGGAGGCGGCTACATCTCCAACGCGCCACCCACAGCGGAACAGAAATATCATGCCAAACATCATCGCAGTACTTCATCGCAGGCCACTAGCAGCAGCTCTTCGTCTTCGTCCGCTCCTGACGACAGAAGACGACCAGGTCCGGCATTTCCACCACAACCGCCTGATGTGCCGAGAGGCCCTGCACCACGACCTCCATCTGCACAAATGCCAGCTGGTCCAGACGTGCGAGACCCTCGTCCGCCTCCAGGCCCAGGACAGGTGCAGCCGATGGGTCCGATAGCTGGTGGGCAATCTGTCCATATCCCAAGGCCACCCTCTCGAAAGGTTGGATTCGCGCCGTCGCCCTCGCGCACAGGTCAGTAGCAAGAGCTTATAGCTTCCAACTCTCGAAAGTACCACACATTTGTTGGACGCTACTTGGTACTGACCCTCTTTGCACTGTCTTTTCTGTGTAAATACAGCTTCGAGGAATGAGGCTTCTGCTTCAAGAGGGATCCCTGCACCACCTTTTCCGCTTCCCAATGCCAACTACAGACCCTCGATGGGCACTAGAACTGCGACTGCTCCGCCTGCTGGCGCGCAACTCGCTCGGCCCGCACCATCGGGTACCGGTTTCGGCGATAAAGTCTACTCCTTCCTACAGCGGCTTGGCTCGGCCGGACCAGCAACAGAATCAAAAGGCCCATGGCCACCACCGCCTCCCCGCGACCAGCATCCTCCTGACCAACGTCATTCAAGCACCTCGCAATCGCGTGTTCCTCCGCAACGCCAGAGGGATGGCTTTTCTGACCGTGGCTATCATCGTGACCCGCGAGACCGCAACAGCTTTGCAGATGGCGCTCACTACGAACAAGACTACGACTCAGACTATTGGAATTGGAATGATGAGACTGCAGCATATGAGCCAAGGCACTGACAGACGAAAGTATCTGTTAATGGAGACGTTAGAGCTGCTTGAAAGAGACAAGCTGGTAAGCGTGTAGCAGGTCAGGGCTGCCAGCAAGCATTGCAGCTGCAGTCAGCTAGACAATACAGTGCGGATGGTTGGCAGCACTAGAGCAATAGACATTGAACATGTTGCCGCTGCTTGTCAGACGGTCTGACAGTGCTACGATGAGGGCAATGGGCCGATGTCCTGCTCGACCGCGCAGGTGACCGTCAACAGCACGAGCACGATCACGCAGATCGTGCACATACAACGCCGAGCAAACCTACATGTTTCTTGTTCAAGAGCGCCGTCGTATATCGTGGCTAGTGCATGCGGGCTAAGCAATCTTTGCTATAGGTGGCACGCAGTACACACAGCCAGGCCATTGGCCTGGCTGAATCCTTCCCTTTCGACTGCATGACCCTGACTTGCAATTTGATTCGATATACTGATACATCACACTGACAATACTGATCATCACACTGACACTGACACTGACAATGCTTGCAGCCGATGCAATATGATGTCGGCCCAGAGCTTTCCTGCTGGCAATTGAATAGGATGTATTGCGTCTGTGTTCAGGAAGGTGCGATGTGAGGGCCGAGTCAGCCAATGCTGAAAGCTCCACCCAGCGTACACGGGCTACTCACCCCTATAGTTGTGCTCTTGGCCCAGGAGCAGTCTAGCTAAAGGATCAATCTGCCAACGCTGCTTGCTTTTCCGATTCTCCTGCTCAAGAATGTATGTCTGCAAGTTGCGCAGACCATGAACTCGCGGTGGAGGCACGCTGTCGACCATCTTGGTGTGCTGCATCTCGCGAAATACAAGGGCGATCTCGGACTCGGAGTCATCTTGTGAGAACGCATCTTCCACCGCTTGCAAGGCGCGCACAAAGCGCTTCTTGTACCACTCTGCGCGTGATTTTGAGAGTGGCGTCAGGCGGTCGCTGTCCGTTTGACGGTCCTCGATGGTGAAATGCTGCAAGTCCCATGTTCCGGTTGACAGCTCCAACATACTTGGCGGCCACCTGCCTGACGCGTGGAGAATCGGCAGAAGAATGTCGGAGAGACGATCTTGAAAGCGGAAGGGTGGGTAAAAGTGAGGAAGAGCACGCTCGGCTTTGGAACCATCCGAGAGGCCGTAGTGGAATGCGACTGCGAGACAGTCAAAGAAGAAGCAAGGGACAGTTTTAATCGGTTATTTTTGACACTGAGCGAGCCGGATGAACGTGACGTGGCTCACAGACAATGGCGAAATCATACTCTTCAATTGTGCAGATCCTAGGTCGCGACTGATCTTCTCCGCCCTCGCTCTGCCCATTGTCCTCGGCGCGGTAGTCGGCCGGGTCGCCTGGCGATAAGGTCACAGGAGGACTGTATCGGGTGCCTTGCCAGACCCATTCCATATTCCCTCGAGCCATTTCGCAGACTGCAGGCAACAAAAGCAAAGGAACCAAGTCACGTGGGCATAAAGTAGTGATGTTAGTGATGGGATGAACAGCATGCAGAGAGGGCAGCCAGACGCGGCCACTCACAGTATTCAATGTGATCCCTGTCTATTGAATCGCCGAACAGCGCTATCGTCTTGTTGTGCAAAAAGGGCAGCGGCTGCCTGTTACGCAGGTCGGTGAAGAGCGTCGAGGCGTTGCAGGTAGGATCCCAGGGCCGCCAGAGATTGGCGTCAACGTCGCCTTGGACGGTTTCGACCTGGCCAGCCGATGTGAAGGGGTCGCATGCCGCCTGTAGTGCTGATGCTGGGGCTGAATCTGGCTTGACGAGCCTCACGAGTGGCCTGTGTATGGTAGCAGAATAACAATAACAAGCGGACGATTCCGTGAGAGCGACATAAATAACAGCATTGCATTCACAGACAGACGACTCACCTGACAACATCCGTGCTCATGCGCTCTGCTGTCCCAGGCGTGGCCAGCAGCCACACGAGCACGCCCGTCGCGCAGACCGCCAGCGCAAGAGTGAGGAGCGTCCGCCGCGACCTGGGACCAGCAGCAGCGTGCGACGAAGCTGGAGAGAACGACAGCATAGACTGAGACGTGAACAAGCCCGTCGAGTGTGCCTGCAGCGGGTGCCCGCCCAGCAGCGGGCTGTTGATCATGATGGGGCTGTCCATGCTCCGTCACGCTTTCTGCTCTTCAGAACCAGGAAAAGCAACATCAGAATCTACGCCCGATGCAACTACCAAGCTTTTCTCCCTCTTCTCGTTGCTGCTCTGTCCGGTAACCACTCATTTTCCCGGTGTCCTCGTTCAATAGCCTTTGCAAGGCACGCCCGTGCGTCGTTGCGCGCGTCGCCTGCAAAAGCAGGTTCGTTTGTGCAAGTAGTCTACAATGGCCTACGAGTTGACAGAGACAATCAAGATGACGTGCCCTGCTCTGCTTGCTGAAAGTCGTCGCAGAGCAGCAGGAAAAGCGCGACGGTGGAGCGCAATATTTGTATCTACACTCTCATTGAGGCCAGAGACGCGTTTGCTGACAAGTATAAACAGCACGCGCCCAATATTGGCTGACTAAGACATGCCCGCACAGGACAGATCTAGAAGAGGGAATGAATGGAGAGAAGGCTGACTCGAGGTGCTCGTTTAGGGCCTATTGGGCAGCTGCGTCACGCTGAATAACGGTTTGCGGCAGGACGAACAGTCGCAGAGGATTGATGAGCAGGGGTAGAGATCCAAGTTGAAGCCCGCTGCCGTGGAGCGAGCGGAATTGAAGATTGCTGTGCTCCCACAGTAGCATGACGCGAGGATGACCGGTCTCGTTCAGTACGTTCCCTCTGATACCCATCACGGTCCTCTCTTTCATCCCAATGCACGGACCTACTGTGTTGACTGAGACCCGCAAAATGAGCTTCATCCCTAGCCCTTTTTGTTGGCCCCTCCTCGGCATGACCGTCATAGCCTTGTGAATGTGTGAATAGTAGGCCGAAAGCCAATATCAAGATCAGCTGCGTCTTTTTTGTAAGAGTAGAACGACGTAGACAAGATTACTGACCTGAGGACGAGAAATCTCTTGGCCCACTTTCATCAGCTCTCGGACGTACGCCCACGGGAGGTCGCGACCGCCGCTCATCGCGCGTTCCATAGTATCTCGTGTAACTCTGTTGGAAAGCGTTATGCTCGGGAGGAGAAGATCGACTCAGAGGCCAGCTTCGCAAATAATTGTCCCGCACAGATACTTGCTCGGCAGTGGGCGGCTCGCGGGAGACGTATCCTTTCTGTAAAACACGCGTTGGCGCTGGTGCAGATTCCGACTTCGATACTGAAGCAGCCTCAGCTGTCACTGCTGAGCTGCCCTTGCGCACTGCGGATGGTCTGGCAGGCGTCTTCGTCCCGCCCTCAGCCTTGGCAGGCGCAGGACGTTGAGAGCCCGCCGCCGAGCTTGCTACAGCTGAAGCGGGTCTGGTGGTCTTGCTTGTAGAGGCACTTTTGTTCCCCGGGCCTGCATTGGGCGCAGTGCTCGTCGCAGCTGGAGCTACTTTCTGCGGTGCTAGGGAGGCCTTCTTTTGTGCTGTGGAAGTTGCCTTCTGTGCTACACGAGCAGAAGTCGCACTTTGGGCTGCTGGGGCTGGCCTGATGGACGTGCTTGCAGAGGCATCTTTCTGTGCCGGACCACCATTGCGAGCAGTACTTACTGCAGCGGATTCCGTCTTACTCGCTACAGGAGTAGTCTTCTGCGCAACTGGAGCGGAGCTTGTGGCATTGCTTCTCGGAAGGGCTTGTTTTGTTAGACGTGTGTGTATGTCTTTTGGCAATTTCCGAACATCTGCATACTGAATTGTACGCCTCGGAGGACGATTGACTTTTGGTAGAATTGCCGGTTGTAAGGATGAGGTATCTGTGCGAAAGGGGGACCAGGTTCAGCAAAGTAGCCAGCATACGATGTGGTATGATTGCCAAATCTGCAAATACTTACTGGACTTGCGCACAGTAGTGATCGTACCAGTATTAGTGATTCGATGGATCTGATGTTGGGCTCGCTGGTTGCGGAGGCGTGGGAGCCTGTCGCCCAAGCAGATCCTGTCGCTGATGCCGCACGTGTCTTGGAGATCATTAGCGCATCCGCCCTGCGGCGTTTCTGGCAGGCACTCGACATTGCTGATTGAATCAATGGTGGCTCGTACCGTCGAATCTGTGTCAAAGGAGGGCGGACAGGGCGGTGGCGATGATTTTCAGCTTTTCAAGTCCAGTTTCAATGTACTTGCACGGCTCTAGCATGACTAAAAGCAGACTCACGGGGGCGGACAGCGTAAACGGGCCGTCTGGAGGAGCCAGAGAGATGAGATCTAAGTCGTGCGAACATCGATCTCTATCCCGAGTGGTTCCCCTGGTGTTTGGATGTGGGTAATGCAGGTGCACTCGATGGGCGTCCAGCTGTTGCGCAAGATGCAGGCGAAAGCTGCAGACTGGAGAGGAGACAAGCCAGTGAGCTGGGACAAACACAATCAGGTAGTCAGGAGAGCAAGGGCAGCCGTAGGCCGCTCTGACGAGGTTGAAGCCGCCTTTGCCAGGTCCAGCGGGCTCGATTACGGTGGTGCGGTGAAGAGGCGTTCGACTGCAAGACGGCGCCCTTGTAAGCGCAAGAGGACTGAGTAGTAGTGCAACATCGTCAAGCCGTGCCTGCACGCGCTCGCCAGTGGAGGGGTGTCCCTTTGCGTTGATCAGGCGATTGTAGCAAGGAAGAGCTGCGAGCGATCTTGCCTCTGCGACGACTCCACCGACGACTCGCGCATCATCATCAGCACCACGCAACAGCGGAACCGCAGTGCGACTGGGCCTGACTTGAAGTGGACAGCTGCTCATGTGCCCCACTGGGGCACCCGAAAGAGGGCTGAACCCGGAAGAGGGGAACGCACAGGACCAGAGAAACCTCTCAACTACTGGCTGATTTTGTGCCTGCATCCATGCTCGTGCTTCTTGCAGAGACCTTCCAAGGCACGGTACGGCTATCATACTTCTGCACCTCCTGCATGCGGTTCGGAGGTGCAAAAGAGCCGTGTATCATACCGTACGGCAATCAACGCGGCAAACCATCATCCGTCGGAAATGACAGAAAGTATCGTGACGGTCCGTTCACCCAACTCGCCGTCTCCCTGGGTTGAGGAGGTTGAGCTGAGCTCTCAGCTTGCCATGATAACTTAGCGTGCGGCAAATTAACTCGTCTCTCATACTCTCCGTTCAACAGGCGTACTCGGTCATGCAGGTTAGCGCAAGGTTCTAAGCCGACAAGCTTCGCATACTGACAATCACGCTCTCTGACTTATAGGCTGGCGATGGCTGTTCTGGATCGAAGGCGCTCTCACTGTTCTCGTCGGCGTCGCCGCCGTCTTCATTCTTCCAGACTGGCCCGCTACGTCCAGATTTTTAACCGAGGAAGAACGGACTCTGGCAGTCAAGAGGCTAGCAATCGAGACGGAAGAGGTCGATGGCAAGTCTGAGAACTTCTTCGTATCAGTCAAGCAAGCGCTCTTGGACTACAAGGTCTGGATGTTCGCCATCGCCATGTACTGCCACAACACCTCGTTCTCCTTCACCTCGTATTTCCCAACGATCGTCAAGACGCTCGGCTACAACCCCACCGACACTCTGTTGCTCACTGCGCCCCCTTGGTTCTTCAGTGCAATCTGCATAGTGGCATTCGCTTGGATCTCAGACAGACAAGGACAGCGGTACCCTTGGATCGTCCTTTCTCTCGTCTTGACCTTCCCTGGTTTCATCGTCCTCATGGCCACAGACACCAAGAACATTGCTGGCCGATACGTTTCGATGTTCTTGATGTTGATTTCTCACAGTGGCTACATCTTGATGTTCTCGTGGCTCTCGTCCACAATCGCTCGCCCAGCAGCAAAGCGAGCTGTGGCGTATGCTTTCGTAAATAGCATTGGCCAGCTTGGTCAGATTACCGGTCAGTGCCATGCTCATGTCACTCCAATACTTACCTCATGTACTAAGAGACTTTGTCATTTGTCAGGCGGCTATCTGTTCCCCGAGGAGTGGGAACCTGGCTTCAAGCAATCCTGGGCAATCTTGCTTGCCGTCTTAGCTGCTGCGGTTTTCTTTTATACTGCGATCTTGGTCACTCTCAAGGTCCTCAACAAGCGTCTAGACCGAGAGCAGGAAGCTGCAATGGAAGCAGACACTGAAGAGTAAGCCATTTGAGACGAGAATATTTGCCTCGTGCAAAAGCTAAGACTCAGTCGTTGCAGGGGCGACATGTATCAGGGTAACAGGCTAGCTTGGAGATACGCTATGTAAAATCGTTTGACTCGGGATTTGCAGCTCGAGAAAGGTTTGTTGGGCGCCAGGCGCCCAACCGTCTCGATAACAGCAGCTGCTAATGGCTTGGCCGCTTTGTTGTTATCAATATCAGTCCCAAAAGAAAAACACACGAGAGATGCACAGCCTGCTGAAGTCGGACTGCTAGCCTTAGTTCTTTCGGCTGGGGAAGATGCGCAGAATCGGTCTTGGCGGACAGCAATGACGCGAGCAGCAGCATCAGATGAAGCCAAACGTGACTGTGTAGCAGGTCAGTGACACTGACGATTGCGTGTGTGCAGTGTGCAGTGTGTTGCCCTGCCTTATTGTACGGTTCCAGTCACCAGCTGGCCGCCTTGCACGTCTTCTCTACTCTGATCAGACACGATGATGCGATGCTCTCGTCGCTGTTCCCCCGGCGCTCCATATACAGAGACCTGGACAACGCCGAGCATGTGCACAATGACGATGAACACGCATTTGACACGAGCAACGGCGCGCTGTTCAGTGCAGACGACGACAAGCGAGGAGCCAGAGGTGGCGGCGACAGGACCGCAATGACAGACGGGCAAGCCAGCCGCAGCGCCAGCAGCGGCCACAGACAGCAGCCTTCTATGCCTGATCCGTTCGAGAGCATGCCAAAGACGGCGCGGGTGGGGAGTGCGCTGCCAGACGAGGCTGCCGTATCGACTGGGAGCCAGCAGCGCGGCGCCAGCGAAGGGACAGACGGCCAGGAGGCCGACCCACAGCCGCCAGCCATGCAGGCGCTGGACCCGTTCAACGCAGACGAGGACGCCATGGCCGCAATGAGCCTGCGCATGGCTCAGCCCTTTGGCGTCCCAGACTCGCAGTCCGCCACGTCTCTACCACCAGCCGCGCCACTGCAACATCATCATGGCGACGACGAGGAAGGCACCCCGCCCAAGTCGATGTGAGGCGGGCTTCACACACGCCAGCCATACTTTCCTTGCACTGACCTGTGACTCGCTTGCCAGCGTGTTTGGCGAGCGCCGAATGGCCGCCCAGGATCAGTCCATAGCAAGCACAAGGCAAGCTTCCCCCAGTGCTTCGATATATAAATCACACCCAGGCATCAGGTCGCCAGACTCGGCACCGCTTGCGTCTTCATCTCACATACTCCAAAAGAACCGCAATGTCCCATGGTGGCTACGCGAGAACCGCAAGCGTGTGGGCGAGATGGCAGACGCGGCTGTGGGAGGGAGCATACGGCTAGACAGTCCCCTCAAAGACACCCGGCAGGCGAGCACCAGTCGGTCTGCATATCCCTCGTCTGATCCGCCTCTTTATCAACCGACAAGCTCGCCAGCAACGCACACCTTGTTTCTGCCAACGAGCCAGGCGCACGAACAACCAGGACCAGCGCCATCGAGCAGTCTCTCGACCTTTGCTCGACGGCTATACAATATTGCTCAGAGCACAGTTCTACCTCGTAGCAGGCGGAGAGAAGGTCCTATTCGGTTACAGACGCAGCTCAGCAAGCGAGAAAAAGCCCTGTGGAATTGGGTCAACGTCGACGACTTGGATGCTTTCTTGCAAGAGGTGTACACTTTCTACGTCAGAAAGGGAATATGGTCGATTGCTCTAGCTGGATTCCTTGATCTCTTGTGAGTCTTGCTTGTCGGTCATGTCTGAGTTTCGCTTCCCTGATTAGCGACTTTTAGAACTATCGGCTTCGTAATCGGCTTCTCCATCTTTTTGCTCGGCTGCGTCGACTATTCGATCATTCGACAGAGCCATAGCATGAGCGAGGTTGTCGTGCCCCGCTGTGTCTCAAGGTGAGTCTCTTTTGTCCTGAAATGCTTGCAAATCTGGTTTGTCTAAATACTCTTTCGTGCCTGCTTAGATTCCATGGTACCACATTACTGCTCTTCTTATCCGTGAGCTTCTTCTACGCGATGCGGATCGTCAGATTCGGCCACGTGGTTAGGAGGCTTCTCGCAATGAGAGACTTTTTCACCGAGCTTCTCGAGATCCCCGAGGTGAATGTGCCCAGACGTCCTGCAAGGCTCGCAAGCTAACGCAAGCGAAACCACTCAGTCCGACATTCAGACTGTCCCCTGGCCTGTCATAGTTGAAAAGCTATCGGATCTCCGAGCTCAGCACCCTGCCATAGCGCCGCACGAAGACTTCACGGCTTTTGATCCGCAAGAAGACGGCGAAGTGCCGATTCCTCCATCCGTAAACAAGCCTCGCCTGGACGCGCACGATGTGGCCAACCGCATCATGCGCAAGGAAAACTACCTCATCGCTCTATTCAACAAGAACGTCTTGAACACGGCAATACCAATACCGCAGGCGCTGGCTCATTCGCGAACGGTTGCGTTTCTCTCGCAGAAACTAGGCCTAGTCACCACAGTGATCACACCGGTCACATCTTCCGGCTCAGCCGGCTTGCTCGTACAAGGCGCAGACGATGCTTCTGCTGCGGCACTTACCAAAGTGCTCGAGTGGAACCTGTCGTTTTGCTTGCTCGGCTTCCTATTTGGAGCAGATGGTCAGGTCCGCCGCCAATTCGTCAGCGAGCGTCACAAGAAGGATCTTGTTCAGACGTGAGAGGCTTCTCCTCTCTTGTATCGGCAGAGTGACTTGCTGACGACCGTTGCAGACTTCAGCGTCGTTTGGTTCTGATGGGCTTCTTGAATGCTATATTCGCGCCTTTCATCCTCCTGTATCTCATATTCTACTCCTTCTTCCGCTACTTCGAGGTGAGCCTAGCGGCGGAAGCCCTACCATAGGTCCTGGTTCACTGAACGATCACTGCGTATCCCACTACAGGAATATCACAAGAACCCCTCGTCGCTAGGGTCGCGATCGTACACTCAGCTCGCGCGTTGGAAGTTTCGCGAGTTCAACGAGTTGCCCCATATCTTCCAGATGCGACTTCATCGCTCTTACCCTTTGGCAGAGGCATACATTAGTCAATTCCCCAACGACCGCCTGGCGCAGATGGCAAGGTGACTCAAAAATCTGCTCTTGCGAGCTTTGGCCCCAAGAGCTGACTCTGTAATTCACCCAGATTCGTTGCCTTTATATCAGGCTCTTTTGCATCCGTGCTTGTTCTCTTCTCCCTGCTCGATCCCGATGCTTTCCTCCACTTTGAAGTGACCAGCGATAGAACAGTCTTGTTCTACATTGGCATCTTTGGTTCGATCATGGCGATTGCGCGTGGCATGGTGCCAGACGACCATCGCGTAGTCGATCCCGAGGCCCTGATGAAGGATGTTATCGAGGAGACGCACTATTTTCCCGGGCACTGGCGAGGCAAGCTGCATTCTGCCGACGTAGGTGGCGCTATTGTCAATATGGGACAAGAAAGCAAGCTGAATTGTTATTTGCGCGGCTCTATCAGGTCCATCGCGAGTTTGGTCTGCTGTTTCCGCTTCGTGTCGTTTCGTTCCTACACGAGCTGCTCTCCGTCCTCACCACACCGCTCGTACTCTGGTTCACTCTTCCGCGCTGCAGCGGACAGATCATCGACTTTTTCCGCGAATTTACGATCCACGTCGATGGTCTGGGCTACGTGTGCTCTTTTGCTGTCTTTGACTTTGCAAAAACTGGCTTGGGAGACGCACGGTATGGCGCGCCCGTCCGTGTGGTCCCTGCGGCCCCTGCTCCTGCGGCTGAAGAACCGGGGGAGGCCGGACTAAGTCAGGGACGGGCAGAAGTAGGTGATGAGGAGAGCCATGCCGAGAGTCAAAGTCAGAGCTATACCCATAGTCAGGGCCAGAATCGCAGAGGGCAGCTCCTCATCGACGAGCGGCTCATTGCGAATCAGGGCAAGCTGGAGAAAAGCATACTCAATTTTAAAGCTGCGAATCCGAATTGGGAGGTGAGTGAGATGCTTTTGATCCTTGGTTGTAAAGCCCGTGGTGACTCATCTTCAAATGGGTCTCAACAGCCCCAAGATCAGTCGACCTCGCTCTATCTGAGTCGCATGACTGATCTGGCGTCAAATAGCATCTATCCCTCCTCTGTTCGGGGACCAGATATGAGAAGCCATATTGGCGGGCGCGATAGCAGACTCTTTCCCTCGACGTATGCAACAGCGCGCTCTGTGAGTCGCTCGGCTATGCGCAGCAGGTCGCGTCACCATCAGCATCAGCCGCCGCAGCCGTCTCCCTTCACGTCGCCTATACTTGAGAGTGAAGGCGACGGGGAAGCATCTGCGATGCTAGGAAGCAACGGGAGAAGAGCGCATGTACCGCCGATTCACCACAATCAACACGTCCCACAGCAGCCTGGTGGGAGGCAGCAATACATAAGCCAGCCGAGGCAGATGGCCCATCAAATGTCAGGCTGGCGGGGAGCAAGGTCAATAGCACGCTCAACAGGGCCGATAGCTGAAGAGGGGGACCTGCAAGATCACGATGATGGCGACCCGTACATCATTCGACCCGATGATGGGCGTTTTCCAGCTGCAGCACACCCCGACCAGGCTGAGCCTTTTCACGATGCGAGTCTGTAGCGGCATCCTGAAGGCGCCTCAGGAAGGAACAGTGAGTGGGAGGGCGTGAGGGGAAGCAGTACACATTGTACTTCACGGCGAGAGAGTAGTATGGATGTCAGTCGTTGCGGTCTACAGTATGAGAGTAGTGGTACCTTTTGTGGTACAGTAACTTGTCTTGATATCTAGCTGGGACGGGTCAGCATTTCAGCCAGACTGGTCCACTAACGTAGGCGCACATTGGCTAACGAGGATTAGACAAGCTGTAGGATGAATCCATGCTGCAAGTCCCATCTTGGTGGCAAGCTCCCGCTGGAGGTCGCTGTAGAAAGACCGTCTGCGAGTCTGTCGAGCACCAGCCGACAGCGAGGACAAGGGACGCACAGGGACAGCCAATCTCGTCGACAGCACAGCACAGCACACGGCGAGCCGCACACACGCGAGGCCCGCTTGCTGTGTGCACAGAGACGTGCCACGCGCACATGCGGTAGGTAGCGAGGCAGCGACGGGAGCAGGACAAGGACAGCACGAGCACGGATGGACCGCGCCTACGCCAGTCACAGCGCGCGTGGTAGTTCTACAGCTGGAGCAGCGCGAGAGCCGTCACCGCTGCAGCGCTGCTGAGGCCGCATCGCATCGCATCAACCTCGCTCGAGCTGCAGCTGCACAAACAACACCGGACATCGAAGGGCAAGACGACGGCCAGCGCGGCGTGGATCAGGAGCGCGCTGAGCACCAGTGCACGCTGCTGGCTAGCAGTACTGCTCCTGACCAGCCACTGCTTGGGCCTGTTGACGCTGTGCGAGCATCGCATCCCGCAAGGCAGCTGGAGCCGAGGCGACGACGAGACAGCGCAGGAGCACAACAGCAGCAAGACACAACAACAATATCAGAAGCAGCGCTTCGATGGCAGCACCTCTGTCGCTGCCGACAGGTGCAGCTGCCCAGCTCAGCAGCGAGATGCGCCGCGACAATCGCGCGTCGAGCAGCAGCCCGCAGCGCTCTTCGTCGCTCAGCTACAAAGGGCAGCAGCACGCTGGCGTCGAGCACAGACAGCGCAGCAGCCCGCTCGTGGGCCAGCAGCAGAGCACAAGAGGCAGAGAGCACGACGGCGACGGCGATGACGATGACGACGAGATCCCGCTGCATCCACGTCCGGCGTCGTTTGCTGGGCCCGTGGGTGCATCGCGCCTGAACGCCGGAATGCACCTCCAGCAGCAGCAACCCTCGCTCTCTTCGATGCTCGCAGGCACCTCGCTCGCAGGCATCGATACTGCATACACCGACGCATCCGCATCTGCACTCCGACAGACGCGGTCCCGCGACTCGACGGCAGCCTCGCCGAGGGCATCCACCTCCAAGCTGCCGTACGAGCAGCAACACCATCATCATCATCATCATCATCCTCAACACCCTCAATCGCACCCACACACGGCCAATCCTACGACATCGTCGCAATATCGACACTATGCGCCTGACAGTGGACAGCAGCAGCAGCAGCAGCAGCAAGCTTCGTCTCGACGAGAATGGCAGGATAGCGGGCCTACGAGTCGGCAGTATCCGCAGCAGCAGCAGCAGCAGCAACATCAACATCAACCTCAATACTATGACCGCCAACAGCAGCAATACATGCCTCGCCCATCAGGTCAGACTCCACCGCGGCGCAGTCGCTCATTCGAAAATACGAGCGACCCTTCTATCATCGCACGCGGTGGAGGTAGTGCAGCAGGACCGAGCGGGAGTGGCGGAGCGACAAGGCATCACCTAGGTCCGCCCCAGGGACAGGGACCAGGTGCAAATGTTACAAGCGGCAGCATGACGCCTGGCCAATCGTCGTCTTCATCAAATTCGAGGCGCACCGTACAAATGTGCGCAAAGTGCGGCAAGGCGATGACGGGTCAGTTTGTACGGGCTCTAGGAGCCGTCTTTCACTTAGATTGCTTTCGGTGTCAGGTGAGGATACATCTATGCCTAAACTGTATGAGCGTTTAACTACGGGCTGAACGTGCCTTGAATGCCTCTTCTGCAGGACTGCAACAAGATTGTGGCAGCCAAGTTCTTCCCAGTCGATGGGCCAGAAGGCAAGCAGTACCCTCTGTGCGAGACAGACTACTTCCGAAGGCTCAGCCTGATATGTGCCAAGTGCGGCATGGCGCTGCGCGGCAGCTACATCACGGCACTAGGTGCGTCGTGGTTTTGCATTGCAATTCACTTTTCTTTCCAACTTATCCACAATGTGGCCTGCAGACATGAAGTTCCACGTGGAGCATTTTACGTGTAGCGTATGTCCTACTGTGTTTGGACCGCAAGACTCGTACTATGAGCATGGCGGACAGGTCTACTGCCACTTTCACTACTCTACCCGGTTCGCAGTCAAGTGTACTGGCTGCAAGACCGCAATCTTGAAGCAATTTGTCGAGATAAATCGTAATAACGTCGATGAGCATTGGCATCCGGAATGCTACATGATACACAAGGTGTGTCGCTGCGTCTTGAGCAGTCACGCTGCCGATAACATACTGACCGATCTTGCTGGCTTGCAGTTCTGGAACATCAAGCTTGTGCCCAGCTCGAAGAAACAGATCGCCAGCTCACCAGCAACCGGTCAATTGCCAGACCAGGACAGCGGGCCTACGACCGATCAAGGCGTTGAGAGCACCTCTGGGCTTCCGGGCAGCAATACGACAGCAGGCCTGGCGATATCGGTTGGACTGAGCAAGAGCACCTCGAGCGGATCATCCCTGGACTGGGAAACGCAAGAGAAGCTAGAGACAGCGCACTCGCTTCGAGAAAAGCAAAAGCACGTCGAGGCACAAGTTTATCGCATCTGGACAGTCCTTTCGACATTTGAGGAGAGCTCGGCCGCTTGCATCTCGGAAATGCTGCGTCACGTCAGCAATGGCCACTACTTGGACGGCGTGAAAATGGCAGAAAAGTTTGTCTTGCACGTCGAAACGCTCTTTGCGGCTATCGACGACCTCAATGCTGCTTTTAGACATCTTGGAAGTAAAGGTGCGCGTCATGTCAGGCGCCAACGGCGCCAGGACCAGTCACATGACTTACCTCTTTGCTTGTTTTGTTCTTCCGTCTGCAGAAATACCACACGTTCGCGAAGCGCGGATGCTCTGTAAAAAGGTCGTCAATTTCTTTTCGCTCTTATCACATACCCACGAGTCTGGCGCCCGCAAGCTGGGAATCACGCAAGACTTGCTCTCGCTAGTCACTGGCCTGGCGCACTACCTCAAGCTCTTGATCCGAATAGCCTTGACGGCAGCGCTCAAGCTCGAGCGAGATTACAGTTCCAAGACATCCTTATCACACTTTTTGTCGCGACTCGACCGGCTCTGTCGTGATCCAGAAATCGCAAAGGCTGCTGGCTCGCCGGTCGCGACTAACCATGCAGTTGCACAGAGTAATGGCGCCGATGCCAACTCACCCCCGCAGCGCATCGAAGCGGGTACAGGGGGACTCAAGTCACGGCCGTGTGGCTATAAGAGCCTTGCTCGACCCGGCGGTTCCTTCATCAACCAAGTCGAAGGCGAAACAATCACCGATCTTTGCGAGATGTGCCATCTTACAGTGGAAGAAGAGTGCGTGCGCTTTGGGACAAACCTCCGATGGCATTTGAGTTGTCTCCAGTGCTCGACGTGTCAGCGCTGCGCTTCGAAGGAAAAGGATCCGACAAAGCTAGCCGCCCTCGCGCTCAAGCAGCAGCAAGACGCCCACAGCACAGGCGCACCAGAGCGAAAAGCGCCTCTATACCTCAAGGAGTTCAGAATAGAGCTATATGACCAACGCATGGAAGACGCAGGCGCTAGTAGCCGATCTCGTCCGCCAGCAGGCCGCATCTTCTGCTCCGAGTGCCCTTCCAGCTCCGTGCAAGACGGCTTCGAATACGTTACTCGTTTGGAACAATATGCTTTCCTGCTATGCGTCGCTTTGAACAAGCTTTACTACCTTCTCAAACGGAGAGGTGTGTTGGCTTCCTCCCTTGGTAAGACACTGTGTCACTAGAGAACCTAGGATTCGACTGACATTTTTTCATACTTGATGCGCCCAGGTTCGGCACTATCTTCTGGCAAGTCTGACGACGAGAGGTCTATTCACGAAGCATACCGCGACAGTCAAGACATCAAGCGGATGAAGAGCGTCAATCTCGACCGCAAGACATCTACAACAGCGAAAGTCGCCCAGAGGCTGACCATTGTGGAGGGACCAGCAGGCCGTACCGCGACTGCACAAGCTGGTGTCGAAGGGTCTGCGCCCTCTCCTCGGGCAGACGAGCCAGTCGCTTCCATCCGACATGTCCAGCCGCAGCAGCCGCAGGAGACCTCTCCCCATCTAGGGTCTCAAAGCCCGGCGCTTGTGCCCTCTACCTCACCTCTTGTACCGCAACGTGAGATCGTCCCCAGTGAGGCCAAGGAGCACTATGTAAGACAGCAAGCCGCTTATCACAACAACCAGCAAGCGTTCCAGCAGCAGCAGCAGCAGCAACACAATGCTGCTCTGCCCAGCTCTGATCCCGCTGCCCGACCTGGCTACAATAGGTCGACGACAGCTATCCGAGTGGTCGAGGAGCAACCGCCAATCGAGCATGGGGCTTTCCGCGATGTTGATCATCTTGGCTCAGAACGTTCACCAATCCAAGACGAAGATGGCATCACTTTGGCAGACTTGCATCAAGTAATGGAGGCAGAGCAAGCTCGTGAGCAAGGTGGTTCCGGTCCTCGGCACGCTCAAATGCTCTTGTCGGAGCTTTCGGCTTTGGAGTACTTCATCGTCAGGCACGCAGCAGTCATAACGCTTGCAAGCGATGTCCCTCCCTACCGAGACTTTGACGTGGCTCAGCTGGACGAATTGCTAGACATCATCGACGCCAAGAAGAATAACTTCTGGGGCAAGCTCTTCAAGGGAGGTAACAAAGACAAGAAGGAGGTGAAGAAGAAAGGCGTATTCGGGGTGCCACTGGAGGTCTTGGTGGAAAGACATGGAACCGATTCGATGCTAGGCGCCGGACCAGGGTCCCTGCGAGTGCCAACCTTCATTGATGATGCCGTCACTGCAATGAAACAGATGGGTGAGCATTGTGGCAGTTGGCAGCAAACTGGACGTTCTGACAGCGGCCATTCTTGCAGATCTGTCTGTCGAAGGTATATTCAGGAAGAATGGGAATATCAGGCGACTCAAAGACCTCGCGGACGCGATCGATCGGGATCCAGATTCTGTCAATCTCGCAGACGATAACCCCGTTCAAATGGCAGCCCTCCTGAAGAAGTTCTTGCGCGACTTGCCAGATCCGCTGCTCACCTTCCGGCTGCAGCATTTGTATCTGGCAACACAGCGTGAGCCGTTTCATTTCATTCAGTAATTCGTAGCTAGCTCGTACTGACCACAGGCCCCTATAGACATTGAAAACGATGAAGACCGGCTAAAGATATTGCACTTGATCACGTGTCTCATGCCTAAACACCATCGCGATACGATGGAAGTTCTCTTCGTCTTTTTGAAGTGGGTAGCCTCGTTCTCGCATGTAGATGAAGAGACGGGCAGCAAGATGGACCTGCAAAATCTGGCAACCGTAATCTGCCCAAATATTCTCTATTCTCGCGGCAAAGACCCTTCGAAGGACGAAAGCTTCCTAGGCATTAGAGCTGTGGCCGAAATGCTGATGCATCAAGACGAACTCTTCACGGTAAGTACCATCTGCGAGGCTTTTCCACATGGTAGTCGCTGATACACGTCTTATTTTATGCAGGTCCCGAGCGAGCTGACTGGCATACTCGGCGACTCCGATCTCTTTGCAAATCCGGCCGAACTTTCTTCCAAGGACATACTGAAGAAAGCAGAGGTCCACCTGCGAGAAAGGCAGCGCATACGTGAACGAGGTCCCTTTGTCGAACCTTCTCAGGCCGCCTTCAGAAGTGGGTCTCGCGGAGAGGTCAAGCACACTCATCCGCATTATCACGCTCCATTCTCGCCGAATGCACCTGGCCAAAGGACGGGTCTGGCAACTGCACATTACGATTCGCATCCGTCGGCTGCTGGCATACCTATTCCGTCACCACGACCCGGCAATGCAGATCGGCCTCTTAGTTGGCAAGCTGTGCCTTATTCTGCGACCCAGTCTGGCTACCCACATCAGCAACAGCATTTGGCGCACCAGGAGCAGTCCCAACATCAGTATCAGTTCCAGACCTTTGCTGCAACAGGTCCGCAACCCGATCACCAGCACCCTACAATCGGCACTGCAAAGCCACAATATGGAAATACGCTGCAAGCAGGGTCAAATGGGATGCTGTCACCAAGTCTGGAAGGAGGTGGCAAACTCAATGCTCCAATGGTGCCCTTGCAGCAAACAGTTTCGAATCCTGGCGCATTTCGACCATCTCCGCAATGGTGAACATCGAGATGGTCTCCCTATGTCATTACGTAGGGACGCCGAGATGAACGCCTAGAGCCGTCACCGCACGAACGGCGCTACAGTGATGCTGGTCGCCTTGATCGTCACAAGGCAGTCAGCCAGAGATACAGCAAGTCGTAGCATTGCACAATGGCTGCAACGTGGATCGAGTACCTACCGCATGCATCCTCATCGCAGCAGATATGGTTCAATAGAGGCTCTTTCTCGTCAAAGCCCCCACAAGGGAAGGGCCACACCGTAAGATCGGGTCCAGGGAACTTGTTTGGCCAGCCATCATGGAAGATCTTCTTCCATGCGCCATGAGCGAACGGATTCTTGCACGATTGAGTTTTCCGGCCTGCCTGAGCAGCACCCGGTCCACCCGGAAAAATGCCATAGCATTCGCATTTGCCGCTGTCGCGGGACGTCCTGCCATGTTGGCGGCATACATGGCCGACTCGTCAGCTTGCTTGAGCAGATTGGGTGTCATGCTCACATCTTGAAGCTTACAAACTGGATCGATGTGGCGCAGCCTGAACTTGACCGGCAAGTGTAGAGATCATCACGAGCACGCAAGCGACCAGCCACACCGCGGTCTTGCGTCGTAAGGAGTTGGACATCAGATGATGATCAATCAAAGCGGATAACTTGTTCGTGTTGGGCGAGTTGATAGTGTTTGGAACCAAGACAAAAGCCAGAGCAAAAGATGCGACATGCTTTTATAGCAAACGCCGAAAGCGCCGGAACGTCTGCTGACTGCTCGGCTTGCCTTTCAAGGAGGAGCTCATCACGCGACAAGCTCATAAACGGCCAACGGAACTCTTCCAGCTGGTCAGCTGCCGGACGGAGATTACTGCTCGCCCTTACTTTGGCGTCTTGACCGCCGCTAAGAGGCAGTGCAAGATAGTCCGTGCCGGCTCATGGCCATTCTGGCCAAGTGCGGATCACACGCGGAAGAAACGCTTTGCAGTCGATGAAACTGACTAGCAGGACTGGAGCTGACAGGAACGGAGCTGATAACTGAAAGGCGTCTGGAGCGAGGTGAGACGATGCAGTAGGGAGCGGCAATCAGGCCAGCGCATGGAGCTGGCCGCAGCCAGTCAAAGGCTAAAGTCTGAAGGAACGACTCTGCCAGACACTCCCAGACCTCATTGATGGGCAAAGATGTCGAATGGGTCAAGGGGTGGGCATCGATGATGTGCACAAACGATGCATGTAGCAGAACCTTCCACGGTGCAATGCAGTCGGGAAGATACGGAGACCAGTAAGAACTGAAGTCAAGCCGAGTACAGGAGCGGTGCAGCAGAGCTAGGTTAAGAAGGACATCAGACTAAATGAGAGCGTTGCGGCGGCCTGCGCATCAAATACGCCGTGCAGTGCACAAAGCCTAGGACTTGGTTCCGTAGACATAGCCATGTTTATCTTGACCATCTCTGACACCGCCGCAGTTGTGTTCGTCGCCGCAGGCATCTTCATCGCAGCAGATTTGGTCGAGCGTAGGTTGGCCGCTCGTGGCAGAACCGCAAGCCCAAGGCTCAGTGCTCGTTGCCCCTCCCCATACAGTCATCCAATTCTGCCAGTTGATGGGATGCTGACATTTGGCTGCTGAGCCATCTTTGTACTTGAAGGTCGTGCTGCTATAGCACTCGCATCTACCGTTATCACGACGACTCCTGTTTGGACAGACGAAAGAAGCAGGCAGAGTCAGCATGTACAGTCTCTGCATGGACTCATGTAAGGGCGTCCTGCATGCATATGCCCAGCTTACAGGCTAGTTTCGAAGGGCGCCGCAAGGACAGGCTGAACCGAGAGCAGGAGAACCAGACAGAAGCTTGCGACCAGCGCAAGTTTGACCACTGTCTGGCGAACGGTGGCAGAGGTCATGATTGGAGTTATGATGAGCAAAGCGGGATTGCTTGATGGTGGTAATGCTGGCGGGGTTGACGAAGGGACAGGTGTGAGGGCAACGGCTTCCTCTGAGTGATCTGGATTGGAGGTCGCGATGTTGTATAAGAGCAAGAGAGAGCAAAGAGGCGTAACCGAGCAAGCTCTTGTAGCCGCTGCAGACTGCGCTCGAGCTCGGCCAAGCGGCCCCTTTGCCCCCCCTCCCCCCCTCCCTCTCTTCCTCCCCCGAGCCTGACACTGCCTGCTTTGCGGCCCCGCTACGAGGCGGATAGTCATGCGCCTCTCTAGCCTCCTCCAAGACCGGTCGTCGAGCGCAGGCGCCCTTCCGTATAGGGCGAGCGGTGTCCTCGGTGGTAGCGGGCTAGACTGAAGCGTGGTTTAAGGTTGGAAGGGGTACAAGCAACGATGATAGCTTGGAGTGTGCAGATTCAGCTGATGGGCACCTGGCGTTCCTTCTGTTCTGTTCATGATACGGTATCGTTAGTACATAAAAGTATTCAGTGGCACGGCCATGGCGGCCAATACGCGATTATCGTATTGGCGGCAGCAGCGACTTCTAACAACGCTCGAAAACGACGCATCGAGGCGGTTGAAACGTGGGAATCTTGCTGAGAGTGGTCGTCGGCGCCCTCCAGCATGCTCGGCTTTCCTGGCTCAAAGTGAGGGTCAAGTCATTGTGTACACGTACAGCAGCAAGCATTGAGACGAGCAAGAGCTGGAATTCATGACATATGGTGGTGGTGGGATGCAGCGAGACATCAATTGGAATCGGGAGGTGGAGCGCTGAATCGCATGCAGACTCGCCTACTGAGTAGGTCGAAAGCATTGTACAAGTGAAACGTCCCTACGACTGGACGCCGTAAATCTCGCGTCTCTTATCCTGGTTATCTCTGATGCCACCACAGTTGTATTCATTACCGCACGCATCTTCGTCGCAGCATATCTGATCGAGTGCCGGTTTTCCGCTCGTGGCAGAGCCACAAGCCCACGGATCAGTGCTGGTTGCTCCACCCCAGGTGGTCATCCAGTTCTGCCAACTGAGAGGATGTTGACATTTCGCTGCTGAACCGTCGCCGTACTTGAACGTCGTGCTGCTGTAGCACTCGCACTTGCCATTGTCGCGGCGAGTGCTACAATGAGTGAAGTGTCAGTAAGGTGCTGCGAGGTACAATGCAACGTGACTTGCTCTGCATTGCATTGCATTGCGACGATGAGCGTGACTCACAGACTCGACTCGTAGGGAGCGGCGCTGGCAGTGCCTGCGAGAAGCAGGATGACAAGGGACACAATCGCGACCAGCGCGATGGCGGAGTTGTTTCGGAGGCTGCTGTACGATGACATCTTGGATGGTCAGGATAGAGTGATGCACGACTGGATGTGTTTGTACGAAGTGCTGGTGAGCTGGCTTTGGGGGTAGGGCCTGCTTGCTGATGTGAGCAGAGTTGAGCAGTGGGTTAGGGTTGCAGAGCAAAAGCAAGAGGGACAAGCCTGTTAGCTCGTTCACTTCTGGACATTCCACGGCAGAGAGGACCGATTCCATGTCCATGCCATGGACGTGGGCATCGCCTCTTTTGCGGCCGCGATACGAGGTCAACAGGCCCTTTTTTTGGGAAAGCAATCTATCCGAGTCGGAAGGCAAGCCAGCAAGGAGGACGTCCATTCGCTCGGGATAGTGCAGTCTTGGGAGGGACGCGAGGTTTTTGCTGGCGTGCGTGCGGCCAGACGACGAGGGGCAAGTGAAAGGATTGCGACCCGCGCACATGGAGCAGCTTGGACCAGACGAAGAGTCGACCTTGTCCCAATGTGACGCCTGCCAGTGTATGTGTATATGTTGACGCGGTTGTAATTATAAGGGTCATGAGGCGGTTCACTTGCTCTGCGGTCAGCTTCGAGGCGATCTCAGCCTCTGGACACGGACAACTGGTGGGCAAGTCAGTCGGATGCAAGCAAGGCAGGATGTGATGCGATGCTCGCAGTCAAGCTGTAGCCTCGCTCGTTCCAGTGTCTACAATCTCGCAGGCATCGCAGTCGGATGCGTCCGACAAGCTCACCCGTAGCACTCACTGGGCAGGCGACGAGCGCGCCGCGTTGCTTTGGACGTCGAGCGGTACAAACATTGCAGACGCTGGTGGTGGTCCAACAGGTGGTCTGTGCTGAGATGTCCGCTGAAGATGGTGCTGACCTCGCCCTTGCCTGCTCTCGACGTCTCGAGTGAGCTGCAAGGCCAGCACAAGGCAGAGACGAGACGCTATCAGCTCTACGACACTCGTTCAAGGCCAGTCACGGCTGACTCTCCAGCAACGCAACGTAATCACAGTCTGGCCCTGGACTAGACACCGGCCAGCGTTGACTCGGAGCTGCCTGCGAAGCACGCACACCGCCAACATGACCGTCAAGGACCTCGAGAGCGAATGGGACGGCCTCACCCAGCGCGAGAGGGACATTGAGAGTGAGTGGGATTGGCCTGTAGACTACGCGTGGCCGTGTGTCGGCGCGTGTCGGCGCGTGTCGGACTACTTCAGCTGACTGATTTCCCCTCCTACCACCATCATCACCCACGTGAATCATTCACGCACACAGAATACGCAGACAACGTCTTCTACTCGGCGAGATACTCGGACGACACACACGAGTACCGACATGTCATCCTTCCAAAGCCGCTGTGAGTTGGCCATTGCAGAACGTGTTCTCGCAAGCAAGGAATGAGCGAGAGATGTCTATATGCAACAATATCGCTGATGTATACGCTCTGTCTTCCTCTCCTGTGTTGCTAGCGCACAGTACCTCCCGAAAGGTGTTCTCGCTACTGAAGACGAGTGGAGATCCCTTGGTGGGTGTACCCGTGCTGCAAGTCTAGCTCGCGTCTGATCTTGACTCGCAACGCTCTTTGATACGTTACGTGCTGTCGACGAACAGGAATCAGACAGAGTCCAGGATGGGAACACTATGCCATCCGTAAGCTTCCATATTCCTCCTCGAACAGTTTCCCAAACCATGAACTCACGCTAATCCCTTGATCTGTGCTGTTTTCAGACAAGCCCGAACCGCACATCAGTACGTTACTACAGCCTTGTTTTGATCTTTCGTTCGGCTCATTTACCCTCCGTGCTTCGTCGCTGATTGTCCTCTCGGCCTTCGCGTTGTCACAACCCACAGTGCTCTTTCGAAGACTGCTTGAGCTAGGCCTCAAATATCCAGCACAGCAGCCCGAACCCGCGACACAGCCAGTGGCCGTTTGAGTACCATCGTTACAGCAAACGCCCCGCACAAGCGTGAACCCGTTTTTCAGGCTATGTATGACAATCTGCCGTCGCTATCTCTGCAAAAGCAACTCTGCTGCACCTGGCCGATTTGTCCACTTGTCGCATATTTTAATTCTCATACACGGCAACCTCTCGTACACCGTCAGTCCCTTTCCTTTTTCTTTTCGCGTCGTGACAAAGAAAAAGAACGTTGTCTCTCATGCCTTTTCCAGGAAGGTCTCTCCTTTTTCAAACCCCCTGCCTTAGAACGAAAGTCTGTCCCTTCTGATGTCAAGTACTTCTGTCTGCAATGTCAGCTTTAGCTGCACGAGCCACGCACTCCGAGAAAGCGCTATCTTTCCTTCTCTGGCAAAGCTATAACGAAAGCTTTTGATATCACGCTGACCTGCACGTTACCAGTTGCTATGGTCTTTTTTTTTTTTTTCGTTCAATGGAAGCTAGGTACAAATGCAGATCCGAAGCTACAAGATGTGACAATGTCTAGCGCCCATTATTGTACATTTCCGCCTCGAGTTCATGCCTTGTTTTCACCAGACTTTTGCGGACTCGTCTAGCGGGGTATTTTTCTTGCTTCTCAGCTAAGATGCTGCAAGCCAATATTGCCCATCTCCCAAACAGTCATCGATTCGAGGAAAGCGCCAATGGTCGCGCCTTCTTTCGGACGACCACTCGTTGAGATTGTCGAGGATGGAGAATTGCGGACGAAAACGCTAATGTCATTTGCTTCGAGAGGCGAATAAACACGCGTCGCCATTGCAAATCTATCATTTGCAAAGACTTCGACGACATCGTGATCTCTAAAGATGCGCAAGCGGAAGGGCTCGATGATACGTGCCCTATCACTCGAATGGCCATTTTCTTGCGCATGTCCATTCGTCATCGTTTCGATTGCTTCTTCTTCTTCTTCTGGGCGTGTTTCTAGGTCGCCTTGAAATTGAAAAAGTGTAAAAGGACCTTCTTCATCGACGTTGTTGACGTATGGATCGAGATTCGAACGTTCCCGCTCAATCTTTATGATCTCTGCTCGAGGCAGGTACACTGCCGCAGCATAGACTTCCATGTTTGCAGTATGGCTAAAGATGATGCCGACTTGTTCACAGTGTTCCGTCAGGGTGAAGGTGGCTTCGATCTCGTATGCGAGAGGGGCGTCGTTTAGCACCATATGCGCCTTTGAGACGCCAGGTGCCGAGCGAAGCGTTTTGCGTTCCGTGGATGTGTATAGCGTTTTTGTGCGCAGTCCCTCCAGCTCGTGCAGAGGTCTTGAACCGAGCGTGCCGACTGTATAGCTGCCATCTTCATCCTTGGCAAGCTCAAACGACGGAATCTGCTCGAGGGGAGTCGGACCACCGAAAGTGCCTAGGACGCCTGAATGTTCGTACAGAAACAGTTCTCGAGGAATGCTCAAGCAGCCAGTGTACCCTTTGAGCTTGTTCTGGGCGGGGGTAATGTCCTCTTCGACCAGCCAGGCCAACATGATTGTCCGTCCATCCGGGTGCTGAAATGTAGTTGCTGCGTACGGGTCTCCCGGGTCAAGGTCTCCTGTTGCTATTGGTCTGATATCTGGCAGTGCAGAGTCTGTGGAAGAAGGGCCGATTGTGCCTGATATCCAATTGGTGCAGCGTGGGACTCGGCGAGGTACTTTGGGGTGTTGCGCGGCATATTCGCGGACATGATCCCGCTCGTGACATCCTTCGGAGCCAAAGATGATGAATAAGCGTTCGTGGACTTTGGGAGCGCCGTTTGTGGAAGAGGAGGAAGCAGCGGGCCCATTCGTACGGTGTGCCGTGGCAGTGGGCGCATCTGCTTTTAGAGTGAGATAATTCCCACACTCCCAATTTGCACCTAGATCTCCAGCCCATTTCCGCGAAAATGTATGGTTTATTGGGAATTCACCAAGAAGTTGACACATGTAGGTCCATTTTTCTGGATTTTCCGGGTCTACTTGGTATAGGAACAAGCAAGGGCCTTTATTGCGAATGCCGCCAGAGAGGAGAGCGTACCATGCTTGTCCTGCTGGACGGCGACCGAGGAAATCGTCCATTGCGGGCCAGGGAGCCACAAACGGGTCGCGGAACCCGGTGGCGTCGAATTCAGCTGGCTCTCCGACGACGACTGGATTGTTTGGTGATTTTTGCCCTGTGACATGGTCAGGTGGATGTAATTGGTGGGAGAGTCGTTACTAAAGTCGTCCGGTTGCCTCTCTCTGCAAACTCACATGTCTTTCCACCATCTGTGGAGGAGGCGAGCGCGACTCCCTCGCACCCTCTCGGGTGCTGCTCGGTGTAGTGTATGGGAAGATGGCTGATGGAGGTGTATGCGACGGTGAGGCCGGAGGTGGTATGACCGTTAGAAGAGGAAGAGGAGGAGGACGTGGAAGCTTGCGGTGTAGAGTTGGGCAGCATGCATCCGGTGAAGACGGCCTTGCAGTCGTAGGGCGCGTCCGCCACCAGCACGGGCTGTCACGGATGACACAGAGGAGGGGCGTCAGAGTTGTCGCTGGAGCGCGCACATAAGAGGCTCGCACCCACCTTGTGCGTCGGATTGTGCGTCCAATGGACCATGTCCTTGCTCGTTGCGCTGCCCCAGCATATGTCGCCCCACTCTGTCGAGGCCGGGTTCCACTGGTACATGAGATGGAAGGTGTTTGTGGCAGGGTCGTAGCCAGGCGCGCAGGGGTCGTTCATCCCTGTGGTCAGAAGTCCATCAGCAACTGTCTGTGATTGACCGTAAGGCCTGCTTCACTCACATCCCCGCGGCGCTGTGAAATGGTAGGCAGGCCGGCCACAGGACACGCTCTTCGAGGTGTGCTCGAGCTGGCCAGCCTGGCTCTCGGCGGCGGCCATGGCTGCAGTCTCGGCGTGCAGCAGCTGCAAGAACAAGGCGTCAATCAGGTCACACAGAAGAGAGCAAAGCAGAGTAAAGTCTGGCGGGACTTTTGTAGGATGGAGGAGCCCGATCGCTTAGCTGGAGCACGTGCAGCTGGGACATGCCAACAAGCACTGCAGAGGGCTCATCGTTGTATTGGAGTGCATGCTGAGCGTGCTATGACTGCACTGTCGCTCTCTCAATCCTCCTGTCCTGGTTCTGGCCAAGAGAGGTAGCTTTTGCCACCGCCGTACGAGGCCACCTTCATGCCAGAGACCAAGGGCACGCTCTTGTCCAGCTCCCAACTCCCTGCAGCTCCACCACTTCAGCTCACTCTCACCCCATGCCACACCCGCAATGACGCTCATCAGCTGGCTCGCATCGGCGGGCATGGCCGTAGGGCCGCCCCTCGTCTACGCAGACCAGTTCACCAGCATCATCCGCCGCAAGGACTCGACTGGCTTCTCCATGGACGTGTGTGGTGTCCTGGTGGGCTCGTTCACTCTATAGGACTTCATCCAGTCTGCACAAGCTGACAAACATTCACGCGCACGCACTCTGCCTCGTTCTGCTCTTTGTGCCCCCCCCCCCCCCCAGATATGCGCCAACGTCATCCGCATCTTCTTTTGGTTCGGCAAGAGATTCGAGACGGCGCTGCTCGTGCAGTCTATCTTGTGCGTGAACACCCTATGTACAATAACAGACATGCTTGCTGACCTCCACATCCATGCCACGCGAAATAGGATGATCGCCTTTCAGCTGGCATTGCTCTACGTGTGCCTCAAATATCAAAAGAACTCGCCCGACAATGCTCACAGCAGCGGAGTGGAGATGGCTAATTCGGCAACAGACCTGCTAGCTGCCAGTGAGTTATGCAGGATATAGAGACATTTGCCTACTAGAAATTGGCTAACACGTTCATGCGCAGACTCAGCTGGGATGCATGTTTCCAAACCGGACAACTCAGGCTGGAACCGGCCATACGATCTCTGGCAATGGAAAAACTACGGTGTGCGTTCCGATACCCTCTTTTGCTTTCCCCTTTTTCTTCTTCTCTGCGTCAAGAAAATGCATTTCAGCTGAAGCTTTCATCTTCCGCATCAAGACATACATCGAGTTCATAGGAGCCCTCATTGGCGTCAACACATTCCTGTACTTTGCGCTGGGCTGGCTGCCTGTGTACATCGATATTATCGGTCTTCTCGCGCTCGGTCTCGAGTCCACAGTGAGTCAGCTTCCACTTTTTCCAGTGCCGGCCGGGAAAAATCACAAGAAAGATGCATGGGCTGATCTAGGAAATTGTGCTTTCCAAGCTACCAATACCACAGCTCTTGTCAAATTTTCAAAGGAAATCGCTTTCAGGGTTCCGCATGACTGTGCTTGCAGGCTGGGTTTTCGGAGACGCGTTCAAGACGCTGTATTTCTTCTTTCAAGCTGGCAATTCATGGCAATTCAAAGCGACGTGGGTTTCTCTCGTTCTTTACTTCCACAAGCTGTAATTAGCTTAATCAGACTGTTAACTGACGCATATTTCGTGTCTTATGTAGTGCGTGCTTTCAGCTTTCTATCGATCTTCTCATCTGCGGACAAGCGTACTTGTACAGACATAACATAGCAGGAGACATGGCTACGTCAGCTTTACCAACTGAGGATCTGGAAAGCTTAACGCGTGGACAGCAGGGAAGGGAGAGTACAGATGGGAGATAGTAGTGATTTGAAGTGGGTAGTGTACAAATGCTACAGGAGTTGCAGAGCGGGATGGGAGAGCAAGTGAAGGGCGCTGTCATCTAATGCAAGAACTCAAGAGAATTTACTGGAAGCAAGGATCGGCAGCCCTGCTTGCCAAGTTGCTTCGAGCAGTTTCCCATTCATCAATTCCCGCACTGGCGCAAGTTGCGCATTCTCACATTGGGACCACCAGGCGATCATCAAGCCCACGTATATGACTGCTCTGCCTCCTATCGACCGGGCTGGACAGCAAACGCAGATGTGATGCAGACACTGTAGCCTCGACGCCTCCTTCGAATTTGATGCATGCTGGGATCTTCGTCATTGGTATTGGCACGCGTCGTACATGATCCGGACAACAATGGCCCTCAAGCCTTCCGACAGGGCGTATCACGACCTCGTACTGAGCAAATTACAAGCAATGCCATATGCAGAGCGTGAGGTACGCGCACAAACAAAGTCTTGACCGGCGACACGCACAGCCCGCACCCAGCTGAACATCCATGCTGCAATATCTTTGCAGCCCTGGCTTCTCCGGCACCTCGTCAGGATTCCCTTTCCGCGCGATGCGATCAACAGACGCAACGCAACCCCTTTAGAAGCGATGGACCACATCCTGCAGACGCAAGAATGGCGCTTTGTCTGTTTCAGGCAGCACACGGCTCTCGAAGCCGGTGCGCTGCAGCAGACGCCGTGGTTTAGCTATGCACCCATAGTGGACGTCTCGCTCGTACCCGTGCCATCGAGTGAAAAGGAAGCACCTGTTTGCGTACAAGTCCGAATACATAATTCAAATCATGCTCAGGCAAACAAGTGGAAACGCCTCGATGTGAGCAAATTGCTCTTTCTTCTTTATTCCAGACATGCCTGCGTCAAGACTGACTAGCTGGCTGCCTTTATAGATGCAATATTGCGAGTCAAACTGCACGCATGTCAATTGCCAGATGGCATGTCGCGAGTCGACTGCCTTGCTCGTGCCCAAGAGAGAGCGTCTGTACGCTTTGCAGGTCTTTCAGCTCGAGCGCCGTCTGGTCAGTCCTATACCATGATCAGGCCTGCATGAGCATGGAACAAGCTCACTTCCCACCTTTGTAGGATCACCGAATGCTAGATGACGTTCAACAGCTCGCCAGGGATAAACGGCTCTACGCACGTACCGCCGAGCTCTTCGCTCTGAAAAGTCACAAGCAGCGTCTGGCAGCTTTTCCAGAGCTAGAAGCCGAAGCATGTCGAATTGAGCAAGAAGTACGCATACTGGCTATCAGACACGCTCAAGAAGTGTTTTTGTCCTATCTCATTGCGCAGAAAGCGGCGGAAAGAGCGGGAAAGCCATTGCTCGACGTAGAGGGTATTCTGGAAGCTATGCTGGCTTCTCAGCAGGTCGCAACAAAGACGAAGAGAAAGAAGGCAGAGGAGGACAAAGAGGACTTGCAAGATGAACATATGGGCAAGCTGAAGGATCTAGGCGCCAATGTGCTCAATGACCGGCCAACAAAGCGGAGAAAAGTTCGTGATTCATAAAGCACCGTGCTAACTTAAAGATCCGTTAATAGGCAAGCTCCCGGCAGTAGTTATGGCAGTGGAAAGCTATAGATTGTCAATGAAGGAGTTGTGTATTCACTGTGTACACCGCTTCTGCCGAATAAACATGACATGATACGCTTTTGCCACAAGTTTTTTGAATTGCATCACCTTGTGCTCCTGACGACTGACAACGCTCTGCCTCAAACTCGTACAGTCACGACGAGGTTTAGAACAGCAGCCAAGCTCTTCCTACTCGCGATTCTGGCGCTCTTCACGGCCCTCAAGGCTCCCAGCGTGCTCCGATCCACAGCGCGCAGGACATCGACGCAGCTTGCGGGGATGGCTACGAACACCTCGACCAGCCCATACCTCGGCGACAACGGCAAAGAGTCGCCTTGGAAGTATCCAAGACCGCCTGCACTTGAGAAGACGAGCAGGCGTCTCAAGGTCGTTTATAGCGATGGCGGCGAAGAGGTCGTTCTAGCGGACACCACTAATGCATATCGAGTGCTCGAGACAAGGTGGGCTGGTCTTCACAGCAAGGTAGCGCCAATTTAATAACTTTACATTCACAGTCACCCTCCCACATACTATCTGCCGGCTGAAGACGTTCAGACAAGCCTGCTAACTCAAAACAACCGCCACACGTATTGCGAATGGAAAGGTTCAGCAACTTACTTTGATTTCAAGCCCAAATCAGGCGGCGAGACCATCAAGAATAGAATCTGGACGTATGAAACACCGTCTTCCTCGTTCAAGCCTATCAAGAGCTACTTCAGCTTCTATGTTGGACCATGGAAGTGTTTCGTAGACGGAGAGGAGGTCAAGCCACAGCCTGGTGACTTTTATGGCGGTGAGTCGCGTAAAGGAGCCTTAGTGTATCCGCGGCTCAGGTGATCTGCTTGTGCGCAGGCTGGATGACTAGCGACATTGACGGGGTAAGCTTTCCCCACCAACCTTCTTTCAGGCAAGGGTGCTGATGGAAATAATGACAGGGCAAAAAGGGCGTGAAAGGCGGTCCAGGAACCTTTGGATGGTGAAGGAGGAAACGATGACTTTTTTGCAGATGTAGCAGTTACAGGTATGAGCAATGAGCGAAACGAAGCGGACACTTAGCCGCTTGCAATGTATGGTATAACGATTTGTGTCTTGGAAACGGTCCACTGAACACGATGCCGCCAGTCATGCCTCGAGCTATGACCGCGATCTGGTTGAAGTCGTCTGTCCACTTCGTGTAGTCCTGTGCGTCGATTTGCTTGTTTCCTGCGTGTCCATCTGCGTAGCTTCATCATCATCGACTACATTTCCAGGCTCAAGCTGGGGGGCGCTGTTGGCGCTCCTAATGCCCGCAAGCAGCTTTGCCTTTGTCGCCTCAGCAACGGGATCATTGATTCGAATGACCATCGTTTGCTCGTCGCCCATGTCTTGGGTTTCTCCGTGGCGGCCGCACTGCGACTCAATGTACTGATAGCCACCTCCAAGGCGGCGAAGATGCGCTGCTGCCACGCTAGCACTGCTGGCTGTACCGGCTGCGCTGGGTACGATGACTTCAACATGCGAGGCGTCCGACTCTGACTTTCGACCGCCAGGAAGGCGTCGAGAGGCGCGATCTTTGTGCGAGATCTGCTGGTATGGCAAGCGGGCATTGAGCTGTTGCGTGCTGACATCCACTTGAAGAAGAGCCTCCATCTCGGCCATCAGATTCTTGGTACTCGCACTGACGGCAGGAAGCACAGGCTCGGTCTCTCGCTTGCTCAGCATGCCAAGCTCTGAAACGTCCGCGGTCCTTGAAGCCAGTTGAGGTTGAGGCGAAGAAGTAAGGATTTGGCCGAGTGACATCATGGCCTTGCGCTTGTCGCCCGAAGGTGCATAGCCAGAGTCGTCGACTACGCCGGCCCGCACACTGGGTCCAGCTGTCGGAATTTCATTTAATTCGTTGTGCTTGGGTGCTGAACCTCTCGCATCCGGTGTGCTGATGCCATTGGCAGCAGCGAAGCCAGATCTCTGTCTAGGCGGTGACGAGGGTGGGGGATGAGGTCCACGGGGTGTGGATTGTCGAACTCCTTGCATGGAAGGAGCAGGGTGCGTAGCATCAAAATTGCGCGTGACCAGCGGGGGTGGGAGATCATCATCGCTCGACGGTCCGCCTCGTACCGACACGATGCCGGAAGAAGAGCTACTTGCTCGACTCATGCTCTGCGACTGTACCGCGACCTCCAAGCTTCGATTCGCGCTCTTGGTATGCTTGTACATCGATTCAGGCAATTTTTGTGCCTTTGACGCGCAGTCGGCCAGCCAATCTGGGTGTACCATCTTGACTTTAGCCAAATTGAGAAGCTTTGCTTCTTTAGTGTGCTTGTTGTCGCGAGTCCCAGCTTGTGAGCGGCAGACGAGGTGCGTGACTCCGGCTGCTGTGCTTGACTCGAGGTTGTACACCACATCCGCTCCGAGCTGTTTGGCGACATCCTGCAGCGCTTTGAAGTCTTGCAGCTTATGCGAGACATGCACTCGACAGCCATTCAATGGGCCTTGCTCTTTCCGGACTGTTGCAGCCGAGGTCGGACGAATTTGATGTTCTTCTGGATAGTCGTCGACTTGCATCGGCATTTCTTGAAACTCATCGTCTACAATTTCGATCTTGGCAGCAGAGGCAGCATGCTCCTCACCGAGTTCGCTGAAATAGTGCGGATAGACGATCTTGACGCCCCATTCCTGTGCAGTCCCAAGCCTGTGATTTTGATAATGCGGTCCCGGAACTATCAGATGCGTAGTCACGCGATTGCGCATCACTCTCTCATTGGGGACCTCTGTGCAAAATCACAAAAGCAAAGTACGATCAGCGCTTCTAAATTCCTGGCACGACGAGGAGACAAGGCACCCACTGAGTTGATCCAGATAGGCTCCGACTCTGTGCTGATCCTCTTCAAAGCCAGTGTACGTGACCATCATTCCTTTCGTGACATGGTTGGGCACAGGGGGGCATCTGACAGGTCTAAACAGGAACCGCTGTGGCATTTCCTCATCTTGCAGATCTACGAGCGCGTCTTCCCAGTAGCACGCCTCTAGCCAAACGTCTGTGACCATGCGAGGTTCATTCTCAGGGTAAGCATCGACCAAAGGACCGGGGGCTAGAGCTTTACAGAGGAGATAATCAACGTCTGGGCCGTCGTCATCTGCAATCTTGCCAGCTAGTGTAGCGATTGCTTGGCGTGCTTTCTGCTCAATCTCGCTGTGAACGCCATGAAACAGGAGCAAGAAAGTCTTGCCATGGAAAATTGGCGAATGGACTTCATCTTCTCCGTCATCATCTTGATGTGTCATGTCCACTCCCGCGAGAATAGGCATGCTGGCATTCGCTTTCAAAGCTTCATTCTTCGGCTTGCTGCTGTTCGTTCCGGCGTCGAGCGAAGTGGACGCTACCATAGAGGTAGACGCCAGTGGTACTGCTTGTGATTCCATCTTGATCTTGCCGAACAATGCGGTCGATTCCTCTTTTGACTTCTGCTGAAACTTGTCCATCCTACTCTTGCCGAGTTTCATCAATGAAGAAGACGAAGCCGAGCTGCTGGATTTATCAAGCTTGTTGACAGCTGCAGGCATGGATTTGTTCGTGATTTCAGCAAAACCCCCTTTCCCAGTCGATGTTGATGGAATAGGCGCGATCGCAGCTGTGATTGCAGGTAGGAGCAAGCTCTGTACGCCCATCAATTCCAGCTCAGCCGTCGATTTGAGCCTCTTGACCGACGGCTTGCTGCCGGCGCCGCCATTCAATGACGCTGCTGGATGTGCGCTTGTTGCACCGGTCCCAAGCCTCGCAAGTGGTTGTGCAGAAGACGAACGACCAGTTTTAGCTCGAACAGCAACTTGTTCTAGCTCCTCTTCCTCATCTTCTGTATCATCGTCGTCTATTGGTTTGGCAGCCTGTTTGCCTTTTCTCGCAGCAGTGCTGGAAGAAGATGAAGATTGCATCTCGTTCATGATAGAAGGCGCACTTGTTGCCTTTTCCAACCTGCGCCGTTTCGGCGCCGCTGTATCTGCATCTGCGTCATTCGTCGATGGTCTCTTGCCGCTCGTGTCACCGCCCCTGCTGCAAGTAGACTGTCCCAATTCAGCGCTCTGATCCGCCAAACACGTCGCCGTTTCTTGTTTGATAAGTCTTCGCCCAGTGCCAAGTTTGCCCTTGACAACAGCTCGTTCTCCATCTCCACTCTTCATCATCCTGTTCATTGCGCGGGTAGAAGACTCTTTTCCATGAGCCTGTGCATGTTCAATCTCCTCCTCATCCGCACATCTCTGGACGATATCTTTGCTCCTGCGCACACGAGGTGCGTTGATTTCATCTCGGGTCGGGACGAGCTCAACAGCATATCGTTCTTCGCGTACACGTCCAAAAGCGCACAAAGAATGTTCGAGCCATTCTCCCCAAACGACATGAATCCTCTTCTTTACAGGCTCGCCTTTGCTGGTAGATGTAGAAGCGACAAGTTGCTGTTGCTGTTGTTGCTTATCGCGTAGGGAATTTATAGCGCCCACAGCTGCGTATTTGGGGTTCGCCATGAGTTGTTCTCGATTTGCGACCAGAGGGCCAACGACGAGATGGGTGACGTGGTGCTGTAGACCTGCAGAATAGGCTGCTCCTCCAGTCTGAGTAATGAGATTGCGATGCCCTTCGCGCGTTGTTTGTGGAAATCCCGTCAGGCAGATAGTAAGGTCTTGCAAGGGAGGCAGACGAAGCTCTTCCGAGAGCTGGGCGTAATTTCCGAAATGGACAGACCGGGGTGTTTTGTGGAGCGTGATTCAAAAAAAGGGCAAGTTTTCAGCGGCTGAATTGCAAGCATTGACGTAGAAAATCGCGCACTCACCCTCACTATATCAATCTTCTGCTCGCCTGTAATCCACCTCGCATGCAAATTTGCAATAAAGACAGATTGAAGCACAGGAATGCCATGGTCGACGCAGGCCTACACCATCGCAAGCGAGGCGGGCAGCAGGCGCGTGCGAGACGTCAACATTCAGGAAATCGTCCAACCAATTCAGAGGGAGTGTGGGGATGAATTGAGTGCGATTTTCCATTGGACGTTCGGGATGATGATGGTGATGAAGGTGATGATAAAGTATTCAGTCGTCGTGGAGTATAGACAAGCGGGGGAAAGCCAAGGAGCGAGCGTCGCCAGATATGAAGATGCGAATTGAGAAAGAAGGGAAAGGGTCACAAGTTCAGAAGTCAGCCTTTTTGTACCCTGTCCTAACCTGTCCGCCCAATAGCAGCTCCCAGATCTATGCAAGCCCCAATTCGTCGGGCCAAAACGCACCTTGTACTTGTCGGTTTCAGAAACGTCTGCGATCAAGAATGTAGTTTCTGTCGTGAGGACAGATTCAAAAGTAGCTCCTAGAGCGATGCACATTGAGCGAATGTTTTCCTGCATGGAAGCACGCACACACATACACACACGCAGATCCATCAAGTCAGCGATTTTATCTTTCCCTTAGACACGAACGCTGGTTCGAAATCTCCCCCCACCTTTGTATACCCATTCTCCAGTGCTCCAGAAATACAAGCCGTCATGCCTTGCAACGGTTTGATCTCACTTCCAAACTTTTCATCACCATCACCATCATCTTCATCCTCCTCTTCGTCCTCGGTACGGTTCTCACCGCCATTCCAAACCCTCTCTGCGCGTCTAGCGACTTCAATCGCTTCATTGCGTGCTTTGCGCTCTTCTTGGTCGGTTTCCTCTCCATCACTCGAGGAAGAGGAAGAGGAAGCGGCAGCGTTTCGAGCAGCTGCATATTCAGCTTCTCTACCACTTGCTTTACGACGTGCTTTTGTGCGGTCTTCAGGTGCAGGAGCAGGTCGGAGCTGGGGGGGCAATCGATAAACAAGCGAATATTACAAGGCGCGTCAGTGTCGCACCTTTTTTGGGTGAGAAGAGGGAGAAAGAGGACGAGGCCCCCGACACACACCTTTACATTTGCAGGCTTTGTGCTACCTTTACCAGGTCTGCTCCGTATCCCTGCTCTGCCCATCTGGCGTGAAGACTTCGCGTCGTCGATGGGGGCCCTTGAGTTGGAGTGCGGCGACGAGGCAAGGGCAATCGAGGCATGCAAAAGAGTAGGCAGACGATCACAAGCAGGCTATAGGATATGATATGATATCACTGATGCAATGGGGGAGGCTGGTATGAGGTGGGATGTGATGTGAGCGCGACTGCTGCTCTGCTTGATTCTGCAAAGATGACTGGATGAAAATATGACGGGCCTGCTGGTTTGCGTTTGCCACCCCGCGCACTCTACGCGTCCAGCTGCAAGACAGTGACTTGCACCGTTCTACTACAACAGCAGCACGCTGAAACTTGACTGCTGTTTGTTGCCTGTTGGTGTCTGCAGTGATGATGAACAAGCTGCCATCCTCGTAGCGCTCTTGCACCATAACGGCGAGATGAATGAATGATGATCACCACATCTGTAATACCATGATCACACGGGCCAGCCGCTACTGCAAGAGCAAAACAAGCCTGCGTGCGCGTGTCAAAGCAAGGCTGACTGCACGTCAAGACCAACGCCATTTATACGCGCAAACCCTGCGGTTATCTGCGCTGTTTTGGGGATCCTCGTCAGGCGCGTTTAGTCAAAGCAAGCCAGCAAGCGAGCGAGCGACTTGGCTCACTCCTTCGCAAAGTCGCGCAGTGTGCTGCTTTGCGCTCTGCTCTTGCCTCTGCTCTTACTCTTTCATCGAAGCATATCGAATAGCAGGTCGCTGCACTCCATCGATGCTCCATCTCATGCGCTCCTCACCTCACCTCACTCTCATCTAGCTCTTGCTATCTTCACCTTTTCCTCTCTTTACTCTGCCTGCCCTCTGCTCGCCCGTCGGTCGGCCGAGCATAACTCCGAGGGAGGCCCATCATGTCAAGACACACGTCTCCAGCTTCAAGAACAGCCTGGCAGACATTACAATGCTCTATACACACACACTTGACAGCAGACTGATCTGCTTCTACACACCCTCAAGCTGTCCGTCCTATCCATCCCATCCCACACGGGGTTGCAGCACAGCAAGACCCGGCAGCGAGTTGGCCACCGTGGGCATGTCTCCATCTATGACATGCCGCACAGGAGCACCGCCAGTCTGTCCATCGCCGATGCCCGCTCCCATCGAGTCAGCGTATGATATGATATGCTGCCGTGTATATACGACGCTATTGCCGATGGCCCTGCGCCACAACTCAACGCGCGTCTGTTCGGCGGGAGGGAGCCCAGACTAAAGGGACAAGGGTCGACTCGCCTTTCCTCTTTCTCTCTCCCTTCAACTGATACAGGATAGTGCACGGGTCAAGGCACCTCTTATCCATAGCAATAGAGGGACGCAACAACTGCTCTCCCTCGTTCCCCCCGCCCTCCCTCACACTCTCCTCTGCTGCTGGGGGGCTCTCGGCCGACTCGGGACTTGTCGACTCGTTTCAATAACAGCAGAAAAACGAGGCAGGCGATTAGCGCACAAGCAGCGACTGGACGACTGTTTGCACGAACATACACTAGTACACACGCACCAATGCAGGCTGCTCCTAACTCCTCTGCACTGCCGACTGCAGAACGGCCAGAGGGCGTGCAGTCCCGCGAGCTAGAGGACCTCGCGGCACCTGCCGATCATCACCACCATACATCGACAGCAAATAAAGAGATGCAAGATGTGAATATTAGAGGAGGTAGTGCGCCATCTCATAAATTAAGCAACGCGGGAAGTGTAGACGCTCCTTCTGCAAAAGAAGCAACTATTGCTGGCGACGACCAAGGCACAACGTCTACTAGTGGAGAGAATAGCAAGGACTTGGAAAAAGCTCCCCCTGGAGCTGTGGGACAGGATGAATCGAGATTGTTGCATGGTCGTGAGTTTGATCTCTCTTTCCTTTTTTCTTTTGTTCTCCACTTTCCTCTTCCCTCCTCTTTGCGCCTTCGTGGGCGCAGGGAGGAACGAGCTATCTCCGCCTAGTAGGGGTGCAGAAAAACCGGTCATTCTTTCCAGTGCTATGATATGATACGGCAGGCCCCATCGGAGTTGAAGTGAAGAAAAGGAAGATCGAAATTTGCAGGGCGACAGTCTTGCTCTTCTACTTTCTCCATTCATTCGCACACCTACTACCATTTCCCTTCCTCCCTATCCACCTGTTACTCGTTCATCCCCAACAAACGCGCAATGTCCAAAGGACTTCAGAGCAATACGCTTTCCCCGCGCACAATCAAACCTCTTCCCCTCCCTCCTTTCCTCGCCGTCCCCCGTTTCACTCACTCTGAGACCTCGAATGGAGAATTAAGTAGCTGACACTCGTTAATTTTTTTGTTCAATAGGCAAGCTCGCCCTAGTATTCTGCGGCATGCTTCTCACAGTTTTCCTAATCGCACTGGATCAAACTATTCTAGCTCCCGCTTTGCCGGTCATTGCTAGTAAATTCGGGGCATTGGAACAGATTGCTTGGATCGCTAGTGCTTATTTCCTTACGTGAGTCCATAAAGCGAGCGAGCGTCCGAGCGACAGCGAGGCCAGTGAGCGCCGCCTGGGGAGCGCGCTGACCCGGATGGATAGTATGCGGAGCGCGTCGGAAGTGAGCTTGTGCTAATTAATGCATTGTTTCCTTTTCTTCTTTCCTCTGTCCTCTTTCACATCTCTGTTCTCCTTTCCCTGCACCATCTGGCATTTCAATTCCACTTATACTGGGTAAAACGTCCGCTGCACATCTCGCTCGGGGACAAATAACCTGCAGACAAACCGCACTCTTGCTCCTCTACGGTCAAGCATTGACTGTATTCGACCGAAAATGGACCTATCTACTCGCCATCGTAATCTTTGAAGTCGGATCACTCATCTGCGCAGTTGCTCCTACTGTCAATGTCCTCATTGCAGGACGTGCAATTGCAGGATGTGGAGCCGCTGGGATCTTCGTTAGTGTCTTGAGCATTATTGCCGATGTTACAACGTTGGAACAGAGACCTAGGCTGTGAGTGTTTGCGCTTTGTACTTTCGAGCCGCGAAAGTGGTCGGCGAAAAGGAGCTTTCGAATATCATGTCCATGGATAGGTTGTGCTGATTGCTTTTTTCTTTTTTTCCTCTTTCCTTTTACCTTTTTGGATAATTTCGCAGACTCGGCCTCTTTGGTGCTGTTTTTGCACTCTCTAGCGTTATTGGGCCTTTGCTTGGTGGTGCTTTCACAGACCATGTCTCGTGGCGATGGTGAGCTAAACTGATCAGCTTTGCAATACCTGCTGCCGAGCTTTGCTGATCTAAACTACGTCACAGGTGCTTCTACGTGAGCTTGCTTACTGTTACCCCATCTCCCCCTCTGGTACAATGCTGATTTCTCGGCTTGGCTTCTCAGATCAATCTGCCCATCGGGGCCCTCACCGTCGCAGCGGTGTGCTTCTTCCTCGCACCTCAACCCGCGCCGGTGATGCCACCAGTCATTGAAGCCGCCACACGGGCCAAGATCCACCGCTACACATTTGGGAAATGGTCACCTTCAACAACAAGCATCGCCTTCAAGCTCCTCTCGCTCGATTGGATTGGCTGCGCATTGATGATTGCAATCATCACCTGTCTCGTTTTGGCTCTTCAATGGGGAGGTGTCAAGTACGCATGGTCATCTGGACCCGTCATTGGTACTTTCTGCGCTTTTGGAGGCCTCATCGTCGTTTTTGCGATTTGGGAAATCTACTTTGCTGGAAAAACAAAACTTTTCCCGTACAAGTATTTTACAAACCGTACTCTTGCGGGTGCTAGTGCTATGGCATTCTTCCTCTTCTTTTGCTTGCTTGTGGGCATGTATTACCTTCCAATCTTTGTGAGTGTGCTCGTCTCCTTCCAAGCCTTTTTTCCCCGTGCCACGCCAGTTCTGAACTTTTGGTTCCTTGTTTTTTGGCAGTACGAAGCCACCAAGGGTCGCTCGGCAAGCAAGGCAGGCATCGATGTGAGCATCTTGCCGCGGTCGCGCCGTCCGCTAAAACGACCCACTGACTTCGCTCGCTCGATTCGTCGCAGATCCTCCCCTTCGTCATGGTCACCACCTTCGCAGCCGGTATCAGCGGAGGCATCGTGACCGCCTGGGGACGCTACAAGTGGATCCTAGTCTTTGGACCTTGGCTCATGTGCATCGGCGCAGGCTTGCTCTACACGATCGATGAATTTACTTCAAAGGGCAAGCTTATTGGCTATCAAATCATCTTCGCTCTTGGAATCGGATCTGTCATGCAACAGACTATTATTGCAGTACAGGCGGATTGCCCCAATATTGAAGAGCTGCCGCAGAGAACTGGTTTGATCACTTTTGTTCAGCTCGTTGGCGGAACTATTGGTAGTGCGTGTCGCTTCTTGTCCACTGCTTTGGTGAGGATTTACAGCTGACATGATCTATCTTTCGTGCATCAAAGTCGCCGTCGCAAACACAGTCTTCACGAATGAACTCACCAAAGCGCTCGCGAAATACGCTCCCGAAGCAGATCGGATCGTTGCACAGTCTGTCGAAGCCATCAAGCTCGCACCCGCGGACCAACTGCCAGGAATCATTCACGCTTACGCCGTCGCATTGAAATATGTCTACCTCATCGGAGTCCCCGCTGGTGCGCTCGCTTCGCTGTCTGCGCTTGCAATCAGAGATTTGTCCGTCAAGGGCAAGAAGATGGAAATGGCGGCGGCATAGAGCAAAGATCTAGTAAAGCTATACCCGGGACCATTCCGATGCTGGAAGTAGGAGGGAAGGATCGCCCTTTTAAGCGCGCGGGTAGAGCAAGGGAATGTAAATGGTGCTATGACCCTGATGCAGTTTTTTAGCCAGCCATTCGTTTCAAGGCATGAGTTTTTATCTTTGCTTAGAGTATCTTCAGTCTTGGGTAATCTGTTGTACGGGTACTCGTGCTGCGCCTTTCATGGGCAAGCTTTACATTCATTCATCGCTTGAAGATCGCTAGGTCCAATGATCACTCGTTGAATACTGAGAAGGCAAGGAAGGGTATGATTGTCAAACAGGGACATCTGCTGTTCATATCATAGCCGTCGCGCGGCGTGACCCGTGAATGCCGTTGTGTATCGTTGACATCCTGTGTTTGACGTACTTGCCTGCTCTGTCTTGAGAACATTCAGTGAACCAAGGCACGGAGGCGGTCTGACAATCTCCCTTTGCTGGTCCTCTGCGGCTTCAATGAGACGATGCGTAGAGCGCTTTGTGCACGTGCGTTGCGAGCTACTTCATTGTTGATTATTTGCTGAATTTGCGCGAGATCCTTTATCGGCGGTGGTGTTGCTGAGGACGGAGCTGGCTGAAGTTTGCTGTTGACGTCTTCAGTCCCTATCAAGGTGTTCGCTCTAGAGATGGAGGACGAGGCGAGAGTGGTATTGCCAGTGCTGATTCTTGAAAGCTTGCCAGTGCTGCTTTCAAAGGACTGTTTGCTGCCATTATTGAGACGGCCGTCGCGTGAGGTTCTGCGCAAGGATGGGTCTACCGGGAATACATCAGCCGGCCTATTGCCCAGATCGGTGGAGAAGATCACTTACGGTTGTCGTGAGCAGGGGTATGCGCAATCTTACCCTTGCGCAAGCTCTTAGAAGCCGTACTCGCAGTCGTGTATGTGGCAGCAGGATGGGATGATACCTTTGGAGGATCTAACGGAGCACCGCTTCTATACCCTGGATGCACTGCTTCCGGTTGTGTAGGTAAAGAAGTGGGCACCAATTTCGGACATGCCGTGGAGTGGCACCTCCGGCAGGGGTACTCTTCGGGGTGCGTAAAAGCTGCCAAAATCTTGGGCGATCTCTGTATGAGGGCAGGCAAGTCGCCCACCTGTTTCAGACTGAGCGCCTCTTGGCTTGATGTCGGGGATCGGACCATATCTTTTGAAACCGCACGCGCGGCAGCAAACGTTGACAAAGGTCATTCCAAGCAGTGGCTTCAATAAGAGATAGGTCGGGACAGGTGCGGATTATTATGTAGCTTGCAGCAGTGTTGCTCAGTGTCAAGTGTGCAAGGGGAGTGCTGGGCGCTCGGGTCTTGTTTTGCTTCGAGACAAGACCGATGCCAGACCTTGAGCGGTATATAGTAACCTGCCTTTGCCAGGAAAGCGGGTTGCTGCTGTTAATGGAATGGAGAATTCAGTGAGCTGAGGTGCGTCTAAGGCACATGTCAGATGTAGCAGAGACTCCAAGCACGGCGACGGTCCTGCGTGGTACAGTGCCGCTTTGTTGCAAGCAGGCGGTGTTCAGATGTTGTCACGTGTACATGTCTGCGCGGTCCAATCTGCAGGCAGACATCGCGACGAGCAGTGAAGACTAGTGCGAGAGCGTCAAGAGTCGGAATGTGCTTCAGGTGCCATGCAAGACCTCTTGCGTCTCGTGAAGATGCGAGCCAGGCTTGTGGCGCAGAGTGCACCATGTCCAGGATTGCGTCTCCTGTTTGTTGTATCGCCAACAGAGCAGGCTCGCGCAGAGATGGCGAAACCGAGCAAGTCTCCCGTCAAGGGCAAGCAACGAGCTGTGGAGACGCCCGCTGCCATGACCGAAGAGACGTCAAGACCGTCAGACCAGGTCACCATCAAGGCTGCCACCACTGCCAAAAAACCTGAAAAGGTAAAGACTCGGCGGATCCACGTCTCTGGCCTGCCGCCCATCACGGAGCAGGAGGCGCGGGACAGGTTCAAGAGCTTCGGCGAGGTGCTGGGCGTCGACGGCCTGGGCAAGCTGGACGGCAACGGTGTGTCGCGTTTGAAGCAGGTGCTGCTCATGGGCGTGATCGGCCAGCGCTGAGTCCCATCCAGGCAATACACTGCGATACGCATTCGTGGACATCAGGACGACGAAGAGCAAGCTGTCGCAGTGTGCGTGTTCGTTCGCTCGCGGTCATACCTGACCACCACAGTAGCTGACGGTGGCAAATTTGACTGTAGGCATGAATCTTCTCAGTGGATCTGTTTGGAAAGGCTCGACTCTGCGCATTGCTGAAGCAAAGCCGACTTTTATGGAGCAGTGAGTCGGCTCACACCGTCATCAGCTCTACCTACTGCTGATCTTGCCATCACCGCAGACTCGACAGGGAGCGCCAGCAGGCGGCAAGACAAGCAAGCCAGGAAGAGGCAGGGCTGCCAAAGAAGACCAAAAAGCGGAAGAGAGATCTCGCAGAAGCAGCTACCAACGCACCACTTGTAGATGCGGATAATGTGAAAGAGAACCCGGTATGCCTGCATTTGCTGATGGGTTGAGGTGCTCAAGCTCATACAACATCTGCCGCTGTACCAGGGCTGGAAACTCGATCCAAAGACAAAAGCTCCAATATTCCCCATCATTGCACGTCCAGATCACCCACTGCCGCCGATAGCTTCAACGTCTAGTGGTGCCGTCGAGAAGCCTAAGAAGGACAAGAAAGCCAAACTTGGCAAAGACAAGAAGGAGAAGAAGAAAGCGGAAAAGCAAGCACTTGCAGAAGACCCCGCTGTGACGCATCCTCCCAAAAGAGCCCGACGTGTCAAGATTGATCCCACGCAGTGGAGTCCAAAACATCTGCGCCAGAAGGAGTTGGACAATTTGCCTGATACGAGCTACAAGCCTCAAATCCAGCCAGCGCGGTCGATACGCGGCAATGGATCTACGAAGGCGGATGACGGAGCAGAAGGAATCGAAAGCGAAAGTGACAGCTCCGACACTAGTGATGAAGCCACCGCACGAACACTAGGCATTTCACAAAGCGGTCCAGCAAAGATGCCACAGCCTCGGGCGAGTGGAAGCGAAAGTGATAGTGACGAAAGTGACAATGAATATGACACACCAAATGCTCAGCTACGGTCGGATACAAAACCGACAATCGCAGCCTCTGCAAATGTGCGCAATACCGCAGTCGCAAAGGAGGCAATTAGCGTCATCAACGATGATGAAGCTAGTGCTTCCGAGCGCAATACGCACTTGGAGCTCTTGAGAAAGATGTTTGGAGGCAGTCTACCGAAAGACATCGCTCCAGAGGTAGTGGAGAAGTCTTTAGCTGGGGAAGAAGATTCGAATTCAAGCGATGAAGAGGACAACGACAACGTGGCGGGTGCCGTCTCGGCAAACGCTAAAGATGCGGCACCTAGCGCAGGAACCAGTTTAGAAGCCTCGAGTGACGATAGCGGTTCTGAAGTGTCCGAAACTGTCCAAGCTTCAACAGCCAACGCTTTAGCGAAAGCCATCAGACCGTCTCAGGTGACCGTAGCTCCTGATGTCGAGACATCCGAAGACGATGTGGACGAGGGTAGCGCAGTTGTCGATGTCCCCACGCATAACGACAACGCTCAGCAAGCTAGCGCATCGACCTCTTCAGACAGCACAGGCGATGAAAGGGAAGAAAATACACCTGAAGCCGAGGTATTTTCGGCGCAGCCGCAGGTCGATAGTAACGTTCAAATGCAGAGCTTGACAGAGATGTTCAGACCGCAAGAAGCTGCTGGTAGGTCTCCTGTTCTTGGTACGAGGTCGGCAGCATAACAAATACTAAATGGTCACGACTTGTGACACAGCTGGGTTTACTCTTGGCAATTTGCTCGATGACTTGGAGATGGACGAGCTTGACGAGCAGGTCATCAAGCCAATGCCTGTGCCATCCACTTCAGCTCCTCAACCCGTTCATCACGGCTTTGGACAACAATACGGCCAGCAACAAAGCAGGCAAATCGCTCCCCCCACACGGGCACTGCAGGACGATACGCTGTTCTTCACCTACCCGACCGATGAAGACCTGCTCCCCGGAGGTGCGTATGATTGCATGGGCGAGGCCGCGCGAGAAAAGTTGCTGGCAAGGAGCTGGACTGGGACAAGCGAAGTCCGCCGGTTCAAACGTACTCAGACACTGTGAGCACAGAGTCCCCGTAAAAGGTTGGCTTGACTTACGCAATCGACGAGCAGTGACGAGATCGCGGCACATCATGAGTCTATACGTAAGAAGATCAGCGACTCGGTTCGAAAGAGGCATCGCGAAGCCGTGAAGCGATTCAAGAAGCATGGAGGCAAGCGTGCCGCCAATATGACTGTAGATGCATAGCTTTTCTTGTTGCAAATTGCATATGACCTAACCCAGCAAACTACGTCAAGACCCTGGCAAAAACGACTATTGCGGTCACTGCCTATTTGTACACTTTTGCTGTGCTTTTCGGTTCTCATGCATGCTCCCTTCTATTCGCCATAGTCGCCAAGCAATGCTGCATCGTCATCGAGCGCTCTATACGTGTATCCGTTTCGCCCACGCGTGGAGAATTTGTCGGAAACAAAGGGTATTCGTATCTCGCTGATGCGCGCCCAAGCTGCACTGGCGACGCCGATGATAAAGAACGGCACAGATTGCAGCGTTCCGAGCCATCCGTCGTCGGTGTCGAAAGTTGGCTCGCCCAGACGAATGCGGCCTGCCCGCCGACGACTCCACCAAGTTGCGAACAGGCCGGCCAGGATGACTGGAATGACCAGCACCATGGCCCAGTAGAAGAAGCCGTGGCCTCTAGCTCCTGGACACAATTGCGCACGACCGCGATCCAATGCCTCTCCACCTTCGCAACTGGAGTACGGGATCTTGCGATACTGCGTGCGTGTGTACCAGAATTGCTGACCCCATTCGCATTGATCGTCGTTCGGCAACATGCTTGCCCCTGGCAGCAACTCACATTGGCCCTGGGCATTGCGGACGAAGTTGAATTCACTGCAATGCACTACTGTCAGGAGGCCGGACGAAGTGCAAGGGGCGGTCGACATACCATTCGAAATCCTGATCCGTGCACAAGCAATTCCGTTGTATACTGTGAGGCTGTCGGATCTGCTCTCCGATGTAGCAGTTACGGTCACGAATGCGCCTGTGATAAAGAGTTTGTCGACCAAAGAGACAGCGCTCGCTGCGTTCGCTGCTGGGAGACCAGAGCTCAAAATCGTCGCTGTTCGGGTCGGACACGTCCAGCTTGCCTAATGATTTGGATGGCTCAGCAATCAAATTGCGAGACGCATTCTCTGTAGACTCACATTTGACATTGGTCAATTTGGAGAAGTCGAGATGAAGCGCAACACCAGCTTCGGGGTTGCCAGGGGCATGGCCGAGGAGCACAAACTTGCGGCTGGTATCAGAGGGCACAGTGACGATGGACAGCACCCGCATGCTGTCTCCGAAAACGTATTCACCCCAGGTCAGACCTTCATTTGTGGTATAGAGGACGCGATCTGTCGGCTGCTCATCGTTTGCCAAGACGAGAATCGAGCCTTGGTCGCCAAACTCCCACATGTGCGCGTCCTTGTGCACTTCTTCCCAGGTGAAGCCAGCATCTCTCGTTAAGAAGGTATCACTGTCGGTGTAGCCAGCTAGGTCCTTGCCGACATTGCCAACTCCGAGCATGAGCCCAACGGCGGTCGGACTTGAGAAGGTCGCTCGAGGATCGCGACGCTCTGTGTAACCGTGGATATGCAGCGAGCATCCAACCGAGTTGCATTCGTATGCGCTGCCTAAGCTGTCTCTGTGCGGCGGTGTTATTGCGGACCAATGACCTCCATCATTGTGGGAGATGCGAGTTTGAAGCTTCTTGTTGCCCGAAAGCGCTGCATCTTCGGGATTGCCCACCACATTAGCCATCGCAATACCATCTAGACCCAGCATCTTCTCAAAGTCGACGAATCCTTTCGAGTTTCTATTCAAGTGCTCGAGCGACATGGAGTAGTAAGTACCATTGGAGTTTGACTTGACCAAAGTGCCCCACTCGCTTCCTGCCGTGCTGTGCGTGGTGACGTGCAAGAAGACAGAGCTCGTGCTCGATTCGAGCACCGTGTAGGCCATATGCTCCAGCTTCATGCCGGGCGGGAAGCGGGCCGGCGCAAAGTTCTTTCCATCAAGTGAGACCTTGAGCGCGAGCGCACCCGTAGCCTTGTCAAGCTGAGGTGGCACTGTTAGTTGGGTGTTGGACTTAGTGGACTCGTCGCACGTACCTCTGCGACTACCATGTATTGCTCAAAGGTTGCAAAGCCAATTACTGTATTAAAAAGGACTTGTTTCGACGAGTAGAAGTTGGCTCCCGAGATAAGCTGAAGGTCGCCGATGTCGGCGCTTCGCTGTGAGCCTGACTTCTTGGCGTAAGATTCGCAAAGAATCGTGCGCTCGTCGATCTTGAAGTTTCGGTCTCGTGCCCAGGTACAAATGCGTACGTAGGAATCGATGTCTTTCCAGCTTCTGCCGTGATCTTTGGTATAGAAGGCTTTGGCATGGCAATTTTGCGATGCTGCGGAGGTGCAATCGGTACTACCTGTCCAGATAAGCCAATCTGGCTGTACAGGATGGAAGTCCAGCAAAGGTACGCCAAGAGAGTTCGGCTCCATCGGCGCGGTGAGCTTCTGCCAGCTAGCCCCGTGATCTCTCGTGTACCAGACGGTACGGCTGCTTGTGAACAGATATGCTCGATCCTTGGAGTAGCCATGCATTGCCATTGCTACGACTTTCTCGTTCTCCAACAATCGTTTCCACGTAAAGCCCTCGTTCTGAGTGATCCACACCGAATTATCCGCGGTGTAGACAAGCATTGTCTTGGAGTTGCCAAAATATTGTTGGTCCATGATGTGTGCAGGGAACTCGAAGCGCTGGTGGCTGACTTTGCCAGGACTGGCTTGCCCTTCCGAGCAGTCCTTGAGCTTCGGCTCATCTTTTCGCACACCGCGTGCACGATCGCAGGTGTTGCCAGGGATCAGGCGATATCCAGAAGAACCTTTGAACTTGTCGCCCTCGTTCTGGCACGCACCCGCAGGAATAGGCTGCGGTCCTGCAATGACGCACTCATTTCCGTCCAGAACGTAGTTGTAATCACTAAAGCGAAACGTCAGGCATATGCGATGTCGCTATGAACAATTCGAGACTGACCATTCAAAGTCCTCGTCTGAGCACGCGCAGTTCTCGGCACGACCGACTGGTTCCCTGAACAGGTTTTTCACTATACATTGCGCATCGGGTTTGCGTCGCTGAAACCATTGCTGCATTGCCAGGTCAGCATGTGCCTGCGGCTTCGAGGCTCGGCAAGACTCACCTTATGACCCATAAGACAGTCGGGCTGACCGTTGATGTTGCGAGCATACCATCTTTCCAGATCATTGTCACCGCACATTCGCACTTTCAAGGAAGAGAAGTCGACGTGAACGATAATGTTGCGTTCCGAGCCGCCTGTCTTTGACTTCTTCGTGAGAGTACCCAGCAGCATGAATTTCTCCGAGGTCGAGTCGGGAATAGTGGTGAGCAGCTTGGCGCGCAGGGTCACGCCAAAGTCGAACTTCTGCCAGGTCTTGCCAAAGTCGAAGGAGTACAGCATCTTGTCCGTAGCGTCTTCGTCGTCTACCATGACCAAAATGCTGCCTGCCGCGCCGAACTCGTACTTGTGTGCACCTTCGGCTACCATAGACCATGTGAGCCCTGCATCGGTGGAGACAAAGGTATCGCACTCGTCGTATGGCTTGAGGTAGGCACCAATAGAACCGATGCCCATGACGAAGCCAGGCGCAGGTGAGGAGAAAACGCGACCGTAGCTGCGGAGTTGCGTGACAGAGTGCAGATTCAGAGAGCAGCTCGAGAGCTCTCTCGTATCGCACTTGGTAGATTTGCCCTCAGAATTGCGTTCTGGTGCATTGATGAATTGCCAGTGGCCGCCGTCGTCAAAGGTCATCTTGGTCTTCAGCTGCTTCTCTTCGGTGCGCGCATTGACTTCATCCGGGTTTGAGATGATATTGGCTAATGCCACGCCATCAACGCTTTCGATCTTCTCAAAATCCACTATGCCAGCCATGTTGCGGTTGGTATGCTCGAGACTCTTGACAAAGTTGGTGCCTCTCGAGTCACTGCGGAAGAGTGTGCCACTTGAAGCGCCTGGATCCGTGAGGACATCCACCAAAATGGAGTGCTCTGTCGATTCTACGATAGTGTAGGCGTTTTCTCGCAAGCCGTGTCCATGCGGGAAGAGACCTTTATGCCACGTCTTTGTGTCCTTCGTGACATATAGCACCATTTCGTCGCCATTGGGGCCTGCTCCTGCCTGATTCGAATTAGATCCGCCGCCTCCAGAGCCGTACATGCCAGGTTTGAGTGCGGCTACCAAAAAGCCTTTGATCCCGCCAATACCAACGACACCTCTAGCGTTTCTGCCAATTCCCATATCTACCAATGTCTTGTCCTTCTGGAAAAAGTCGGTTGACGAGTACAGGCGCGAATCGGTCACACTTCGAAGGCCACCGGTGGTAGCGAGCTTCTCTAGCTTTTCGACGAGATCTTCGAAGGAGTTGGCAGAGCTTGCAGAGCTCGTCTCAAATGCAACGCAGTATACGAGGTTCTTATCGACGTCCTTGGGCGTCTCTTTGCCGGCATGTGCCCACATGCATGTTGACGTGTCTTGCAGCATCAGGCGTGGCGCAGTTGCGAAGCCGTCTTGCGTGACATAGGTCTGTGTGAGAGATTGTACCTTTAGCTTTTGCGAAGTGCATATGAAATGTTGAAAATAGCAATACCTCATCAAAGCATGTCTTGCCGAGCCAGCCGCCTATTGATTCGCAGTGCTGGCCAGCGTAGAGAATCCACTCCAGGTTCTCGGCATGGAAGCTCAGCACTTGGGTGGCTACCGCCGCAGGAGCAGGCACTTCGAAAGATTGCCATGTCTCGCCTCTGTTTGTCGTTCTATAGTGCTTTGTGCCTTTTGAAAGGACGAATGCCTGCAAGCATGAATCGCCACGTAGTTTCGCGCGTTAGTCAAGCTGAACCCGTCATGCGTGTCGAGGGGAAGAGGACGTACCACGCGGCTGTTGAAAGGATGCTCTATCACTTGAGCGGCCTCTCCATCTGGCACGTCTTGTATGCGTGACCACTTTCTCCCTTCATCATCAGACCGCCATACGGCTTTGGAGACTGCATCGTGGTAGAGGATAATCTGGTGTTTGGAAACGAGCATGTCAGATCTGTGAGGTCTGGTGCAACTCGTAGCATGCACAATCGCTCACACTCGTGTCCTCAAAGTAGATTATGCGCGTTGGTAACTGCGGTCAGGAACACAGGCCAAAGTTGCCAGATCAGGACCTCTGTGATTGTTGCTCGCGATACTTGGCCAGTCGGCCACTCACATTGTCAAACAGCGTGTGCGCGACATCTGGCGCTGCGTCTTTCGCGGCTGCTGCTGTTGCTGTCCATCCAGCAATGCATGCATCATCAGCGGTGTGCGGAGCCTCGCAGCGCATGCAACTCACCCTGCAGCAACAGCGCGGCCGCCGCGAGCCACAGACCCCGCCAGCGCATCTTGGACCGCCTTGCTATGCTGCAGCAGGCTGTCAACACTGTCGGTGCAGGACTCAGAGCTGGCTGTGAGCGCGCTGCGCAAGCACACGCTGATCGGTGGCGAATGATGCGGTCGCGCACAAAGGCAGCCATGAAGCAAAAGGAAAGGCCGGCAAGACAAGCGAGTGTGGGCAGACAGGCAGTCCCTTTCATTGATTAGTGGGTTCCGCGTGCCACTTCATAGTCTCATTGCGTTGGCTGAACTGCGGGCCAAGAGCTGAGAAGATTACAGCAGGGACTTGCTCAATGCAGCCTGCGCTTTTGGGGGTGATAATAGTACATGCCTGGCAGAACTGCTCTCTTTATCAGGTGATGTTCGAGGCAGCTGCTCAGGGTCACGCTTCTATGAGGCCAAGGTAGTCCTCGCGTATCGTTCCTGGCGGGCAGACGCACAAGATCAGCTGGAGTGCAAAGTTGCGTAGCTATACGTGCACTCACCAATCGCGAACTGAACGAGGGTGGTGAGAAGATGCTATTCAGACTGGGAAGCTCGTGTGCTCCAAGGTAACGACTCACAATCTCGGTCGCGTCCACTCGTGTTCCCACGATTTTTAGTCTCACTCTAGCATTACGCTCTATTGATATTTGGTCTTCTGGGTTACTGAAACATGGCGGATTGGAATTTGGGTCAAACTTCATGTCTGGAGGTATTAACTGTAGCGACAGAAGGATGGGCGTGTCAGGTTCAATCATCTGCAGGTTTTGCCAGCGTGATCCCTTACGTGGCTGGAAACAAAGACGTTGAGGGGACCGACTTCCGCAAAGAAGCCCATCTGCGAGACGGAGAGGTATGATAGACGATGTCAGAGAACATCCTACAATCGAGCTAGCCTTGCAATGGCACGCGAACCTTGTTCACGTTGCCAACGACACCATCGACGGTCTCGCCCTTGAACGGCCGGTACACGATGGCACGGTAGCGAACGATGAACTCCGCCATGCCTGTTCCCGGTTGGATTGTCCCTTGTCCAACTTCGAGAATCTGCAGCGCGAATCAACAGAGCAAATATGCGCGCAGTATTACGCCGATCAGCCTTTCATGCTGCCTTGGTCGCTCTCGCAGGTTGCAGAAGCGACTGACACCGAGGACGGCGATGATGTAGCCCAGCCTGCCAGAGCATGTTCCTTCGACATCTGAATGCAGCTTGTTGCGAAGGTAGTCTGCGGTTTGCGGGCCAAAGTATGACGGGTGGAGGTTGATGGTGTGCTTGAGCTCCTTCTGCACAAGGTGCAGCCAGGCATGACACGGAACAAACGAGTTTAGCGCGACGCTACCAGCGCACGCGAGGGGCAGCAGTTGCCCGCAGTGAAACGCAACTAACAGCAAAGAACATTGTCTTGGTGCTTTCGCTCGTGCTTTATCCGGCGCTGGCGCCTTTGCAGAGGCTCGCTCCTTCGAAACGCTTGCGGGCGAGACTGGATCACCAGCGAGCCTGGGCGTTTGCGTGCGAGTAGGAGCTGTTCCCAAGCGAGTCTGGCAGAGTAGGCCTGAAAATGGCGGGCTACATGCTGTCAACGAAAGGTGTTCTCTCGAACGGGGGAGCTGGCAAAAGGCTCGCCAGCTGACCTTTCTGCTGTTTTCGTTGTGCAATGGGGCACGCTGGCAGCGGGCAACCCTCACGCAGCTTCGAGAAAAGTTAATTCCTCGAGCTGTCTGTCCTTCTCCTCCCTCCTTTCTCTTCCTGTCGTGCTTGTGGACGACGCCTGTGTTTCTCGTCGACTCGCAGAGTCCCGCCCAGGGCAAGCGGCACAGGCAGGGAGAAAACTACAGCAGGAGCAGCGCGCAGGCGGCACTGTCGGGCTGCAGCTCTCCCTACACGCGTCTTGCGCTGGATGCGAGCTCGTCAACTGGTCTTGCTGTGCTGTGGGCCGGCTGTTGAGCTCGGCGCGTCGGTTGGACTGCAGGAAAGAGAAGGTGATCTCGAGGCCATCTTGCTTCGTGGTGAACAGTGGAGGCAGCTTCTCTCCCGTCAACTTGTCGAGCAGCGCGAACGAAGATACTCTGACACACACACTGGCAACGACCAAGCTACGCCATGATCTGATTATCGTACACGTCTTCTTGGACAGTGCAGGCCGGCTTAGTGGTCCTTGAAAGAGGCTGTCGGCGCAAGGACACCAGGGGTCGGACGTACAGACGCCAGATCCTGCGCAAGACCATCCTTGGTGACTTCGGATCATGAGTAAATGATACAGAGCACTTTCATGTTGCAGAAGTCCAGACTGAGCTGCTAGTCAGACTGGGACGGGCTCCGAGCCCGTCGAGAAATTAGACAAACAGCAAGCCTTCACGAATAACCCCGTACTAAGTCACGAATGGAGCTGACATTGTCTAATATGCACTTGACCGTGTATGTCTATTTTTTACACCCGCTGTATGACATTTATGTACGTTCGGCAGCTCCTGCATTGCGATGGACCAATTTTGCTGATCTTTTCTTTGCTTTTTAGAGTGTTGATGGCTGGCATTCAGCTCAGGTAAGCATGCACGTATGTTCTAGTAGGTGTGTCCTTGCTTGATGTTGGGCAAGAACACGCAGAGAATGGCCACAGCGAACTGAAAAATGTTAGGTAGTCAGCTGCACGTCACTGACAGCGAAGAGTCGGTCAGCTCACCATGGGCGCTCCAGCCAGGAAAAGAATCGAGTTCAAGCCATCGACACCAGCGTAGATTTGCGCACCTACAATTGGCGCAATGATGCCAATCATACGTCCGAGGGAGCTTGCGGTGCCAACACCGACTCCTCGAACGGCTGTGGGGAAGTATAAAGGAGCGGAGCCATACCTGCAGATGACAAACACTGTCAGCGATGAAGTGACGAACAGAAGGACAGAAAAATTACAGAATGGCGTTGAAAGCGCTTTGCCAGACGTATCTGAGGAGAATACAGAATGTCAGGCGGGCCATATGAAAAAAAGGATCGTAAGAACACCAACTCGAGCGTATTGAAGGCGACATTAGCCTCTTGCGAGTCTATAAGGCTATAGAGCATGAGGCACACGCCCATGAGGATCGCGGTCACTGCCATGCTCCATTTCTGGCCCAGCCATTTGAGGTTGCATAACAATGCTCCAATGGCGACGCCGGGAACACCGCAGACCGCCTGGATGACGTAGTTACGATAGGTCTCAGAAATAGGCACTGCTCGAGCAGCGCCTTTCTCCCGCAAAATCGTCGGTAGGAAAGTGCCAGCGAGCGAAAAAGCAAAGTAGTCAAGCATGTAGATGAAAAAGATGAGGATTGTGATGATGATGACTTTGCGGCTGACAAAGAGGACTTTGAATTGTCGTCCTTGTGCCTTGACCTTCTTCTTGAGCAGAGCCATTGAGAAGTTCTTCTTGCGAAGCAGCGGTAATCCATCATCAGAGTCAACGGTGGTACCCGTACCAGTCTGCTCCGAGGCAGCTTCCATCTCCAGTCGCTTAAAGTCTTCCATAGAAAGTGGGACATCATCTGGATTGAGTTTGTTGAACTTGGCTACGGATCGGACGACCTCGATAGCTTCGGCATCGCGACCCTTGATGAGCAGGAACTTGGGAGTTTCGCGCATGTGGAAGATGAGGAAGCGGATGACGAAGAGAGCAAGGCACAGACCACCGATAGTGTAGCTTGCCAGTCGCCAACCCATATTTTCGCCTTTAGTGCAGCAGTCGACTCCTTCTGCGACGTTGTGGCATGCCGGTAGAGTCAATGAGCAGGTGCGCGACGGAATCACAGCCCACGAGATCAAGCTGCAGAGCAGCACACCCAATGGCTGGAAGGCGGACAGCATGACTAGAAGCCAGCGGTTTCTTGCTGGAATCCACTCTAGAACAATCGTGGCCTATACAAAAAGGTAGTACTTAGCAATGCCGGCTCAACAGCATGACATGCGTGCCATGCTACTCACATCGATAGGAATATTTCCTCCCAATCCAAGACCGCAGAAGAGAGCCAGCACACAGATGGCAGTATAGTTGCTGGGAACACCAAGCTGAGAAGAGGTGATGTTAGACTGTCCGTGAGGCGATGGTCGGACCCAGGGTCCGACCTACGAAGAGTCCAAAGAAGCTTGTAATGAATAAGGAGAGATTGAAAGCCCAACGTCTGCCAATGATGTCTACTAGGAATCCCTGTCGGTCACTTGTGCGTCAGTGCTCTGCCTTCACTGGAGTCAGTCCTCTGAGGACTGCTTACCCAAGTAAAGGCACCGACACTGGCGTAGCGGGACAACATCAGCACAGTAGTCGAGCACAGATGAAAAGATGCGTCTTGCCATAATCCTGCATTAAAACAGGCAGAGAGATTGCCTCTTGCAGCAGCGGAAATGCCGAGCTCGGTTGCCATCGGACTCAGGATCAGGCCAAAAAGCTTCGCAAAGGCCAGGTCGACAAGGTAGCCAGCACCAGCGAGGAAGAAAATGCACCACTGCATTCAATGTGATGTTATAGTAGTGAGCGGGCGGGCAAGAGTGTGAGGCAAAGTCATACATCAGCCGGCGGTGGCGCAGCACGTGATATAGGAAGATTCGCGATACTTGGTATTTGCCCATGCCCTGAGCATTGAGTGCGCGATTGATGAGGACCATCTTCTTCTCCATGATCGTCAAGCCTCGCATCTCATCTTGGAGCTGTTCGAAATCGACCGTCGTGTGGCCGTTGCCTTCTTTATCGTGTGGGTCTTCTGCAGCTGTAGAAGCGGGGAGTGCAGCTCCCAGGGCGCCTTTTTCTTCGGGCATCCCCACGGCCGGCAAGCTGTGGACACCTGCCATGGCTGCTTCTTGTTGCTCCTTGCTACCCTGTGACGGTGAAGAGAGCTTCAGCAGGCTGCTTCAAACTGCAAGGCAAAATCACGACAAGCAGAGCAGAAAGCCACGCCGAAGCTTCAAACGACCCGTTCTCTCCCAGCACCCCGGTGCCAGCGTGTGATTTCATTCTGACCCCATGCAGAGCAGAACCACACACCGAGTGCGCCGATCTGCATCTCGCGGCTTGGAAGCTCCAACGCACACTTGCATCGACGCTTCCCCAGCCTGATCGAGGAGCGCGCCAAGCACCTTGTCGAACCCGGCTGCTCAGGCTTGAAGGAGCTGCGGGATGTGCAAATCGACGTCAATCATTTGCGCCGATTTTGGCATGGGTATAAGGTAGAGATCTTAGTCGTGAACGCCGCTCTGTATATATGCAATGATAAAGGATGTGGGCAGTCAGATTGCTTCGCTCGATGATCGTCGGCATTCGATACCGCCGGCAGCAACTGCAAGAGTGCAAGAGTGCAAGAGATGTCGTTTTGGCACTCGACAGCTGTCTACTGCCGCAACAGATAGGACAGTCGAGACGAGGTTGTCACAGAATGTGAGCGACACTATGCTCGACTCATGGTAGGTTTGGGCTGCGTGAGGGTGAGAACTGGATAATTGTTTCAGGTGCACTGAAACTGAAAAGACAACGATAGGCTGACGCTCTGGCACTGTCATGATTCTTGGGTTGGAGGCGTCTGTCGGCAGCATATCCTAGTCGGATGTGACAAGCTGTGCCTACGTGCGAGACTCGATGTTCAAGAGCTCGACCTATCCACAGCAAGGGACCTGTTTCAGTCTACTGGTTCTTGTTTGAAATCAGCGACGCTCACTTCGAACTTGAGCGTGGCATGAGGAGGGATAACATCTGCCAGAGCGGGTCACATCAGTTTATGACTCCGAGGTGATTCGATTGAAATCGAGGCGTCACTGACGACCAAGGCCTTGTGCTCCACTTGGAAGTAATAATGAAATCAGACGTCAATAGGCCATCCATGAACTTCCTAGAAAACGATACGCCGATGCTCACTATGCAAGACTCGAAGGTATGATGAGGTTGCTGCCGGCGATCCAAGAACTCATCTCAGCTAAACATGCATATCTGTTTCATACTGCCTTGAAGCAAACGCACGCTTTCTCGCCCAGGGACAGCTTAGGGATAGCTTCGTCCCAACCCTTGATGACTCTTCCCATGCCAATGACCGTGACGAAAGGCTCGTCTCTGTCTCGTGAGCTATCGAACTTGCTTCCATCGTCGACTGTCACAAAGGGTAGCGTCAGGCCAGATTACTAGCGGGCACGTGCGCCGCGCAGTTGCAGCAGTAAGCGCAACGACTAACGAGTGCCGACGTAGTGGATGTGGACTACGTCGCCTGCTTGAGGGTATGTCTTGTCATCGCCTGGGGCGATGAGCTGGATCTCGAGGTCCTGCAGTGGTGGATGGCAGGCATTGCTTCAGCCAGGTGTCCAAAGCGAGGCTGTCCGAGGTGGTGCATGGCAGTGCCCAATACCGAGGGAGTGCGTACCATGGTGGTGCACTTGTAGTCAATGGCGCTGCTATCAGTGAGGTACCGCACGCCAATGGCGTGCTTGCTTGCTGTGTCAGAGGGAGGAGGAGCAGCTGCTGGCCTTGCAGCGAGAGTCCAAATGGCGGCCGAGGACAAAGGGCCTGGCTATTTGTCAATCTGCGATCTTGTGGGCCAGACGTGTCACAGGATACATGATTTAGTTCTTGTAAATAGAGTCGCGGTGCAGTTGCATTGTTGCGTTAAGGCATATGATGGCAGACTTTGCTTCGAGTCGGTAAAGGGCGGTGATCAGGCGGCGCCTGGACGTCAGGCAGGGACGATCTGAGCGCACGAGCGCAAGCATACCTCGTAGCTATCAGTATTCCGTCTCACATTGTCAGCGTAGTCAGCCTGCAGACACCATTTTGACGTCGAAAGGATGTTGAACTCCAATTACCGCCATTCGCCGCTGCGAGCCTCACAGAAGCTACAGAACAACGAGGTGACAATCGACTTTTCAGCACAGTTTTTTTGTCTGTTTCACTCTTAAATTTCTTTGCTGTGCCTTTTTGAAGGTTACTTGTTTGTATGCAAGGATGGCGCTAGAGAGAGGTGTTGAACTTCGCCCCTGGTGCCAGTTTCTTGTCTGTGTTTTGCCATTGGCCTTGTTTCGTTTAGTTGATCTTGATCAGCTCGACCTAGATGAATCAATGTGCAATACGTCAGCTCTGCCATCTGAAATAGCTCGCGCTATACTGCCGGACAATACACTCACCTCGAAGTTGAGGGTGGCGTTGGCGGGGATGACAGCTGGAGCGTGCAGAGCATGCAAAAGTCAGCAAGTAGCACAAGTGAATAGCTTCTCTCTCATACTCACGAGGGTAGCCGCGAGCGCCGCTGTCATTGCAAAGAGGAAAATGTTAGCATGCCTGTGATCAGGCGAAAGCTCGCCAACCCACTAGGCGTAGTCAGGGCTGCAGGTCAGAGTACTGCAAGTGGACCAGGTATAAATGAGTAAATTGTCGAAGAATCGTGTTCTAGCCCGACTCACGCCTTCTCGCCGAGCGAGAGCTGGGGAACACCCTCGTCCCAGCCCTGCAACAAAGTGGGAACAATCGTCAGCGAGCGAGCAATCTCCTCGAAACGCCTCGAAATGCAAAAGCCCACCTTGATGACCTGGCCGACGCCAATGCGGGTGACGAAAGGCTTGCCCCTGTCTCGGGAGCTGTCAAACTTGGATCCGTCCTGGACTGTGGGTGTTTGCAGCAACGTGTGAGCCGGGTGTCGAGGCTGTACTACTGCAGCGCGAAAACCCACGAGTGCCGACATAGTGCATGGTGACGGTGTCTCCAGCCTTGGGAAAGTTCTTGCCATCACCGGCGGAGATGCGCTGTACTTCGACGCCCTGGCAGTTTCGGTTTTGAGTTGTGGTCGTCAGTATGCAGCATTCGATGAAGTCACTTGTCGCAACACCGCGAAGACGACACCTCCAAAGCAGGCGAGAGGGCGAGCGAGACCCACCATTGTGCGAGATGATGCGTGCAGAGTGCGTAGGAGTGGTCTGGATGCTGTGCTGGTTCCCGTGCGGAGTGCTGCGAGAATGACCATTCGATGCAGAGACAAGAGGCGGCAGCGTGATGACGAGCTTGTTCGAGCTTGGTGGTCGAGCGGAGGACGATTGCGAGGGCCAGCGTAGCATTCACTGTCTAGAGCGTGTCACTGTACACTCGCACACCTTCATCCACCTGTCCCCTGCGTCAAGTTCCCCAACGGCTACTGCGGCCGAAGCCTGCAGACGGAGAAGCCAAAAAACGAAGACCAACGCTCTCTGCTCGATAAGTGCAGCTTGGAATAACACACAGGCGTGTTCATCACACTGCATCGCACACACATGCTCCTACAGCTCTCGCCCGCAGACCCGCCATAATCCCATCTACACGTCCACGTCTATTCGCTGGACCCGCAAGACAGAGACTGGCGCGGACAGCTGGCCGATTACTGGCTGGCTCGCTGCAAGATGGAAGACGGCAGCATCGATCCACAGAGGGGCACCAACGACGTGTATTCCAGCTATGGCGCACAGCCGCCCACGCCGCCTGTCCTCAAACGCAGCTTGTCGCCATCTCAGCGGCAGCGGCAGCAGCAGGAGGGACATCCTGGAGCCCCGATTGACTTTGTAGATTACTCGCAGCCTGGGAACATGGAAAATGCACACACCGGAGACTCGAGCATGGATGCACATCAACACTCTCTGCATGGTGGTCATGCTCCCTCGCACGACGGTCGCTATATACCTGATCACGGCCAGGCGGAACACGCGACCACAAGTCAGATTGTGCATCATCAAAGCAATGCATATCCGCATTATGCACCTCGGTCAGGCGCTGGTCCTGCTACATCGAGTGCATCGCATATACAAGGTCAATCCGCTGAGCAACAGCCACGTCCCAAGGCTTCCACGAGCAGCTCGACCGCAGAACCTTCGTCAGCACCGAAATCCACCAAAAAATCACGGGGAAGGCCTCGCAATTCTGCTGGAGATCAAGCAAGCGGAAGCACAGCTGCTTCACGTCCAAAGAAGCGACGCATCTCCAAGGCCAAAGACGAGGATGATGGTGCGGATGATGACGACGATGAAGTCGCGAGCCTCTCCGCTAGCAGGACTACAAAATCAGGACGCAACGTCAAGAAGCCCGAGACGTTTACTCCTAACACGGAGCCGTCATGTGAGTGATTTCCGAACGTCCCGGCTGTTTCCTCGCCTTGGCAAAGCTGACAATAATTAATCTACCACTTCGCTGTGGCAGTCCGAAGGCGTCACCGTGCAGGTCAACCAAAGCAAACTTCATCGACCGCCTCTCCCGCTCCCACTCCAGCACCTTTCGATGCCTCAATGTCCATCCCAGCCGACCTTTCCGCACAAGCCGGTCAGCCGATGCAAGTAGACATGAACGCCTTCTACTGCCGAGTCTGCACTTCCGGCGAATCGCCCGATGATAATCAAATCGTTCTCTGCGACGGCTGCGACATTGCATACCATCAGCGCTGCCATAGCCCAATCATCCCGCCGGAAATTGTGCGTGAACTTGATTCAAAATGGTTCTGTGCCGAATGTGAGAGGGATGGGCGGGCAGATGTGATCAGAGATAGCGAGCGGCACGATGTGCCGGATACAAAAGGTCATCCTTCAGCATCGACGCTGGATACACGCCGTGTACCTGCGTATCAAGAGAACAATGAAGAAGATTTGCCTACACATCACGGCAGTGACGCAAGTCCCGACTTTGACTTTGGAATAACAGAAGACCAGGTTTTCCCACTGCTAGAATGGCATCAAGGTGTGCCTCCATCCAGCCACAATCCCGTCGAGACGCTACAGAAAGAATGGCTCGAGTCACTGCCACGCAGAAATCTACTGCACATCATCAGTCTCCTCGTATCTCGGTATCCGGGCGCTACCATCTTCCCGCGAGACCTGATGATCCCAATCAACAATATTCGAGCATATCAGGAACAAGAGGAAGAAAAAGCAGAGCTACTAGAGAAGCAGAAGCAAACGCGACGAGAACGCGAACAACAGCGCCAAAATCCCGATGGCGATGAAGGTTTCTTGGATGATAATGGCGACGCCGTCTCTGACCTCGAAGGTGGTCCGCCTGAAGAAAGCTACTTTGAAATGCTGCGGGCCGCTCTCAAAGATCTGAATGAACCAGAGGGTGTTGCTCCCCGTGTTTTGTACGATTACATCGCTCAGTAGGTGTCTATCTTACACTCAAATAGTGGGTACTCGTTGCTAAAGAAGATCGCGATGGCTGAAACCAGGCGACACAAGCTACCTCGTAATTTCAGGCCATCGGCGGGCCAGGCACTCCAGAAAGCCGCAAAGAAGGGACATTTTCTCAGATCTGGAAGCATGTATCGCATCAATCCAGAATATGCGGATATGGATGTGAGCCCTTTCCTTTCCCAGCAGTCTGTGTAAAGTGGACGGAAGTCTCTGGCGTGCCCGCTGACCTGTCGTTTGTCTGGCCATTTTCGACTCGACCTCACGCTCAGCCAATTCTGCGACCATTGCGCAAGGGCAAAGGAGCTGAACAAGTCAAAACTTCACGTGCCGATATTGGATCACCACGCAAGATGGAAGCGCTCAAACAGTCTAGGGTAATTCCGTCGAACACCGATCAGCCATCCAATAAGCCAAGCCCGACAGCCGACACTGCTCCATCTCAAGCTATCGCGTATTCTGGAGTTCAACGACATCCTCTGGAGACTGATCCTGCGCGCTCAGTCATGCCGGCGGTGTCCTCTGGATCGAATGGCGGCCCTGCACACTCCGATCCTTCATTATCGACCTCGACTATGTCTACGGATGCAGCTCAGACGCCGACGACCGCATCATCGCTCGGCCCATCAACAGTAGCGACCTCATTGCCGGGTTATGAACCTGAAAAGGACAGCCAGCTACATAGCCTTCACCTATACGGAGCGGGCGGGAGTGCCGCATCCGTTCGTCCTGGCTTCCCGACGCGATATGAGCAAACAGAACACATCGCTACGTACCGCCATAGACCGTCTTATTCGTATGGAGAACCGATGTATAGTCCGCCGGCATCATATCAGCACCATGCTCAGCAGCAGCAGCAACAGTGGTCGGCCCAGCAGCACCACCTGCATCCGCAAGAAGCCAGGACTTCGCAACTTGGACACAGAACTTCTCATTCGTTGTCTCAAAGTACATCATCTGCGTCGACGCCCTATGACGGACGATCCTGGTCAGCTTCCAATGCGCCAGCGCATGCATACCTTCAGCAGCCGCATCAGCATCAGCATCAGCAACAACAAGGGCAAAGGGACGGAAGACCGCCCAGTCAAAGCGAAATGCGCCGATTCTCCTCGTCGCAAACAGCCACCTATCCTTACGCGCCTCATCAGCTTCCGTCTATTCGCTCTCCCAGCTTGTCAGGCATGACATACGCAAGTGAGGTGGACACGGGCGCACCGCAGATGTCGCCTCGGCTCTCTGCTGCAAATGGGGCAAGTCAGCAGCAGCAGCAGCAGCAGCAGCATGCGCAATCGTATGCTCATCCTTCGCGGCAAGCACAATCGCCAGTCTTGCCGGCTATATATGATCAATCGCAACAGCAGCAATATCTTGGACGGTCGAACAGCCTGCATAGCTCGTATGGGTACGGTGGAGCCTCTCATCCTGCTTCTCCTGCTTCATCGTATGCGGGAGGTGGTTACGGACAGCAGCCGCCGCCGCCGCAGCCATTGCATCAGCAGCCGCAACACCCTCAAGCTCGACCTTACCCATACTACGGCTCTGCACCACCTCACCATGGTCAACAAGGCCACATGCAGCAGGAACGATGATGTCTTCTTGCGGATGCAGAGCACGCTACGAGTACGCGGATGTTGATACTCGCCAAGTGTCAGTTCGTGCAAATCTGTTGAATAGCTTGTTGAATAGCCGTGCGCTATGTCGGTGTCCGCTTGTACACGTTATGAGATAATAGCTGCCCTGGGGAGATATCATATTGCAAGAGTCTAGACTGTGGCGGGCCTTCGCGTCTCGGCCATTTTGCCCCATGACGCGTTTACCCGCCAAGCTGTACCGGCAGGTGGACGCCAACTGACCGAGATCAGGCGAGCGAACAGGCAAGACTTAGAGTAAGCGCTGGGCTTGCTTCAGTCGTCCGTCGCCCGTCGCCCTGACCTGCTGTGCTCGTACGCCGGCTCTGCGCTGGACCTCGCAACAATGCAGGGCGAGGGCGAGGTCGACGACTGGGTGACGACCTCGCCGCTCAAGCTGTCGCCCCCGACGACGTACGCACGCCGCGAGTTCACGCCTGGCCGTGCACTGACGCGCGAAGAGGTGCGCCTGCAGCGTCGACGCGGCGTCGCTGTCGCCGTCGCTGTCGCTGTCGATCAGGCTGGGTGGGCATCATATTGTGCAAACAACAACGGCAGCAGCAGCAGCAGATCTGACGCTTCTTCATCCACATCCCAGATCTCATGCACACTCCAAGGTCCCCGTCAAAGGCCTCTTTGAAGACGACGTGTTCCCTCCCCGCCGCCTACAAGCTGCACCACTGCAAAACTCCCAAGGCCGCGGCCACCCGAAGGACAGCTCTTCAGACGCACACAGACATGCTCAGGACACCTCTTCGCACGCGTCCACGTCCATCACGCACCTGGGCACAGGTGAGCCCACCTCCTCGGACCTCCCCTCCAGCTTCGGTGGGGTCTGGCTCGCTTTATCCGAGAAATCCGTAATGCCCTCCCACGCGGCCTCAAGGACACGATCGTCCCGCCGCGGCGCACTCGTCGTCAAAAGCTCGCAATTCTGCTTATCTGATGCTGATGCATTCAATTCCATTTGAATCGACACCGCGGTTCTGAATACCGCCGGCGTATTTTGACTCTTTCTTCACTTGTCAGTAAATGCAGGTGACAATGCTCGACCCGCGACTTCTTCTTTAAAGGCACCATCACCTTCAACTGTAAAAAGCGGGAACGCGAAAACCGCCACCACCGCTGCCCCTGGATCAGCAAGGGGTGCACGTCCTCTTTATGCAGTTGTCACGAATGTCCCCGCTAGCCACGGAAAGCATTCTTCCACATCAAACGAGCCTCCTTCCTCGCCTTTTGAGCAACAGCAAGATTCAGCGGGCAACGAAAGAAACGACGACGATGAAGAGCGCCGCCCATCCACCTCGACCCGGCTCTTTCTTCTTCGCACTTCATCGTCGGCCTCGTCGGAGTCTGCTTCAAACACCCAAGACACTAAAGGTCGACCCGCTGCTGAGCCATGCACAGTCGCGCACACACTCGACGGCAGCGCGCAAAGAGGATCCTCGCCAGCTCAAGGCGATGTCGATCAGTTGGAAAGGAGCAAGGACGTTGCACTCGGGCAGCAGCAACAGCAGCAGCAGCCGCACAGAAAGCGCAAAGCGTGCGTAGCAGATGTCGATGAGCCTTTGCAGGCAACAGGACCGGCCCAACGAGCACACCGGCAGAAGACAAACGCAAAAGCCGGCGAACCTTTTCCTCGTCGCCACAGAAAGATCGCACTCGAGCAGCTCTTCTCCGAAGATGCTCCGAATGCGGAGTCCTTGCCTGGGCGCACACATCACAATAAACGACAAAGACTGTGCGACTTGGAGGATTTCGTAGATTGGACTTGGCCAGTCGTGCAGAACTGCCTGCGCGGTCTCGGGTGAGCTGATTTTTTGGAATCCACGTAAGTTGTTGTCCAAGCGGTGTCACGTGCTGACGCGAAATTCGTCCGTAATGCACAGTCAGAACAACGCCAAAGCAAGCATCAGCACTGCGCTTGCTGAGCAGATTGACAAGAGCCTCGGGCAGCAGCTCGAGCAGAAGGTGAGGCAAAGGGAATCTGCGAGCGGCGTCTCTTGTTCTCTTGTCGCATTGATAGCAACGCGCAAGGTCAAGGACAGACGAGTATCACGTACTGACATATGACACACAGGTGGCGAAGATCCGCAAGCTGCAAGCTTTACGCGCAAAGCGCACTAAGGAGGCTGACAAGACGAAGCGCGTGCAAGAAGAGCGCACAGCACTAGCGCTCAAGATGCGCGATGAGGAGAGGCTCTGGCAGGCCAGTCGGCGCGAGTATCGAGTAAGTCGCTCTCGTGCTTGACTGCGCGGGGCGGTTGCGTACCAGAGACAGCATGAAAATAGCATTGCTGAGTGGCTCGCAAACGGCTCGCAGATTGCAATTGGTATGCACGAAGCTGTTGTGCGGAGCAGTAGCTCCAGTCACAGCAGTCAGAAGGCGCTAAGTGTCCGTCACTGCCTGCCGCTACCTGTTAAATGGGATATCACTCTGATTGACCTTATGCAGCGGCAAAACGCTTTCGAAGACCTACTCGAGTGGCTGCCGACGACAGAGCAGCAAGCATGATCAGTTGAATCCGCGTACAGCTGTCTGCAAACCGACCGATGACGTCTTGTACTACCATGGCAGGAGTCGGCTTTTCTTCGCGGTCAAGCTATCATCAATATACAAGACAATGGCTGTTATCGAAGGATGACGCTCGTCAACGCTTCACGGATTCCTAAAAGTCACATACAGGGCAGAACAGTGCCACCTCCCACCTGCCCGGGTTCATGGCTCTGCGTGGCAGGAGGAGGTCCTGTCTGCAAACGATGAAGTCCGTTCGCAGCCCCTTCAATGAGCTGTACCGACGACACTGTCTAGGACTGGCAAGCCCTGCAGAAAGAGTGTTTTTCAGAACTCGTCTGTGCTGCTCAGTCCGGCATTTCGGTCGGCGTCAAGCTAGGACGGACGATGCTCTGGTCGACTGCCCACATGTCGCTGGACGACATGCGCTGTGGCGCGTGCCCGCGAACTAGTAGCGCTGCAACTTGCACATCAATACGACTGTACCATGCAGACCGCACGCGAATTGCGCAAAGAACCGTACCATCCCGATATAATCTGGGTACCTTGGGGATTGGCGCGTCAACATGCAACGCGACAAGCTGTCAAGGACAACCAAGGTGCCAGTCGTGATCAAGAGTCAGGGACTACTACCAAGCACCGAGGTAGATGCCACATACACAGGCGTCACCTTCCGCGCGTCCAATACCGTGCCAGGCAAAAGCGCGCCCTGCCTGCTGGAACACGCGCAAAGCTCGCTGCAGGTTCGGGAAGCAATCGGTGGCTGCGGCGACGCGCACAGGAAGATCTGTGCTATGCGCGCACGCACGTTCCGTGTTAGGGCAAACAGTGCCTGCAAGGTGGGCTGGACAGTTACTCGTCGCGCATGCTATTTGCGCGTGATTCGACCTTCACTGGTCCCTGTGTGCCAGCGGTGGCAATTTGCTCTCAGAAGGACCAAGAGTTGAGGGCAACCGCACTGAGGCGCGTTAAGGCAGGCCACGCGCGGTTATAACGGGTGATGACACATTCACCGCAAGACTCTACAGAATATTCACTCGATGGCGGTGACGGTGCGGTGAGCCAGCCCGCTCACTCGCCCGGCTGCTGGGATCGTGAGGGCTGGCACGCACCAACGCACCAGCGATCCTCGTTTCACAGCCACTGCTTGTTCACGTCTGTGCATGCTGCGCAACAAACCAGCCCTCGCCTTTATTATCCTTTTCTTCCACACCTTCGAACTTCCGCTGGGTACCGCATATGATAGGACGCCGGACAGCGGAAAACGACTACCGACGCGCGACACTAGTATTTCGACAGGCAGCTTCGTAGGGCAACGCCCTTTTCTCGATCCCTCCGCAAACTTCGCTGCGGTCCGCGACCATCAGACGCAGTTCAAGCACTGCTGGGTTGCCCAGAGCTCCACAGAATATACTACTCGTAGCAAGCCTGCCGACAACACCACACTGCGAGCTGCCGCACTCGGCTGTCCTCGACATCCGACCTGCACCTGAGACCCCGCTAGCCACCTAGCGGGCGTGGCGTGGCTGCTGTGTCACTGGCTGTCCGCGCCAGTAGGGCGTTCTCGACCTTGGGAAGCTCGGCAGACGGCACACGCTCGGCACCAAGCGCAGTCGCAGGCAGCTTCTCTGTGCCCATCTCGAGCTCTGCTGCTGCTCTACGCTGCTCCAGCACGCAGGCTTCCCATCTCGAGTGCAGCTTTCTTCCTGTCTCTGCCCTCCGCACGTGAGCGCGCTCGATCACTGCAGGCCATCGGGACCACCGCTGCCCGACACCCGAATAGCAGGCAATAATAATGCCTCACGCGCACAAGCAGGTCCTATAGCCATCGTCTACAGTTCCCATCGACCTGCGAACACAGTCAGGCGACGTGCTCTTTGTCTGCAGAGGCGCAAAAGCTTGGTCTGCTGTCTGCCGCGAGCCGCCTACTTCCTCGGAGGCCCGCCAAATCCAACCCGCGCGCGTGTCCAAAAAAGAAGCGATCGAAAGGATTGCGCGCCTGAAAGACTCCATTGGCGACTGCAATCTGCAAGCAGAGAAAGCCCAGCATGGGATCAATCGCACCCGCCGATTACTACGCTGCCGCAAGCAGAGAGTACGGCGGCAACGAGGTTCGCATCAAAGCTGAAACGAATAGCTACGACGATTCTTTGCCTCCCACCTCTGGCGAAGAAGACGCCGCCACCTACGACGCGAGCTCTGCGCAGCACTCTTACCTGGGCCACAGCTTTGACCACCGTGGAGTGGGTTCAGACACCCTGAATGGCCCAGCTGGCGACAACATGGCAGCGGATCTCTTCGATGGCAACGACCAGCCGACGCCGACTGTGAGTTGAAGCTCATGGCAGATCAGTGCAGTAGTCTCAACAACTGACTGATGTGCATATCAACTACACAGACGGTCAATAAAGATGGTCCAGTCATCAGTGTAGGTCTGAGACAATGTCTAAATATCTTCATTGCGGGGCTTACATGTTCTCCTCATGCCCTTCCGCACCACAGAAACGTACGCTGCAGAATCGAAAAGCACAGAGAGAGTTCAGGCAGAGACGAGCGACGTACTTGAAAGACTTGGAAGCCAAAGTCCGGCGGTACGAGAGCGAAGGAGCCGTGGGCCGTGTAGACTGGCAAACCAAGTACAACCTCCTCGTACAGGAAAACCAATATCTACGGAGTATCGTCGATTCTCTTCAGCAAGAGGTCATTGAACTTCGAAAGCGAGATACGCCAAACATGCTCCCTAGCTCAAGCCAGCCCTCGCGGTTTGGCCCGCATCCGCACGGCATTCCACAGATTGCTCCTCCAGCGCATAGCCCAGGCGCTCGGTCGGTGATGAGCTATCCACACAATCCGCTTGTACCCAGCGATCCGTATACGATGCCGTATCAGGCTCCATTCCCACAATCAACACAGCAACGCATGAATGCCAGTACATATCAGCACCCTGGCGATCCAGCCGTTCGCGGTGGTGGGTTAGTAGACGGTCCGTCCGGAGCACAAGCACGCCCAAATGAGATGTATCAACAAAGTCATGCTCCTCTCGACTGGTCTACGTATTCTCGCCAGACGAACACGGACGACAGACCACGCAGTGCACCGCAAGACTCGCCGACGGCGGAACGCAGATCAGAGCACTGGTCCGATGCTGCCAGCAACTCCGCTCCTGCGGGGATGGCCAGCCTGGCACCCGCAACAATGTACCCTCCACAAACACAGCAGCAACAGCCGCCGCCATTCCCGCAACCACATCCGCAGCACCGGTCTTCGGACCCACAAGTAGGCTTGCCGCCTGCAGATGGTCCAGCCTTCTACGGACAGTATCCAGGTCGCTCAAATAGCGCGCTGCAGCAAGGTCGCACGCCAGCGCCACTTGCAATAGCTGGACCTCAGTCGAGCTTCCTGTGGGACTCGTCAGTGCAGAATATGCACTATAGCAGCCCAACGACGTATACGGGTCCGCAGCCTGGCGCATTGATGGGGCCAGATCAAGCCGACTACAGAGTCAACGTGCCAATGCAACAGCACCATCAGCAGCAGCATCAACCGCATCTCTTGCACCAGCATCAGCACGAACCTTCTTCGCGTAGTGTGTCGCAATCACCATCAGCTACCCAGCAGCCTCTTTGAGGGGCGATACGAATTCCGAAGAGCGAGTTAGAGCTCTCGCAAAAACACACACAGCATACCAGACGCCAATCGTTCAACACGCCAGATTTCCGCCCATGCATTGTACAATTATTCAAACATTGAAATGTCTATGTAGCGCAGTTCGCAGTTTTTTTGGGGGAATTAGCCGAAGGACATTCAGTTTTTTCAACAGCGCCCGACTCGTCGGCGCTTCTTAATCAATTCACACTAGCCTGATTTCTAGCCTTGGCGCCGCCTATTGCTACATTTCCACGGTCTATATGTCTGCCAGCTTACGGCACTCGTGCGTACAGAGGCGAGGTGACTATCCGCCTGAACCACCTTCTCTTGCGCATAGCTGCGCTGCTGTTGCTACCTCCAACTCTTGCCGGTGGAGCGAGCAAATGTCGATCTGCATCTGTCGAAGCCCAGCCTTCGCTGTCCACATAGCCCGCAGGCGCATTGCCAGTTTGAGGATCTGCAAAAGCATGCGCAGTCCATGCGCCCAAGCGGTCAATCTGCCAATCTTCGTTGGGCATCCAGATATAGCCTCTGGGAGGGACGATGGTCTCTAGCTTGACGGGCTCTTCTCCTGAGGGCGAGGGTGTGCTCGCCCTGCTGCTATTGTTGTGCTCTGCTTTGGCTTTCGCCGCGGCGGCGGCGGTGCGGGAGATGTGCTCTTTATCGTCAAGCAGGACTTGCCATGGCTTCCAGTCTTCAAGCTTGAGCACGTCGGTGCACCAGCTGCCGTCCAAGCTTCGTCTTTCATTCTCGTACACGACAATCTCTTTTACAAGCTTGCTTTCGCCTTTTTCGTTGGGAAGCAGTATGTCGTCTGAGAGGGCATCATCTTGCAAAATCTGATTACCGAGCGATTTGAGCTTTATCATACGCAACTTTGTAGATGGACGCGAGGAGAGTTCGTTGATCATTGCAATTGCTAATGGGTGCGAGGCGAGGAGAGACAGCTCGCCTGATGCGAGAAAGACATAGCGCATGTCTACCGCGCGATGGAAGAAGAAGAGTGCGATTGAAGTGAGTAGAAAAGTCGCTGATGAGAGCTGGAGCAAGACGAGGGATGTCCTCTGGTCGGACCAGTTGAAGAGGGGTACGAGCTGCCTTCCTGCGTCTGTCAAGTCGGCGACGCGACCCATGAGCTCTTGAATGTTTTGCAGATTTTGAAGATAGTCGACGGAACCTTCTGTGGGCGGCTGTCCAGTTGGCGGTGGTTTTGCAGTCTGCGCTTCTTGGTAGGGCGCATCAAGCGAGAGGGGAGCTGGAGGAAAACGCCTGCTGTGGTTGACGAGAAGGATGGCGGAAAAGGCTGCGCTTGGGATGAGCAGGACGAGCTGCGGGTAAATGCCTGCAAAGTTCAGGTCAGATTTTAGACTGAAGACCTGCATCTACGCTTTAGTCGTGTTGCACCCACAAATGAATGCCCACGCCGTCGCAACGACCAAGGTGAGTATGGGATCCTGCCAGCGAAAGACGCTCTCAATGGCGTCCTGGATAGCAAAGACGGGTCCAGTCTTGTGCACGAATCTCGTAAACTGCAGCGTCGTTGTGCGCAGGGACAGTGCTGCTTTGGCTCCCTCTACGCTCTGAGAGGGCACGCTGGACGCAATGAGGTCGGCGATGAAGCTCTGCGCGGACGACGAGGTCGCGTCGCGCAGGCTGGAGACGGAGAAGCCTGTGCGTTTGGACGGCGTGCCTGTGGATGCTTGTGCTGCTGCGTTACCACCACCACTCGCAGAGAACATGCTCGAGGTGGGCGAGCTCGAGAGGACTGCATCGTCGCCCGCGTAGGCCAGCTGGCCGGACATGGCTGCGTGTCGACTGGTGCTTGTTCACCGTAGAGTGTGGCAGATGTGCACGCAGTCCATCGTTCTTGCAACAGTCGTCTCAATGGCAAGCTGCCCGTCGCCACTTGATGATCCAATGCATCGCATCCAGCTTTGCATCTTGACAACTCACAGCGCACAGCAAGCACTCTCGCATCATTGCTCAGTAGCCATGCCGCTCATATCACTCCGGGCTGGACGATGCGAGCGGCGCGCAGGGACAAACTGGGTCGACCCCCAGCCGGCCAGAGGGTGCGTCGTCACCCATCTAGAGGACAGCGAGCCAGCTGACATTGACGGCGATACACACAGCCAAGTCTCGCTCGAACAGTCCAATGACGACGGCCTGCTGCACTGTGAGTGTGCCGGGGGCTGCCGCCATGTGATGAGAGAGTGTCGCTCACGCTCTTCATCGCACGCAGTCCAGTACAAGGACCTTGAAAGCAACGCAATGGTCGATGTCGGTGACATGCACCAAACTCATGATGCACGTCGCTCCTTTTGTATGCTCACGACCGTCTTCCCGCAGGACCTCATCCTCTTCCCCGGCGACGCGACCTTTACAAAGTGCCCTTCATCAGGCGGAGGCAACGCAGCCCGCGTCTACGTCCTCAAATTCACTTCTTCGTCTGCGCGTCACTTTTACTGGATGCAAGACGTGTCCAGCTCCTCGGATGACCGGTTAGCTCGTCGCTTGAACGCGCTCATCGATGACCCAGACGCTCCGGAAGATGATAGCAATGGCAATGGCGGCGACTCGGGGATGCAGACGGAACAGCAGCAATCAAGCTCGTAAGCTTGTTCTCTCATCAAGAGTCCATGCATGCCAAAGGTCTCCATGTTGTAGCAAGACCGCGCGGCCGAGTTGGCAGTGGAGCAATACACCTGTGCAGTGGTTATTGTTTTAAACCGGATCAGCCTACTGACGCTATCCTGTTTCTTCTGCTTGCGGCCCCTTTCGCGTCCTGTTGGTCTCGCTTAATCCTTCTTCAGTACTGCCGGCCAATCTTCCTCGTCAACGCAGCCTACGGCCAGCCAGCAACCACCTTCCTCTACTCGACAAGCAGCAGCTCAAAATACGAGCCACCAAATGAACTTGCCAAGTGGAGTGACATCCGAGCAGATGGCGCAATTACAGGCGTTGCTGTCTCAGTCCGCTGACCCTTCAGCAGGCGGAGGAGGAGGAGAAGGCGCAGACATGTCTTCATTGGTTCCTTCCGTCTCGCTAGCCGACATTCTCTCACCAGCCCGGCTCGTCGCGCTCCTCGATGCAAACCCATCACTCGCAGATTCACTCTACTCCTTCCTCCCTTCGGACACCAACGTCGTGCCACACAATGTGGACACACTCAAGCAAGTCCTGCGATCTCCTGAGGTGCGCAAAAGCGCTCGAAGCCTAGATCAGGCTCTTACGACTGGGGCATTGGGACCGCTCGCTGCTAGTCTGGGAATGACGGATGAAGAGACTTTTGGAGTCGAAAATTACCTGAAAGGCGTACAGCGTCTCGGTGATGAAGAGCGCCGGAAAGCGGGCAAAACTGGGTCAGGCGACAACATGGCGACAGATTGAATGGTGCAAATTGGCATATGGGATGAGCACTGCGCTTATAGCATTGCAAATGGCGGAAGATTGAAGTGCAGCAAGTGATTTACAACAACCATTTCCCATTTTGCCATCCTGCGACGATGAAGAGTTGCGAGACACAGTCTAATGTTGATCCAGGCGCTGGCGTTCGATTTGCCTGCAAATGAGAACGGCTCAGTCGATGCTGACCCAATACACAGCTGGAACACCCTCGAAACTCACGACTTTTGTTTGTTGTTCCGACTGACACGCCAGTACTTGTCAATAGCGCCGCTTCCTCCCAGAGCAGTCAGGAATTCCTCATCGTGCGTAATGACAATGAGCTGGAAATTGCTCTGTGCTTTACGCTCGACGATAATATCGGACAGCGCTTCGGCGAGCGCCATGATATTGTCCTTGTCGAGGTTGGTCGTTGGCTCATCGAGCGCGAGAATGCCACAATTGGTGCCAAAAGACTCGGCGAGGGCTAGGCGGATGATGATGGACGCCAGCACTTTTTGTCCCGCACTGCAGCGACCACGCATGTCAAGCTCGACAGAGTCTTTGACCATGACGACCTGAAGAAAACACGTTGTTAAGGATGTTCAGCTTTCGCCCAGGCAGAGCACAGGATATGAGCCAGAGCACTGACTCGGTAGTTGTACGATCTGTTGCCGACTTTCGTAGTGCCTTCGTGATCTGACTTGATCATAATGGTGTCGATATCTGCCATCACCCCACAAGAGTCAGCATGGCGTCAAGAGCAACATGACCGGTGCCTATTACGTACCAGTGCCTTGGTAACACTTGTTCCAGAGCGCTTGCGCAGTGTCGTTGATTTCCATCATCTTGTGTCCGTGATACTTCATGATAGCGCTATCGAGAGCTTTACCATACTTTTCCAGATCTTGACAAGCAAACTCCGCAGTCTTGACCTTGATGAGCTGTTTCGTATACAGCTCAGTGACGTTTTTGTACTCCGAGTCAAGCTCAGATCTGCGTTCCTCTAGATTCGATTTGGACATGGCTAGCTCTCCGGTAATCTTGGCCTGCTGACCCTGCAGCTCTTGCAGCTTTCTCAACCCTGCTTGGTAGTCCTTGTCAAAGCGTTCTTTGGCCTTGTTGGCACCTTCCAAATCCTGGCTTGCAATCTTGGTGTCGATGTCCTTAACTTCCTCCTTCAGCATGCGGTACCTGATGTTGTCATCGACATTGCGTTCCATCTGCTTGCTGTTGGCCTCTTCCTTCTCCAAAGCTGCAATCTGCTCGCGAAGTGTGGCCATGTTGTCAGCGACGTTGCGAATATCCGTATCTGTTGCTTTGATCTTGGCTTCAATTTCTCGCAATTTGCCCCTGATATCCTGCTTGCGGTAGCTGGCAAGACACGATCATCAGCATTCGGAACTCTGCTCATGGAGCGTATAGAAGACCCACTGCTGAACGTTGCTGATCGCTGTTTTCAGATCGTCCAGACCCTTCACCAAAGCGTCCATGACGCTCTGAGCCTGTCCCTCAGACTCCCTGTTGCTGTCTTGCAGTGTCCGAAGTTCCTTCCGGAGAACGGATAAAGCCGGATCTGCCTCTCTGATCTGCTTGTCGATAGTATCGAGCCTAGTTTGGAGTTGACTCTTCGCCTCGGTCAATCTCTCCTTCTCGGCCAGTGCGCGAGTGCGGTCACTGGCTTTCTGCTCTGCTTCTTTCAATGCTAGCTGAGCTCTGTTGATCTCCTTCTCGCATACTCGGACTTGACCAGCAAGCCCTTCTTTGTCAGATTGCAACTTTTCGATGTCCTTTTTGAGCTGTGCTCTAGAGGAAAGCAAGGACTATTACTATGCGTGTAGCTTGTGTAGATGGTGAAGACTTACATAGCCTCTGTGAGCGGACTGATCTCTTGCTGAACATCGTCTGCTGTGCGAGTAGAGCCACTCGATTGAAGCTCAGCTTCAAGGTAGTCTGCATCGCGCTTGGCATCGGCCACATCCGTCAGGTGGCGCTGAATGTCTGTCGCGACCAGCTTGAGCGACTCTAGCTCTCGCAACGTGGCTTTCAGATCTGCAACTTTTGTCATGGTCTGCAACGATGATATTCAGCCTGACAGCACACTTGGACGCGGGCATTGCAGCAGCTTTCTTACCTCTTCTGCCTTGGCCGCAACATCTGCATGTTTGCCATTAGCGCGTTGAAGCTCTGCCTCGAATTTTGGTATGTCTTCACTTCGAAGCTTTTTTGCGCGCGCGGCAAGCGGCTGGACTTTGTGCAAGCTTTTCAGCATGTTCTGCCAGTCTGGTAAATCTGACTCGAGGTCTCTGATCTGCTGAGGATTTGTGGCGATTTGCTTGCGACACTGCGGAAGCGACTATCAGCCAGCATCTGAGATTTGAATGCATGTCGTAACGTACGTAGTCCTCAAACGCAGGTAGTTCGGGTCGTTCAAGGCCACGGGAACAAGCGATGCAGACTTTGCTCTTCTGGCCGTGCTCGAGTACGCGCTGATAAAAGCCAACGGCAGACTGCAATTGCTCGATGTTCCTGGAAGAAGCAGCAAAGCTAAGGAGCTGGTATACTACGCAAATAGTCTTCGTAAACCTACTTTTCACGATCTCTTATTTCGTTTTCAGCTTCCTCGATGGCAGTCGCCAGATCTTGATCCTCTGTCGCTTCTGTGACAGCCAATTCGTTGTCGCTCGCCTCCTTGTCAGCGGCAGCCTTTTGTTGCTTGAGCAGAGAGAGGCTGCTTTCGACCTGGTTGAGCTCTTTCTGCGCGACAGTGGAAGCTTTCTCGGCTCGCGAAACATCACCAGTCAGACGACTGCAGTAAAATCAGCATGCCTGTTTCTATCAGTCTACAACAAGGAGAACGGTCCTTACCTGATCTTCTCTTTCACAGTCTCCAATATGCGTTCTTTATCGACTTCCTGCTGCACGTGCTTCTGATAGCTCGGTGTGTGGCTCTTGAGCCTGAGTGCAACGTATGAGCGAAGTCGGGGTCTACAAAACGCGGATACCTACAAGGTTTGCACGATTTCTTCCTTCTTCGAGACTTCCGAGCGTTTCAAAGCTAATTTTGCACGAGTGTCGCCCTGTCGATTCAGACTAACGAGCTCTGCGTGCAGCTCATCGCGCCTTTGTTCCTTCTTTCGAACCTCGCGGTTCTTCGAAGCGACTGTTTCCTCCACGGCAGCTTTCTTAAGCTGGTCGTTAGCCGTATTGAGCTTGGCTTCCGCCTCCTGGATTCTTTGCTTCTGAACCAGAATGTCACTTTCGCTGTTACGAGCATTGTCGATCTGCATGATGACCAAGTCAATGTCTTGCTTGATGCGATCTTGCTGTGTCTTGATGTCTGATCTGATGGCGCGATTCGACTGTTGCTCCGATGCTAAGGTACTGATAGCAGCTCGCTTGTCCTCTTCGGCTCGTCGATTAGTTTCCTGAAGACATGGCAATCAGTCACAGTGGGCATTAGCATGGACATGACCACAGCGCACTTTGGTGTCTTCCCATTCCTTCTTGGCCTTGCTGTGATTTGTCTGTAGCCGCTCTTTGAAGTCTGCAATCTGATTATCCTCGAGCGGGTCAACGTCGAAGCCTTTAATGTCATGCTGAGACGCCAAAGTCTTGACCACGTTCTGCCGATTGTATATCGCACGATCTGAGTTCTATTGGAATTGACAAGTGGTTAGTGCCTCAACGATACGTCCTCCCAGGGGCGGCGGTGGCTGGCACCGCTTAGGCACACCTTTTGCTCAGCTTCCAGACCACCTCGTTCCGCCATTAGGCTCGACTGGTACTTCGTCTTGCTGTAAGCATCATCCTCCGCATCGACAAGCTCCTTAGCAAAGCCATGCTTTGTGTGCCGCTTCTCTTGAGCTTCACGGGCGAAGTTGTCTCTTCGCATTTCAAGCTCTTGTCTGGTACCTGGCAGCTCTGACATGCTATTGCGCAGGCTCTCGATTGTCTTCCGCTTCTCAGTCTTCTCGACTTCAAGGTTGCGTACCTGATTTAGAACGCGATCATGCTCGACTGCTTTGACGTAGAATTCACGGTTGTGAGCGGTGACGCTCTTGATGTACTCGACCAGTCTTTCCTCTTCTGTCGTCTTGATGGTGATGTCTTTCTCGAGCTTGGAAATTGTTACTTGGATCTTATTGGCTCTTTCACGGTCAATCTTTAACGCAAGTAGACGCTCTCTATCGACCTTGGTCTCCGCTGTCTGCTCTTTTCGTATTGCCTTGATCTGATCCAGCGCCTTCGTATATTTTGTCGCCTCGAAGATGTCATCAAATTTCTTTTTAAGCACTCCTGGTTCCGAAAGCGGCCAATTCGAATCTTCCTGGTGGCAGAAGATGACGTTCTCCAGAATTGCCTTGCTCACGCCGAGCAGGCGAGGAATTTCCTCGTCCAGATCTGAGCATTTCGTGGACAAGGAGCGTCGCTATAACGGAATGTTAGTCTGCGTGGTTTCAGCGAGTGCATATATGCCACTTTACCTTTGTATTGTCTTGGTCTTCGTTGCCAGTAAAGGATAGCGTGCCTTCTAGCGTTTTCAGCGAGAGATTAGTCTTCTTCTTGGTCACCTGAAGCCTTCGTGTCGCCGTCATCTTGTCGTTGTTGGTGTTGGAGAAGCGTAACCGGACTTCAGCTTTCACTTCAGTTTCGCCAGCCATCTAATGAACACCGTGTGAGCAGACAAGACGATAAAACAAGCTGAGAATGACACCTGCATTGGGATCGTGAACAAATGCGCCGCCTTTGGTGTTTGGGGGCATGTCGCCAGTCGTAATGTACTTGAGGCATTCGATGATAGTCTATAACGGGCCATTCAGTCCACAGCTTGCCAGCTTCTACATTTCGACCGAAACAGCCGCACTGTTTTGCCGCTGCCATTGTGGCCAACGATGACCGTAAGAGGGTGATAGAATTGAATGACATTGAACTCCTTGTCATCAAAGGACCTGCAAGAGATCATCAGCATCAATGTATAGCCGTATCTTGACGCCTTGGCACACCGTATGCCTCTGATTCCTGCAGTGCCGCATCGCCAACGCGTAGATGCGCTTTGGGAATCAGCGACTTCGCTGATGGATGGGCGGGCCATGCAACTCACCCAGCTTGTCCAGGGAACTCATCTTGACACAACAGCTAGTGCAGGCGACTCCACCACCAGCCTCGCATGCACTACTGTCTTCGCCTTGCGTGTAGTTGGGCGAGGTGCAACGAGCGTGATCGTGCATCATGGCGAGGGCAATGCAGGCGGTCTGGATTGCGAATTAGAACTTCAATGAAAGACTACAGATGCTGTTGATGATACACGCAACATGGTCGACTACTAGTCCGACTATCACTACATGAGAGGCCGAAGGGACGTGAAAGCTACAGCGGTGGCGAACAGTGGCTGCTGCTACCGAGAAAAGAGACGGCACGTCAAGGAAGCTGAAATTGGCAGCGAGTGTGCCATCGGAATGCAGGGCACAGGAGCACTTGCAGACTTGGTTGATTACCCTGGCGATGGGTTGATGTTCAGGGGCCTTGGAGGGCGCCCCAGAGATTCGCGATGTGTATTCGGAGACGATGTCGACTTGGAAGGCCCTGAGCTTGCGATTTTTTGCAGAACAATTGGGACTGGACCTTTGCTCGGGGTTGACACCTGATTCCCTGACGTGGGCTCGTCGTCTTCGTCGTCGCTAATGACGGTGACGTCCCCAGCATGAGTACCTTGACTCTCTTTTTCTTGTAGAGGTTCAGGCAACAGTCGTGCATCCGGTGCAGAGCGTATCTGCCTCTTGCTGGAAAATTTAGCATCTCCATTTGAAGGCGCAGTCTGCCCATCATCTGGCCCCTGATGGCCTGCTTGTGGGAGGACCCTCTTGTTGGCACGCGCAAATGCTTCCTCCGGGGCAGCGACGCTCGCAGGCTTCTGTCGCTTGGGTCCAGGGGGTTGCTTGGAGCTCGGTGAATAACGAGCAGGCTCTTGATCCTCTGAGCGCGGCCGCTTGGCTTTCACGGTATCCTCGACAGGCGTGTCCAGGGCCATCGACGTGGGAGCATCTGGTGTGCCCGGATGGGCACACGTTGTGCCTTCTGTGCCTTGCAGCTGATATTGTGAAATATCTGGCTCGATGTCGCTAAGAGACCCCGATGCTACTAGATTCCCAGTCACCGGGGCAGGCTGTGAGCCAACATAAGGTTTTACCATCGTAAATCTAAAAGCGGTGTCCTGGTCGGTCGTCTCGTCCAAGGCTCTGTCCGCACTCCTGGGCGGTGAGAAATGAGGAGGTACTCCTCGATTCGGCTTCCGTGACCGACTTGCGCTTTGCCTAGACTTGCCTGCGCCAGACGCGTCTGTCAATTCATCTTGAGAATCCTCGCTGCCACTGCTTTCGCCATCGGCCGATGATGTCGAAGCTGACGCTGATGTCGATGTGGATGTCTTTAGAGCTGCGACAGCCGACGTTTCAGATGTGCTGGCGAGCTCTCCGGGAATGGTACTCATGGGTATCCCTCCTGCGTGTGGACGAGGTGAAGCGTGCAGATGAGGTGAGTTGAAGGATGCACTAGGCGGTTGTGGAGCTTGTCGAATCAGACTTTCAATGTCTGCCATAAGCTCGATTCCATCCGCACGACCATTAGGAGCTGAATCGCGGGCCGCCGCCGGATGATGCTGCATGTCTATCGGTGACGGCCTGCCTGCGTTTAGGGACAACTTGGGCGTCGGACTGTTCCGGACGGCTTTGTTGCTCGTGTCCGTGTCGGATGGCTCGCGACCGAATCTTGGGGTCGGCCGCAGGCTAGACGAGACGCCGCGCTTCGATGTGACTTGAGGCGCATCGGATTCAGACTCGGACTGCTCAGATTGTGGTATTGTCCGAGGCTTTGTCTTCCGCTTCGCTAGCTGCTCGGGCGTCTTTGGCTTTGATGATGTGACGAGCTCGACGTCTACGCCGTCGTCGTCGGAAGACTTCGCGCCGTCTGCGTCGGCGCCTTCCGATTCGCCTAGAGCTGACTTGGCGGCGCGCCACTGCTTATAATCCTTCGCTTCTGCAATCAGTTCATCGTAGAAAGACTCTCGCTTCTTCTCGGCGTCCTCGTATTGCCACAACCTGTTCACTTCACTACTCGAGGACTGCAATCGCTTTTGCTTGACCTGTCAATACGAACGAACTCAGCGTGGGTCGAGGATGAGCTGACAAGAGCACGCGGGAACGTAACTCACCAGAGCATCCATAATCTCATTCTGTCGTCGCAAGAACATGTCCGAGAAGTGGAGAACGTATAGACCGCAATCGCTCATGTTCGGCTGCTGCGGCACATTAGCCGATATCTGCTTGTAGATGCCATCAATTTCCTTGGTTGGCACAGTCGCATCCAGTGCAAGCTTTCCCTTGTCCTTTGCTTCACTTTCGAGGTATGCTTTCAGATTCTTTACCACCTGAGGATGGCTGCCGCCAAGAGAATCGAGCGTGATAATGTAGCAACTACCGAGTAGGGCATGAGCACGCATAGCATGACAAGTCATTCGTCTAGACTTACCGGTCGTTTTCAGCTAAGCTGGATGTGCCCAACGTTAACTCCTGCATATTTGCATCTATGTCCATCTTATTGCGGCTCTGCTCAGATGGCACTGGGACAGTGGCACTGACGGAGGGACGCGTGCCTTTCTTGGCTAATGCGCTCTGGCTTGTCACGAGCGGAGCAGGCGGAGAAGCATCAGAGCGAGCCGATGTCCGAGAAAGGTCATCATCGCCGGGTTCGTCAACTTGCATGTCTAGCAAGGCTGGGGAAGGGGACGCTGAACGGTCGGTAGTCGGCAATTCAGGGGAAGATAACGACTGTGAATCCAGCATATCGGCGTCCCCAGTATTGCGATTTGATGATGAAGCAGTCCCTTCTGCTGCACCTTTCGCGACCCTCCCTTCTTTACCGAAAAAGCGAGACGTGGTGACAATCTCGGCTTGTTTGCTGGTGTCGTTACTACCTTCTTGGGACGCGCGTGTCTTCCGCTTTGGCACATCGGTCTTGGGTTGGGACGGAGGAGGGGGAAGCAGCATGCGCCCTGGATTGACGATGATGGCCAGATACCAGTGAAAGCTGTCAGGTGTGCCGCATCAGCTGATCCACGTCTTATCAAGGTTTTAAAGATTGCGCATACTGCTCATTGATGGGGATGAAGATATATCGCTTCTCGAAAATGTTGACTTTGTTAGTCCACTTGCGGACAGTTTGGTAAGGATCAATTTTGGTTTGCCTACATTCCCATTCAGCATGGTACTTATTTTTGCTAAACCTCGAGAGCTCACCTGTCTCGAGTCGAGAGCTTTTTGTAGAAGAAGGAGCTAAACATGTGCACCTGATCCACCAAGCGGGGATCTTTTTGGCTAAGATCATCAAAGATGCGCCTGTTTAAATCTCGTCAGCAAGCCATTTGAGATAGGTAACAGGATGAAGTAGAGCTCACAGCATTCCGTACTCGATGAGAGTATCATTCAAGAACTCGCCCGGTGCCAGCCTGTTGATATCGCGATTTTCGACTGTGATGGCTCCAGTGGCTTCGCGGGGAAAGACGAAGGCGCTAAATAGACGAAGACGAAAGCTCAGCTAGCTGCGTAGCATACAGCGCATCAAGGCGGTGTACGAACATCTCGTGTTCATTTGCTAGCCGCCCGGACCAAGGCTTCGCAGCGACAGGCTCCAGCTCTACATCCGAGTCGGATTCGGCAGGTGCTTGAACTTTGGACCTTGCTTGCTTTTCGGACCTTGTTCGAGAGCCTGCAGCACTTGACGCTGTTATGGTGCTAGTTCCGCCGCTGAAGAATGTCTCTACTGGAGTGGCTCCATAGTCGACTGGCACAATGCGAGTAGCCCTAACGTGACGGCCGTCAGTCGGCGAAGCCAGCGAAGAACACAACATGGAGACTGACTTGGGTTTTGGTGGATCAGCACTCAGGTTTGCAAGGCCATCCTTCAGACCAGGCGCATTACTGAAGTATCGCAGACGGCGAATCAGCAAAATCGGTACTCCCGTTACCTCAAAGGCCCGATGCATTTACAACGCCCCCGCATGACCTGCTGAAGGACGTGCTTTCGGCCGTCCCATTCTGGTAGACACAATCACTTCTTGAGCCTTCTCCTCATCCGAAAGATCTTTGAGGTCATGATTGAACTGTTTGTTAACATGCGGGTTCATGAGCTGCGCGATAGCGTCCGTTTTGCCCTTTTCCCGTGAGCGAAGAGACTTGCTGCGCCCGGATATTCGGCCGGACTCTCGTCGCTCTTCCCCATAACCTTTCAGTAAATCACTGGTGTGCCGCATCAAGTCATTCAAGGCACTGTGGCTGTACGTACAATGACAAAATCAGACGTGGGGCATCGGGGAGAAAGAGTGTATCATGAACGTACTGTTTCGAGACAATCTCGTACTCGCAGGACTCGGACAGATATCTCAATGCGTTGATCAGGTCCGCAAAAGCTTTGTGGAAGGTGGTCTTGATATCTTTTCTCGCGGTAGCCTGGAATTCAAACATGTCTGCCGTATCACGTGCACGCGTGAGCCTGGTCGGTTGCATGTAAAGCTAGGCAGACCCACAATAGGGCAATAGAACCGCCGCCCGGTCATCATCGTCCCCCGCCTCCTCAGTGCGTATCTGGATAAATGCACAGGCCGCATCGTCAAACTCGCCGAACACCACCTCGGATATCCGCGGTAGCTGAATAATAGTATCGTGGAGAGGGTGCTGCATATCTGCCGGCACTTTGAAGAAGATGAACGACTGTTGCGGTTCCTCGTCGACCAAAAGTATCAATGAAGACGGTTTTGGGGCCTTGTGCGGGCCCTTGCTGCTGGCGAGCCTGCCGATTCCTATTGAGATTTGACCAGGCTTCGGTTGCGTAGGTTTTGCGGTGTGACTGCTTGTTTGCCCAGCTTTTTTGACGTTAGGGGCAGCCGCGCCAGTTCGACTGGTCATCGAGGCCACTACGGAGGGCCTAGCTTTGGGCCGCTCATTCTTTTGGGTGCTTGGTATCCTTAGACTGTCATCATCAGGACTCGCTTGTTCCCGCAATTGTGATGGTGGCTTCTCATGGACGACAGTGCCGTTGCTCCGTGTCTCGAACGCTTTCTTCTTCTCAATTGTGTTGCCATTCGGAATGATGCCTTTCGTCTGACCCATGGAGCCGTTCCTCGCGCGAGCAAGCAGATTCCGACGTCCTTCATCCTCGGAATTCTCGATAGTGTCCGCGTCTGAACCATCGTCGTCGATGCTGATAACATTAGACGCCGCGTCCTTGCCTTTACCCGTAGCTCTGGCTGCAGCCTTCCCTTTCGGAGTACTTGTCAAGCCCTTCGGCAAAAACTCCAAATTTTCATTGATAGAATTTGTCGCTGCGCCCAAAGCTGTGCTGGATGGCCTATGAGAGCTTGCTCCAAAAGCGGCTTGAATGGTAGGCTGACTGTGGACTCCTTTGCTGCCGCCGCTCTCGTCGACTTTGCGATGCCGTTTCATGTCAAGCGACTTGCCAGCGTTCCATTGTGCCGTCGCTGATATCTCGCTGTCCTCTCGCAAACTTGATCCCGTGCTGTAAGCATGGTATTGACGTTGAGATCTGGTGTCCCGATAAAGGGGTGCCCGGGAAGCGCTTGAGGGTGCTGTTGTCGCAGCATTGTTATACTGTGGTTTATTCCACGGTGCTTCGGAAGTAGAAGCCTGTGGAGGAGGCGCTTCTGCGCAAAGCAAGCACAAGATGTCCTAAGCAGGGCAGCTTTTGTGAACGGCAGAAAAGCATGCACATACGCGACATTCTAGCAAAACTGGGCAGATTGTTTTGCTGTGCCTTTCCGCCCCGGCTTGACGCGTTGCTCGGTCCAGGTTTGTCACCGGAAAAGTTGTTATCCCACCCATGTTGAATTGCTGGAGTGGGAAGCGCTGATCTGGCGGACTTGGAGTATGCAGGTCGACTGCTTTGGCCATTGTTGGTAGAAGATCGCGTGCTTTGAGAGACAATCTCTTTAGCAGCAAGTTCCTGGAACGATTCCTGCACCAGCATGAAGAATACGACGATGTCAGCGGGACGGTTGCGCCTAGCCTTGAATGTCTATCGAAGATCAGCGCACCCCTGGATTGATTTTACTGCAGTAGATATGAAGAGCCCGCGAAATCCAGGATCAGCATGTTTCGATTGCGGCAAAACAGGCTGATATGCATGCAATGCAATGCAGATGGACTCACATTCCGCCGCGCATCGGCCTGCCGCTGGCCATGAGAGGCTGCGGAGGTGGCACTGATCTCGTTTGCTTTTTTGTGTGCTTGTCGCGCGAGCGTCGCGTGTGGCCTGCGTCTGTGCCCTCGTCGTCGCCGCTGGACACCACTTCGTAGACCTGCAGCAGTAACGCGCGTGGCAGTTCAGCAGCGCTTTCGAGGTATGCTCTGCCAGCAGATTCACTGAAGAACTCACTGCACCAGTGCCAGGCTTGCTCTTGCTACTGCTACTGCTACTGCTCTCGCCCAGGGTGTTGCCGGCACCGTTGAACAAGCCAGCTTGTCGCTCTCTCTGCGGGAACTTGTCCTTGCTGGCGTTCACCGCGCCGCCTGCACGCATGTAGTGTGACTGGCGAGAGTGCGTGAGGCCAGCAGGCGGCGCTCATCCATCGCTTCTGCTGGCCTTCGTAGCGTAGTAGCGAGGCGTCAACGGCTCTTACTTTTGCCTTGCGCTCGTCACGTTTTCGAATGGGCTCAAAGGCAAGCTGTGGCTGCGTTTGACGGGGTCCTAGCAGCGAGAAGTGAGTAGCGATGAGACACCTTGAGGAGAGTCGAGAGCCTTGAGCAAGGCGACTATTGCACTGCAATCTACTATAGCTTTGCTGGCCGTGCTTCTGCACATCATCTATCTTGCCACCACAGCCACTCGCCGCTTTTGCCATACGCACTTTACAATTTCCCTGCACAACCTATCGCCTACTGAGCCGGCTTCTCCTTGAGACGTGCCTCGAGCTGGTGTATCGCTCTCCTCAGATCTACGCCAGCCTGTTCGCCAAGCTCGAAGCGTTTCACAACCTCGTCTACCATTTCAAGCGAGAGTAGGATCTGCGGCTCTTCATTTTGATGCTGACCAAGCTGATCTGCTTGTGCAGATGCTTCCTTTGCCTTTTCGAGGTCATAGGAAGTGTTTAACTCGGTGAGCAATTTTTGTCCGTCTTTCCGCCGCGCGTAGAGCTCGTCTAGGATCGTGCTGGGCTCTGAATGCAATTGCATGCTGTCTAGGATACCCTTGAGGTATTGAGATGACTTCAAGGCTCGCCAATGACTCCATGCTCGCCAGCATACGTAGAAGAAGGGCTGGGTATGAGCCTCGCATTAGTTCATGTGAACAGGCAGACATATGTGCAAGCGCCGCTCACAAGATTGGGGATGACGGGAATTAGGCCAACAGGCAGGGTAAGAGCTGATATAGTGTTGCATTAGCTTTGGATTACTGAATGGAGGCGTCGCTTCACTCACGCATGAGCCAGAAAGACCGCTTCATGAGCTTGTCGTGATGCGGATCACGCCGTTCCACCATCTGGCGCAGGTTTGCCTCGAGTGCGTCTTTGCTGATTTGCGAGGGCGGGAAATACAGAGGGACCTGAAATGATGTAGAACATCAACTCGTGTTTTAATTGGAAGACAATGAATGTGATGTACTTACCACTGTCCCATCCTGCTCGAGCGGAGGTGCCTTGCCTTCAGACCTTGATATCCGTTTTGGGATTTTGGGAGCAGTTGTTGCGTCGAGTGCCTTGAGCAGCCATTCTTCATATTCTATCCGGTCCCTATGAGCTCTGGGGTGATTAGTATTTATATCCTGAAGAACTTCAGATCTGCTGAATCCGTCTCACATCAAGCGTTCTCCAGTCATCTGCGGATTTTCAGCTTGTCAGCTCTAGCACTCGTAGTCAACTGAGATCAGCAAGCACACACATATATCTTGTGCTTCCAATTTCCCTTGTCTGCGTTTCCAAGCTTCTCCCATTGCTCGGTCGCCTTGTCTGCAGAAATGACATTGCGCACAGCCCGACGTCAGTGGCGCGAGCGCTGCTAGCACAGCACCAAGTATAGATCCTCTCACTCGTAGCTTTTGTGATCCACTGGGATATCTGGCTCTTTTCAGTGCCTTGTATCGGGCTGACCTGAGCACCCGGTGCATCCTCCTCCTCGCTGCTGGCACTCGGGGCACTCTGCTCTGTCGTCTCTGGCTGCTTGCCCTTGATTGCCCGCTTGTGCGCATAGTAGTAGATCAGGTCGGGCTTCCTGCACAACGGCAGGGCGATGAGCCGCAGCTGCGTAGTAGCGCTCTTGCTGGTGCTTGCTGCTGCTGCTGCTGCTTTTGAGGCCATGCTTGCTGTTGTGGGCAGCTCGAACTTGGCAGAACGTGTACGTGTCTCGCTGCAGAGAAGTATGCAGCGGGGCCAGCAATCGCGGCGAGAGGAGCCGTCCAGACGTTGGGTCGTTATCTATTCAGCTCGGTGGGAATGCATGCGTCGGGTCGTCGTCGTGCAGCTCGTCAGATGAGTGCAAGGCAAGAAAGACAGGCAAGCTCGCCAATTCTCCTTGCACGCTGTGGCAGCCTCTGATCAGCCTACTTGCAAGAAGTGACACACAGACGGCAAAGCTTCAAAGGCTGCAGCTGCAGAGTAAGGATGTTAGCTGCCATAGTGATGAGATCAGCGACACTTTGCTCGTGTGCGCCGCCTCCCATGCTTTCCGTGTTTCACTTGGTCCCCCGATGCACATGACTTGGACGATGACGCTGATCCTAGCAGTGACCGCCACATCTCTGCACCAGGTCAACTGCAAGACACACGCGAAAGCAGCGCGAACAAGGGCACAGTGTGCGCTGACAGGGTCTGGCGGTCCTCTTGGACTTCGCCTGCTGCCACCCGCGATGGACCACGGCCACCTGCAGCACGATGGCGGCTCCTCGGACGAAGAGAGCGAGATGGAGTGGGAGGAAGTCGACGCAGGCGTGGGCACCGCGCTGCAGCAGCAACAGCAGCAGAAACAGCATCAGCCCCAGGCATCCACAAGCACCGGATGCAAGACCACCCTCTCAGCCACTGACTCTGACGCCGTCGAGGTCACTCTGCGCCCTTCTACCGTCGTCTCGTCTGGAAAAGCCGCCGGGGCTGGAGGCAGCAAGGGTAAAGGCAAAGGACGGCCGGCTGGCTTCTCGCTCGTCGCCCAGCTGGAACGTGCAAACCGACAGGAGCTGCACAAGACGCACACGTGCTGTCTTCTCGTCGCTGGGCACGTCCGAAACGGCTGGCTCAATGACCGCGCTCTCCAGGCTCGACTGCTGAGCAAGACTCCCTTAGAGGTTCAGAACCGCTTTCATGACTTTAGCAAGGCTACCCATCCAAGAGCTACAGACCGCAGTCGCGCCTTTGAAGCTGCGATGCGACATCTCATGCACTGGTGGCATGAGCGTTTCTGGTTCGACGACACGCAAAAACAGGGCGGCAGCAGCACCAGAGGGGAGCCCAACTTGATGGACCTGCTTGCGGCCCCACATTCAATACAGACGGAAGATCACCTCGAAATGCTCGCTATGATCAACAGACTGTCGAAACAAGACCGTATTCGCCTCATGATGCCATTTTGTGAGGATGAGGATCTGGAAAAGTTGGTGGAAAAGTACCCTTCTTCAGGAGCAGCCAAAGGCAAGGGCACACCAAAGAAGAAGCAAAAGCTACCTCGTCCGCTTTCAGCCGAGCTCGGCGAGCTCATTCGCAACCCACAGTCATTAGCAAAACGAGCCGTTCAAATGGTCGGCACGCGGGACATGTCTGCGCAGCTCTTCACATCACTATGCAGAAGTCTCGACATTCCAGCGCGCCTAGTCTGCTCACTTCCCGTCGTGGACCATCGAAGTGCAAACCGAGTAAAGTCCGACGAAAAGCTTGCAAACACAAGAACAGGCGGATCAATTGGGCGCGGGAGCAGCGCAACGCCGAAAAAAAGGAAATTTGATCAGATTCATACGGAAGATAGTGATGAGCCGGACTTTGAAGAGGTCAAAATCCCGAATCCCGTTGCTGGAAGGGCGATGAAGCGCAGCGGAGCGATGGGCGGCAATGTTAGCGATAGCTCGGCTACATCGAGACGTAGTGTGGGCAGGCCGAAGAAGGAGAGTCGGCAGCCCAAGGCGAGCGAGCCTGTTATTGACATTGGTGAGACTTCTCGCCTCTTGGCCTTGTAAAGAGTGGCATGCTCACAAATTTTTCACTTTCACAATGCAGACGAGGTGTCTCCCACTGTCCCGACGTTCTGGACAGAGGTGTACAATCGTTCGTTGCAAGAGTGGGTCACGGTCGACGTGGTCAGGAACAAGTTCCGACCCCGTAAAGGGGAGATGGACAATGGGCGACTGTTTTACGTAGTAGCATACGAAGTCGACCAGTACATCAAGGATGTAACACCGCGTTATGCAAAGTCCTTTTCCGGTCGAACACTCAAGATGCGCATTTCCAATCGGCGAAAGGAAGAGCCTGACTGGTGGGATGAGGCTTTGGTACAGTGGCAGCGGCCCTTTTCGCTCGGACGAGAGATCAAGGAAGACGAGGACTTGGCGCGGCATCAAGATGCAGAGCCAATGCCTACTGTGCTGGAAGGCTTCAAGAACCACCCACGTTATGTGCTCGAACGACATCTCAAGCGCGAAGAGGTGCTCTTGCCCAAGACGAAGCAATTTGGATTGTTCAGGGGCGAGCCGGTCTACCCACGTTCTTCAGTCGTGTCTGTCAAATCCGCGGAGAACTGGATGCGAGAAGGACGGCAAATCAAGGATGGGGAGCAGGCTATGAAGATGGTCAAGCAACGCGCAGTGACCATCAATAGGCGGCGAGCGCAAGAAATGGCAATGCAAGAGGGTCAAGAGCCGCTCATGCAGGGTCTGTACTCGCGCAATCAAACACAGCTCGTCATCCCCGAACCAGTTATCGATGGCAAAGTACCCAAGAACTCGTACGGCAACCTCGACCTCTTCGCGCCACACATGCTACCGCCTGGTGGTGTGCACCTGCCGCACAAGAACATCCGCAAAGTCGCCAAAGAGCTTGGCATCGATTTCGCAGAGGCTATTACTGGTTTCGAGTTCCACAAACGCCGAGCTGTACCAACCGTGTCAGGCATTGTCATTCCGAAGGAGCATAAAGAAATGGTGCTCGAGGCATTCTGGGCGACTGAGACGGCTGCTGCTGAAAAGGAAGCAGACAAGCGGAAAGCGCGCGCGCTCAAAAAGTGGAAGAAGCTCATTATTGGACTGCGTGTCCGAAGTCGTATACAAGGCGAGTACAAGAGCAAAAAGAATCAGAGCCAGGCAGAAGCGAGCAGCGCTGGTGGCAAGGCGGGTCCGCAGGAAGGCGTGTCGCAATTTGGGCACGCACCGAAGGAAGAGGCGCCGACAGGCAAGCAGGAAGTCAAGCATGAAGAGGATGTGCCGGATCCATCAGCTACGGCAGGAGATTTCATACATTCAGACTCTTTGCATCCGTCAGTGCCAGGCGGTGCTGCATTCCCTGCTGTCGGCCGAGAGGACGATGGTCAGATGCAGTTCAACGGAGCCCCTCAAATCGATATAAACAACCTCAAACTACCTCCTATGCCAATGCCTGCGCCGGCGGTGGAGCAGAGTTCTTCCGCAGAGCTTGAGGAAGATGCAATCTCACGAACGGACTTTGCGTACCCACCCCAAACGCAGCTGAATGCGAATGGCTCAGTCGCGCAAGCAGACAACGCCGTCAAAGCGGCAAATGTTGATCTAGACGGATTCACGCTTGCGGATCCCGAAGACATGGCTCGAGGGGCACCCGAAATTGCAGAAGCAGACAACGAGGAAATCCTACAAGGTGGCTTCATACGCGACGAGGATGAAGATGTCGAAAAGCCCGTGGCCGCGGTTCCTGCACGGAGCACTTCACCCAGGACACACAAGCAGCCGGAAGAAATGACCTCGCCTCCCGTCGTGGATGGGCCACCGACCGGGAATCAAGATGAGGATACGGATGATTTTGATATGCATGATGTCGTCGCAATAGCCAAGCAACAACAGAGCAATGTCACTGGCACGTCAAACCCGTCTCTCAAGGCGGCGGAGACTTATAGCCTCAAAGCTGAGAGTAGCGGGGAAGATGAGAACCACGAACAAGCTCAGTTTGAAGAGGACGAGCAGAACGCTTCGGATGACGAGGAAGATTACGAGCCCGAGACTTCCGTCCGTTCAGGCCGCAAAGGGGCGGCTGCGCGACCAGTGCGCTCCACTCGAAAAACAAATGGCAAATCAGCATCGGTAGACAATATCAAGTCGAAAGCTTCGCCCCGCCGGAGTAGCCGCCGGACATCGTCTGCTGCAGTGACTTCGTCTGCCAGCAAGCCCACCCGTGCATCAGCGAGGACTGCGAAAAGCGCAGCGCAGCATAACCTCGTGTATTTGGAAGGCGAAAGTGACCAAGATGCGCTGGAGAACGGGACAGATGGAGGCGACAGCACGGCGGAGTCGGTCGTACACGTTGCAAGCACGAGAGCGACGAGATCATCAGATCGCAAGACTAGGGTGCCGCGGAACGGTGGCACGTCCAAAAGCGAGGCCGCTACCAATACCAAGACTCCAAAACCGGCCGCTCGGCCCACGAGAGCGACAAGACGGGCGACAATCACGGAAATTGGAACGAGCAGTGATAATGAAAGTGACGCGTGAGAGCAGGATTCTTCGACACATTGTCAGCTGAATCTGAAGACAAGCCGACGCAAGCTGACGGCAAGGGCTGAGCTTCTACTCTCCCGAGAGCACTATCATCGGGGCGTCCCTGTGTAGATACATACCTTTTCCAATGCACTGTAGCGGGATGTCGGTCACGTCCTTTGAACTTCGCGCAAGTCTTGGTCTGTTTGCCTCGTGCAACACATGGTTGCTGCCGTTGTCTCGTTTACATGCATTTGCGCTTATTGTGTCGCGAGTGCTCCAGGAAGCAGATGGGCACAAAGAGGCCGACTTGCTCTGCCTCCGACCACACCTGCGAGAACAGCTGGCTACGTCGAGCTTTGCGGGGTGCACGCAGCAATCAGATGTCGGGAGGAGAGTCGAGCTGCGCTTCTTTATGCGCATTTGCCATCGTCGCACTCGCTCACGAGTCACAGACTATAATACCTGCTGAAGCAGCGGAGGGACCAGTCTGGCACACGGCCAACACCACAAAGGCTCCTAGCCAGTCTGTCACGCAAGATCCTGCTCGAAATAACGTACAGGCGTTGGGCGAGTCGAGTCCAGCGTCATCGTTGACTGCTGGTCGCTGACAGCGGTTGCGCTTCGAAGCCAGCTCGACTGCTATTCACATGCCGCGCGCTCGGAAGCCTGGATACGAAGCGATGGACTGCACAGCATGCAGCTCGTGTTACGTCTGCGCTCGCGCTGGATCGGGTGCGCTTGTAGTGAGTCGCTAGCAGCGGATGCTGCTGGCTCACCTCCAAGCCAGGATCGGTCCTTCAGCTTCACCAACAGCAACTGAGTCGGTTGCGAGCATTGCAATCCGGCATCTGCATTCGAACTTAGCTTGTATCTTCGTCAATCACCTCTGATAAGCACGAGCAATCACCTACTGGCAGGCTCAGCTCCTCCCCTACTCTGCAACTTGAAGAGCAAACATGGTTCGCAACTATACCACTCCAAACAATCCTGCCGATGGTCAACGCCCCGACACCCGAGCACTTCGAAGGCAACAACAACGCAACGTGGATGGTCCGCCTCTCGCCGGCAATGCAGCAAATCAGCGGACTCAGACTCCTGCTGACACGGCTAGGCGCAGAGTTGCGCGAGGTGGTGCAAGTACATCCGCCGGCACGTCCACCTCAGCATCCAGGGCCATTTCGCCCGCAACAAGCTATTCCGCCTCCGAGCCACCTTCCAACTCGTCGGTGGGCACAGCCGCAGTCACAATCGCCTGCCACGGCAATTCAGATTCCCCACAGACAACCTGCCCAGGGCTCGCCCGGCGGCAGACCGCCTATGAGCCAGACTCACCAGACACTTACTGTGCAACTACTGCAAGCGTCTGCTGCAGCACATCGATCAGCAGATGTTCCTCAGGTCGCGGGCCAACGTGACTGGCAGGCGGCCTGTGACCAACACCACTTGGATAATGCCACAGTCCAAGCGGCGGCTCGCGCGACTGGTGGTACTAGTGACTTTACGTACCAGGGCTACAACTTCTATTACAGCGGCCAAAACCCGGGAATGTACTATCTTGGCCGCGATGACAGGTCCAGACCGCTTGGCCACAATCCAGAATCCAGAATTCCCTGAAATGTTCACGACAGGCTGCCAAGGGCCTGAGATCTGGTGTTCACGCTCTTTATACCCTAGCGCGACAGTGTCACCCGTCTCATACACAAGCTGAAAACATTCACTAGCCTTGCGCACGCCTCGTCAGCTCTTCGCAGTGTCATCGCCAGTGTCCGGCATTGTCTGACCCCTTCCATTCGACCTTCAAGGTGAAGGGCAAGAGTCTACCACAATCGCATTATCTATTCCCTCACTTTCACACTTGTTCCTTGACATCGGCGCTCAGCGTGGTTCCTTCCTCATTTCCTTGCAATTATACCTTTGACAAGCTCATAGAACGCCCTCACACATTCCGATTTGCGTTTTGTGCATTTGCTCGTCTTACGTGTTGATCTTGTAGTCTTGTAGTCTGTCCTATTCCTGTCCGAGTCATTTGACCTGCTATACAGATCTCGCCTGCAACACAGATCTCTAAAGCTCGCCTTGCTTGCTGCTCGATCAAACCCAGAGACAGCGGGCATGCCTCGAGTCTTGCATTCAGAAGTAATTGCATTACACTAAGCAGGGGTGGTGCGCCATCGTGCACCTTTCGAGCGAGTCGTATCTCAAGAATCGAGAATCGAGAATCAAGCGGACACGTCCTTGACCAGCGTCTTAAGCTTTTGCACGTCTGCGCCTCTGTGAAAGGAAAAAAGAGCATACCGAACGTCAGTGACGGTCAAGGAATTAGATAAAGGCTGCAAGACCAGGCTATTCTATCGGACCCAGCCAATATGCCGGGCGACTTCGATTTGCCGGCCAGCATATACTGTATCTGACAGATGGGGGAATATTCCCGACTCACTTGATTGTATCCTTTGTGCTTCCATCTTTTGCAATTCCAATAAAAGTAGGCACGCTTGCGATTCCATATCGTTGTGCTAGATCTTTTTGCTCATCGATATCAACTTTCAAGAATGCCGTTTTAGGGTGCTTGTTTTTGTCGAGGAATAGCGTGAATGGCAGATGGGGTGACAGGATAGGGGAAAATGCCATGTCAGCCTGTTTTCGTAAGGCGATGGTGCGGTACTCTCAAATGTCCGTGGCGCCACCCCGTTGTGCGAGGCTCACTAAACCAGCGGACGTTCGCGCACATGTAGGGCAGTCTGCTAAAACTCGCAGGTCTCTCACACTCGCTCGCTCACCTCCTTTGCCAAACCCTCAAAGACCGGTGCGACAGCTTTACAAGGTCCACACCACGTGGCTGTAAAATCGAGGACCACCGGTATATTTGCATCTTTTGTGCGCTGTAGCAAGGTATCGAGGGCTGATGCGCTGCCTATTGTAATAACTTGGCCATTTGACATGGCTGCTTCAATTGTCGTCTCGGCTCGTCGTCTCGACTGGGACACAGTAGTACGGTGAGCCTCTTGCTTCGAGTACCTTGCGGGACGAGTCGAGATGCGGAGCCTCTGAACTGTACGGAGCGACGGCACGGAGGGGAGCGTCGACAGCTGCTATACCGCGAGGATTGCCAGGTTGAAGATCGTCTTGAGGGTGATGCCGTCAGAGTTGAGCTGAAGAGAACAGAGTCGAGTCGCTGGAATGAGCCTGTGTGCTGTACGCGTGCATGGCGGCGAAGGTGATCGGACAGCCCGCAGCAGCAAAGAAGCACCACAGAAGCACGCTATAGCAGCTACAGCGAATGCCAATAGTGATTATATCGTTATACGACGCACATCACCCGTGGACATTGCTACCACAGCTTTTCAAAACCCCGCCCTCGTGCTTCTCACCGGCGCAACTTCGGAGGTCTGGAAATGCTGCACGTGCTCGCGCCGGGTCTTTAGATTCGCTGTGCAGACTGGAGGAAGCTGAGCCAATTGAACATACACTGTCACTACTACGTCTGATTGCGTCTCTGGTCGTGGCTGTTTCTGCCAGTCTCGCTCTCGCTCTCGCTTCTGCACATTTACTGTACACTTTCCTCCGCGCCTATAACGGTATGGAGCAGGCGATGCATGCAGCACTTCGTCCCTGCAATTAGGTTGGTCATTCCACCGTTCTTGCTACACTTTGCGCATGCTTGGCAAGCTGTTCATACAACGCATTTGCCTAGAGCAGTTCACATCTGGCTTGGCATACTGCGCTTGACACCCGGTTCTCCCAACCCGAGGGTGATGGGTGCTGCTGCTCGCTCGCGTGGCAGTCTTCCAGGTAGATTCAGCTTGAATACGTCGTAGCCGTACGCTTCCTCGAGGACTGTGATAATCGAAATGATGTGCGTTATATATCAGTATGGGTCCGCCTTCCAAGCTCATGTATCATCGGTTTCTTTAACGTCTCTTGAGTCCAGACTCACGGTAAACAGTCACTCTGTACCAAGCCGCAATGGCCGAGAGGATGAAAAAGTAGCCAGCGGCTTTGACGCCTGCTCTGACGCCTTCCTCGCCGTAAGAGAACCAGGAACCCAGACCGATCGTGCTGCCGATAGCTAGAAAGACCAAAGTAGCTGTGAGAGCTAGATCTCGGGCAGGCGCGCAGATGGCGCCTGACCAGGTGAAGGCGGTAAGGACCATGAACCTGCAGAATCGACATTGTGATTGTTCGTTTAGCACGCGCTTATTCCCGTCATCGGAGCCTGGAGAGCGGTACGGCACGACTCACCAGCTCGCTAACTCTGGGAAGTGAACGTATAGCGAATGCGAGGGAATGTAGCCAGCTGCGACAATAAAGTACAGCAGCCCGATAGACATCCAGAATGAGCCTGTACATAACCCAAGGAAAAATAAAAGGAGGGTTTGCTCAGCTATCAATCTTCAAGCTGGATGCAGACAGATGAAAGGATGAACAAGGGAATGCTTGCTCACCCCATAAACAACAGATAATCAGGGTCAAGGTGTCCCTAGCCAAGAACGCAAAGAGACCGGCTATGAATTGAGCGAGACCTCCCCAAAAAGCAACAAATGGAAAGAAGATGGTCGGTGATTCTGGTGAGCCCCACCATCTTGTCATGTCTGAGTACAGGCCGCAGAGCGGATGAGGAAGAAATGAGACGCAAAATGTGGATTTCAGCTCTTATTCTGGGCCTCCTTTTTGCCATTATGCCTGCAGGCGGATGTAAATGTATAGTCGGACGCGTACAGGTTGCAACGATGAACGTGCTGCCAGCGAATCCAGCCAATCCTGCCAGGCGTGGTGCAGTTGAAGAAGTGACGAGATCATTCTGACCTCAGCCTCATTTGCCCAAATGTGGTGAGAAAAAGCGCAAGAGGTACCTAGTGCAGCAGGTGGCGCAATCGGGCGAAGGACTGATGAGCAGAAGACATTGCTCAGCTCTCCTGCTTTCTACAGACGAGCGGCAGCAGCTAACATTTCCACCGCACTCACATATTTGCACTCCAGGTCGCTCGTCGAGCATCTCAGTGGCGTGCTGGGTGATGCGAGCATTATCGATAGCGGTCTGTTTGGGAGGCTTGGGCATGGTCGAGGTGTTGCTTCCTGTCTATGAAGTCTTTGATGGAGCGCTCGAGTTGAGTCTGGGGGAGCAAGAGCTGTCATTAGGTGGCTGGCCTGCAATGCGAGATCCTTTTCGACAGCTTGGGATAGAAGAGATCGCCGCTGTCGTTTTTCGCTCCTGCCCCAGGTTCGCGCCTGTACTGGGCTGGGCAAATAGTACCACGTCATTGAGCATATTTCCACCTTCCAATAAGGCGTGCGCTATATCATGCTCCTGCTCGTTGACCGTGTTCCCGTGGGCGGTTGCGGCAAGGTCAAAGATATTCGAGGTTGATCGTCGCCGGTTTCAAGTTGCGAAGTGATCATCACAGCGTCATTATTGCCAGGCCAAACCGCGCAAGTCATAAACACCTTGCCATGATAGTGCTCGCTTTTGGATCCTGAGCCCGCGAGACGAATGAGTCAATATCGCGACCATATCACTTGCAGGGCTCAGTAGGGTTTCCGCGTCACGACTGGCAGGAAGTTGGCAGCGCAGCATCACAGCCCTCGAACGAACACATCCACATCACAGTCGCGCACCATATGGGTACTTTCAGAGATGTCAATAAGCTATCAAGATGCTCTACAGCGGCTACAGTCAGTCGCTGGGAACGTGTATAGTGCACGAAGATTTGCGGACATTGGCCACCAAGGACCTCGGGCCGATCCAGGACGACACGGTACCGAGAGCAGCAACACATCTGCTACGCTTTACATTACCGATTCCCTGGGGGCTATCAGTGCCGAAGAGATAGTTGGCTCCAGGACGCTGCCTCCCTATGACAACTCTGCAATGGATGGCTACGCTGTCACTTCTGAGGAAACTGTCCACGCCTCACAAAAAGAGCCAGTCCGACTACGCGTTCTGGGGTCAATTGCCGCGGGAGACCAGCCAATTCTGTACTCTACACACGACACTCCTCCTTTCTCATGTTACACCATCAATACTGGGGCTCCCTTTCCATTATGCAGTGCCGACCATGCAACCACAAGCACAAGCACCTCTCAATCATCACGTTTTGACGCTTGCCTTCGTAAAGAAGACGTCGTCCTGTATCAAAACGACGGGCACTCTTACATCCAGGTGAAAAGTCCCGTGAGACCTAGGCAAGACCGAAGACTCGCTGGCGAGGATTTCCAGCCAGGCTGTACCATTCTCCGTCGAGGAGATCGTATCACACCTGAACGGATAGCCGCCCTCTCCTCTCACGGAGTGTCTCATATTAAATGCATCCCACCAATGCGGATAGCCATCGTGTCCACAGGCAAAGAGCTCGACCCACTTGATCAGGAGGATTTTCCCCGTTCGTCCCACATACACGACTCAAACAGCTACTATATCCAAGCCACCTTGAACAGAGACAATCAACATCACAAGGTGGTGCGCCATCATAGCATTGGAGACGATGCAGCAGACTTTGAAGCCACCATAGCACACCATATATTGGGAAAGTACGATGTGCTGATCACTACAGGCGGTGTCTCTAAAGGACAGCACGATTACGTTGAAGGTCATTCTTCGTCCTCCCTCGCGTGTGCTAATTGGCTATGGCTGAACGTGATTGTATCTGTGACTATACTTTAGCCACACTGCTACGCCTCGGGGCGACGATACTTTTTCACGGAGTCCGCATGCGCCCCGGCCACCCCGTCTTGATGGCAACCTTGGAAACTGGAGGGCATACACCTCTGACCGTCTTTGGGCTGCCAGGAAACCCATGTGCGGCAGCTGCCACTCTCCGCTTTCTCGTCGATCCTTTTCTTCGCGCCTGTGCGGGCCGGCCTCCAGAAGAGCCGCTGCTGATGGCAAGTCTGCTGCCGCCATCTGTACAAAACAGCAAGATTGCGACCAAGCATAGCGGACCATACCCTGCCAAACACGCGAACGGGACGGACAACGGCAGCTGTGGTCAACACGCGCGGCCCCTCCGCAGCTATGTCCTCGGCAGCTTCGAGGGTTTCGACCAGAAGGGAGTCAAGCTTGTGCGTGCGTTGGCGCGAGGGAGCGGGCTAGTGAAACCGCTTTCAGAGGCGGAATGTTGGTTCCTCGTGGATGAGGATCAGAAAGAGCAGGAAGGTTTACTTGTAGGGTGCTACCTGTTTGATATTCAGCGGTAGTAGTGAAGAATCGCACGGTTCCAGTTTTTTTGTTCGTGAAAGGTGTGTGCGTGGGTGTCACTGCGGTACAGACGTAGGCGGGCTGCCAAACATAGCTTCCCACTCTTCAGGGGTATCTGTATCGACTACCCACTCTGGGTTGGTAGGCCGCACTAGGCCATGTCCTTCGCTGAGTCCGCGCTCGGGCTCGATTTCTCGCCAGAGCTGCTTGGCAGTGAAGCATGGGCCAGATTTGCCCTTTGCTGCGTTTTCTTGGAGTCGCGCGAGAGCCGCTGGTGTCCAGATAGACATGACGGGCTGAATTATGGCATGGCATGAGTCAGTATTAGCGTTTGTTCGTATGTTCTCGATGGTTTGCCAGTCCCCGGAGTCTGTTCTAAAAGGCTCCTTTACTCACCTCTGGCTGCCCATCCTCGACGTGCATGAAGCAAGTAACGGGAGGTTTGGCTTGAGCTCGACCTTCATGAGCCTCTATGAGCTGGTGGAGCGCTGCAGCATTTGCGCGGGGAAAGTCGACAGCGAGGACTATGAGAGTGGCATCTAGGTGCACATGATGAGCACTGAGGAGGCCAGACGCTGGGCCAATATTGGAGAACTCCGGCTTGTCGAGGATGATCTCGAGATTTTGGGCGAGTTTCTGTGAATGCGAGGAAGACTTGCTTGAATCTGTACTACCGGCCAACGTAGATCGAATGCGCTCCCGCTGAGACTCGTCACGGGCGGAGATGAGGACATTCGGTATTGAGCTTGCAAGCGGGGCGAACGCTGTACGAACGAGATGGAGGCACAGGGGAAGTTGTGGCCGTGCTTCCGCATTAGGGTCTTGTTTCAAGTTGGTGCTGTCACTTTCGCTTCGAGAATTGCTAAATGAACAGCTGGAGATGGCATTTTGTGAATGCTCTGACGGGGGCATTGCTAAGAAGGCCTTGTCCATCTTCACTAGTTGGGAGTGGGGCCAAAACATGAACGAGAAGAGCAGCGCCAGTGTCAGCCGGAGTGCCATGCCATCCTGAGTATCAAAATAAGTACTCGACGCTCACTTCTTCTCGACTGGCCTCCGCAGAGGAGGACCCCGACGTAGTGATTTTCGACAGTCATTGCGGGTGCGAGACTTGAAGTCCAGCCGAATGTGCAACAGTCGTCACAGCTGTAAACTTCTTTAGACAGTATACGTTGCTGGCGTCCGGTGGCGACTTTGCTGGCCGTCCTGCAAGTCAGGTCTCGTCAAAGTCAGCATGCAGTCGTAGCCACAGGATATCAAGCATGGCGGCGCACAGATAGGAGGTGGTAGGCGGTCAAGTCAACTCGATACCACGTTGTGCTACTCGTGCGATTGGATCTGCAGAGTCCGCGCCATGCAGGAGTTGCCAGTGGATTCGGCAGTCTTGCGCCCGTCACGGTGAATAGGCCAGCGAACGCGACGAGGCCAACGTTGACGGGGGATGCGTATACGACGCACCTGATCTGCGCTACTATTATGTCATGATGTGAGTGGAGCCCGTGGAATAGACGGTGACGTCGATGTGCGACAATTGTCATTGGAGACTATACGACGGAGCGACGATCAACCTCGACGCCACAGCGTAGCGACCCGCGGTGCGCATGCAAGCAATCCTGGCCTCCCTGACTTGCTGATGGGAGCACCGACTTGGCAGGTATACTAATACTCATTCTGTGACTTAGGCTCCTCTCAATCTATTGGTGGACCCGCCGGTGCCCCTACAACTAGCTCACCATGCCGAGAATGCACAGGCCACAGCTCGACCGCGGACCTAATTACAGACAGTCTCGAGACGCGTGAGCAAGCATCAGCGCCGTGCCGACTTGCGCAGCAACGGGCACAGAGTAGCTGACCTTGCGTCAACTGTATGCTCTCTTTCTCCTTACCTTCAGAATTGCTGATATCTGGGGCGAACGAACACCTTATAAAGGACACGACGCCTGGCCAAGCCGAGTCGTGAGTCTTGTCTCATTGACCTGAGTCACTGTGGTACATCATTGCCCATAACAGCTTGCCTGATACACGGTCCTGCGCCCCCCATTCTTACCCCGTGTCTCTAATGCTCTATCACCCTCCCTTATCCTCGCCAACCAGGATTATAATCTCATTGACGAGCCCGACGAATGGTTCGCATCAGCCTGCATTTCATGTTCGATCGGATGCGGAGTCGATATTGGCGTCAAGAATGGCAAGGTCGTCGGCGTCAAGGGACGCGCACACGACCGCGTCAACAAAGGCAGATTAGGTCCCAAGGGGATGTATGCTTGGCAGAGCATGCAGTCAAAAGATCGCCTGACCCATCCGGTAAGCCCTGCGACATGGAATTATCTTGAGTTATGGATGCAGAAGACGTCTAGATCATCCAGCTGCAAGTCCAATGCCTGTGCTGATGGCTCTCATCGTGAAATAGCTCATTCGAAATAAAGAAGGTATTCTGGAGAGAGCGACATGGGAAGAGGCAATGAGCCTGATCGTCGAAAAGACCAAAGATGTGCAGAAGCGCCTCACTAGCTACGGCATCGCTTTCTACACCTCGGGTCAGCTCTTTCTGGAGGAATATCTGACTCTTGCCGTCATGGGTAAAGGGGGGCTCGGAACGTTGCATATGGATGGCAACACCCGCTTGTGTACGGCCACCGCAGCTGCATCCATGCGAGAGAGGTACGTTTCACTCAACCTCACAGACAAGGTAGCACAACTTCATCCCGACGAACACACCTGATTGTCTGACTTGCCTTTACTGCAGCTTTGGAGTAGACGGTCAACCATCGAGCTACACAGATATTGACGAGTGTGACGCTATCTTTCTGGTCGGACACAACCCAGCTGCCACAGGCACCGTGCTTTGGTCACGTATGCTTGACAGGTTCGCTCACGATGATCCACCTAAGCTCGTCGTCATGGACCCTCGGGTCACCTCGGTTGCGGAGAAAGCTACTGTGCACCTCAAACCGAGAGTTGGCACCAATCTCGCGGTCCTCAACGGCCTGCAACGTTTGCTTATCGAAAATGGCTGGCATGATGAAGAATACATTAACAAGGTATGTGCGACTAGCTTTACGCGTGCATAGTACGCTTATGTGGGTACGTATCTCTGAAATCATTGTTGATATTCTTCCCGTCCTGTGCCAGAGCGTCGTCGGCTTCGAAGATCTATGGGAGACCGTCAAAACCTACACCCCGCGATATGTCGAAGAAATATCTGGAATAGCTGGCTCGGAACTCGAAAAGGCAGCACGCATACTGGGCAAGTCGGAACGATTGCTCAGCACTGCTCTACAAGGAGTCTACCAGAGCAATCAAGCTACCGCCTCGGCTTGCGCTATAAACAATATCGCACTTATGCGAGGCATGATCGGCAAGCCCGGCGCTGGCGTCTTCCAAATGAACGGTCAACCTACCGTAAGTATCGTCTGTCGATTCTCAGACTTGCTAGCATCACCAGTGTGTCATTGCCTGCCTTTCTTTTTTCTAGGCCCAAAATAACAGAGAAACTGGCTGTGATGGAGAATATCCGGCTTTCAGGAATTACCTGAACAAGGACCACATGCAATCCGTACGCATGTTCCTTGAAGTCTGAAATATGACGTGTACAGCCCTACGTGACTGATCATGCTTTTACACAATAGCTGGCCGACGCCTGGAATATAGATCTCAGCAAATTGCCGCATCATGCCCAGCCAACGCACGTCAACGACCTGATGAACTTTGTAAGCTTTGATAGGATGATGCGCCATATTGACACTGATGCTGATGTTCTTTTACTGGCAGATGGAGGACGGCAGCATCGAAATGCTTTGGATCTCGGGTACCAATCCGTCAGTTACCGTTCGGCATGCATTAAAATTTGCCTTTCGTGCTGAATCAGCCTTGCCGGTGCGCAGAGCCGTTTCTTTGCCTCAGCTGGAACGTATCAGGAGGATCTTGACGATGCCGGGGATGTTCGTAATTGCACAGGACCTGTTTCCGTGAGCCCGCCATCATACGCGCGAGAATTGCAAACTACGGATAAGCTGATATCCGTTATGGTTGCACGCCTAGAAACGAAACAACGGAGCTGGCTGATGTAGTGTTGCCAGCGGCCGGGTAAATCGGGTGGAATCAACAGATTTCCGGAGTACAGCTATAGGCTGACCTGCGGTATTTATCCCGGTCAGATGGGGAGAGAAGACTGGTTGCTATACGTAAGTCTCGTAGTCAGTGTGTCGAGTGGACGGTTTAACTCACGACATGATGCGTACTTTACCAGCAATGTCGACCGCACGGTCCATTTGTCAGAAAAAGCGGTCGATCCTCCTGGAGAGGCTAGGTCCGATCTTGACGTTAGTCTTTGCTCGCTTCTGACAGAACTATACTATGGGCTTACGGCATGCATTCAATAAAAAACCAGATTTTTGTGGACTACGCGACAAGAATGGATTTCCAGGACAAGGATGGTAATCCGCTTGTCTATTGGAAAACACCTGCAGAAGCTTTCGAGGTGTGGCGCAGAATGAGCAAAGACACTCTCTGCGATTACTCAGGGTATGCTTCACCGTGCTTTGCTCTCCTTCCTTGAAACCTATCCTGAATCATCTGTGACACTCAGACTCAATTACGCCAAATTGAAATCCTCGGGCGGCATACAGTGGCCTTGTAATGAGCTCACAAGCCCTCTCGGGACATCGAGGCTATACACCAATGGCGTTTTCCCAACCACGGTTGACCAGGTGGGCCTACCTTCATGCAAACCCTTCGTGACATCACAGCTACGTCGCAGAAGGCATTATCGTCCCTGACTACGAATTCTGACTCTACGAATTCTGGCTCTTGCAGGTTCAAACTTGGACTTCTGATCTCGAGACAGGTGTCCCCTTCTCCAAAGAGCAGTTTAAAAATTTGGCTCCGAATGGCAGAGCTATCTTCAAAACGTCGCATTTCCACGCCTCCGAGGAAATGCCCAGCGCAGAATATCCATATTCTCTGGCTACTGGTCGAAGAGTGTATCGTGAGTCTGTACTTGGGCCACGGTATTCGGCACCTACGATATACCGGTACTGAATGTTGGCACGACAGACTTTCATACTCGGACGAAGACTTCGCGTAGCAAGCCGCTGCATGAGGCTGAGCCACAACCATTTTTGCAAATTAACGTAGATGATGCAGCCCAGCTCTGTATCGAGGAAGGTGACGATGTCTGTGTACGAAGTCGATACGGTCAAGTCCAGCTACCTGCTAAGATCGGCAATATCGAGGTTGGCCAAGTTTTCAGTAAGTGCACATCTTCCCTAGAGCTATCTTTGCAGGCCACTCACAGTCTGCCAAAATTTCCCATCGTTCAGTACCGTTCCATTTTGGGACTTGGGATGCCGATGATAGAGCTACTGGCAGGGCTCAAGCCGCTAATGAGCTCACGAGTTCCTCTTGGGTGAGTACCACCTGAGTCTCGCTCCTGCTGACAAATGGGCTGACGGTCTTTGCGGTGCATTCAGGACCCCATCAGCAAACAGGTAATTCAAGCCGAGCCTCATTCTTGCACTTGCACTATCGCAATCCGTACTGACTTTCTAACAGCCTCTTCTGAAATCCGGAGCCGTGCGTATTGAGAAGGTCCAGCCAGGGTGAGACAATTAGCCTCTTCTGTTCGATCCTTGCGATTGTATCTGACTCTCTGCCACGCTAGCGAGGTCAAAATCCACCAGCAAGGTAGCAAGGCTATCGACCGTGCAGCTGACCGTGCGAAAGGTATTCGCGCCGAAGAGGTAGCTCACGAGAAGCGCGAGCGTCATATGGAGGACTTTATCGGACTCTGGAACGCTACGACCAGGGCATTCGTACTCGCAGCCGAGAAAATCATTGAAAAGCACGGGACTTCCGCCGAATACGAGATCCGGACGGGCCTTGCTTTGATGCTGCAGCTAGAGAAGCGTCAGTGCTGGCCGGTCAATTATGGGGAGTCCTGAATTACATGAACTAAAAGATGAACCATTATTGCACAGGCGCTAGAGAGCGGATGGTGACTCTGACGGAAAAGTACGGAGACAATAAAGATAAAGCTTGGCACACCGATACTGTGAGCAGAACTTTCATCAAAAACCTTGCTTCTCACAATTGACGGTGGCCTTGAACAATGTGTTCTCAAAGGAGGGACTCGTAAACGCCCTTTTCAGCGAGCACAGAAGAGGTCACACCGGCATCTTCAACATCCTGCTCGATCTTCAAGGCTTGAATGTATTGATAGCTTCCATCCGATCCTACCTCGTTCCGCTCACCGCCGCCTCGAAAGCACTGCATGACAGTCAGTCTGACAATGACGTCGAATACGCAGATTACGAGTATTCTCGCATTGCGGCGTGGATCAACAATCAGTATGTGTTTTTTGTTTTTTGATAGACTCGTCCGAAGCGTATTCGTCAGTAAATGCCAGCGCTTATGAAGGTCATGCTTTTTTTTTTTTTTTTAAACTTATACAGGATGAAAGTACGCGCGCCGCAGGTGTTGATAGTACCTGGTCTCGGTTCTCAGGGCACCCTGTAAATGTAAAAGCTGGCTACTGTAACCTCCAGTGCATCGAGTCGCTGCTGAAGGACGTTGCGGGAGGAGTTCGAGACGCAGAGGAGCCGGTGAGCTGTACGAAGCGACGGCAGGGAGGGAGCGTAGATAGCTGCTATACCGCGAATACTTGCAGGTTGAAAGTCGTCTTGAGGTGATGCGGCCGGAGTTGAGCTGAAGAGAGCAAAGTCGCTGACTGAGCCTGTGTGCTGTACGCGTGCATGCGGCAAAAGGTGATCGGACAGCACGCGACAAAGTAGCACGACAGAAGCACGCTATGGCAGCTACAGCGAATGCCAATAGTGATTATGTCATTGTATGATGCTCACTGCCCATGGAGATTGATGTCAGGAGGGGGCCTCGGCCGTGAAAAGCGTATGCTTTTTGATGGCCATCGTTTGGTAGGCTTAGCCGAGACTGGACATGGGCGCACTGCGATGAGTCCTACGAGCCAACAGAGACAGAAAAGCGTACTGCAACGATGTTTCTATGCTTCATGAAGCTCGGGCGGATGGCTATCACAGCTTCCTGGAAACTCGCCTTGCTGCTTCTTCTCCCCCGGCGCAACTTCGGAGGTCTGGAAATGCTCTGCACGTGCGCTGGCCTGCCAGAGACTGCGCGACCGTGTCCGCTGTGCAAATTCGAGGAAGCTGAGCAGATTCAACATGCACTACTGCGTCTGCTCGCTTATCTGATTGTCGCTGTCTTTGCCAGTTCTCTTGCGCACTATTCACACTTTCCTCGGTTGTCCTCTTTCTCAGCCGCAACTTGTGACTTTCCGGAGCCCTCCGGGCGACGCCACACAGAGGCCACGGGGGCCCAGGCGCACGTGTGGAGGGCTGCAGTTGTCATGCAGGGCAGCCGGAGCGTGCAGAAGCGTATGGATGCGGCCAGCCTAACTTGGTACTGGAAACACGTCACTATCTACCTGTGTACTGTATCATAGCCATGACAAAGCCTCTCCTGCATGTCCCGGTGCCCCCGTGTCCGTTCGGCTAGCAGGCGCCAGGATTGATCGGCATCGGGATTGGATTGGCGCACCGCAAGACGAGAGAGGAACAATGCCCCAGAGGGCAGTGAGGTGACTGTTTCGGCCGGAGGCATGTCCGTTGGACATTGTAAATGCAAAAAAGCCCAGTGCGACCCGCAGCGTTGCAAGGGCGTCCGGAGCTCTGGTTCACGGCGACGTACGAGAGCGACACGGGACAACTTGAAGACTGTGTGCCTGTCTTCTCTTCACAGAGCACGCGCAGTACCAGCGTGCAGTGCAATCGCCGCACACCTTTTTGGTAGGGACCTGGGCACGACGGGACAAAGCACCGAGCACCGAGAGACGCAAACACATCCGATGGACCAGCTCAAGGGCTAGGACAGCAGCACATCCTACGCACTACTCTGTGCTGTAGTCAAGTCAAGTGCAAAGCAGTGCGCCCTCTCGACGCCCCGACATCCTCCCTCGCTGGTCATCTGGCCTGCCAGCTGCACTCTCGCCCGCGGCGAGCCGTTGCAGCGAAGACACCCGAGCAGGAGCAGGAGCAGGCACACACACATGACACTCGATACACTGCTATTTTGTTCAACATGGACGCACTCGACGCGCTGAGCGACCTCGCTGCTGCAGCTGCTGCACAGGCAGAGACAGAGACAGAGACGGCGACAACCACGACAGCAAAGACGGCCGCGATCACTCATCAGGCGCATGGAGGCGGCAATATGCAATCCGAGCATTCATCGATGGATGCAGCTGGGCATACGCATGATGAGCAGCATCCCTCTGCTGCTGAAGAGGAACACGATGAACTGATGGACGACAGCGGCGATGGCGATAATGAGCCCGGCAAGGCAGTGGAAAATCAGGCCAAGGAGGAGCTCGGTGCAATTGCCGACGAGAGCAGCAGTCAAAAGCCGGAGAATGAGAGGGCCCGACACAGCGGCAAGCAGGAAACTGCAACTGCAGACGATGCAGAACAGCAGCAGGAGCATGAGCAGGATGAGGAGCAGGATGAGATTGCTGCACGCACAGACAAGCGCCGGCGCTCCTCCGGTCCTTCTTCCAGCACGAACAAGAAGAAGACGGAAGACGAAGAAGAAGAACAAGACGCCTCGCCGGGTATGCCGGGATCGCGCTCGCCACCGCCGCACGGCGACAAGCAAGTGACGGGAACTGCTGGAGAGCCAGCAAATGGAGAGCAAGACAGCTTGAAACGTGAGTCGTTTAATCTGTGGGATGTTGCTCTTCATGACAATAAATAATGGAAAGACTGGACCTCTGACGTGATTACATTGTTGCAATTCGGCGCGCAAATAATAGGCTCATATGACCAAGTCGACGCACTTCTTCAAGCAGCTGCTTCGCCGTCAATCTCGCATTCGTACACACATCCACAGCATCAACAAGCGCATCCATATCCTCCTCCCCCTTCTCACGGAGCGCACGCATATTCGCACCCGCATGCACATCCACATCCACTCGCACACCCTCAACCCCTCCCATATCCACACTACAACCCCTACTCAACCCATCCTTCTCCTTCTAGTTCAATACCACCATATCCACCTCTGAAATTCTCAAAACCAAATTCATCTACAGCTTCGCCATTCTCGCGTGACCGAGAACGGGAGAGAGAAAGAGAGGCAGCAGCAGCTTATGCGACTTCTTCTTCTGCGTCGTATTCGCATCCGCCGCCGCCGCCTTACGCAGGTGCTGCCACACAGCCGTATCCATATCCTCATCCACTATCTCATCCACATCCAGCGCATGCGCGCCAGCCGTATGCGAGCGTGTCGAATGGAACAACTGGGCCGCAGCAACGAGGTCCCACGAATGTTAATGGTGCATCGTCTAGAGCTACAAGCGGGGCATCTAAAACATCAAATAACAAAAACAGCAATAACTCAAATGCTCATGCAAAAGAAGCATCTGAAGCCTCGGGCTCTGCATCAGGCTCCGGCTCGGCTTCAACCTCGAATTCAGGCACAAGCACGACCACGACCAAGAAATCATCCTATCAAGGTCCAAAAATCAGCATGGCATGTTTTAGCTGTCGATCTTCAAAAACAAGATGTAGTGGGACACAACCTTGTACGAGGTGTGGGATGAAGAGGATTGAATGTGGATATCCACTCAAGGATGGAAGGACCGCAGGCCGGAATTTGTAGGTCTTTATTTCAGTTTCTACCTCTTTTCCTCTTCACTTCTTTCCTTCCTTGATTATCTCCTCTGAGGGGAAGATATCTGTAGCATTGTTGACACCATGTTATACACTTTTGCAGCACGACATTGAACCAGCTACCAACGAACGTGGGACAGGTCAATGGTGCCCCAACGGCAACAGCAGCAGCTAGTCCTCCATCCGCACCGACCGCAGCAAATGCACTAAAGATCTCTCGGAAGGATGTGAAAGTCCAAGAGCCCACACAAGCGGTTTCAGCTTCTTCAACTGGCCCTTCTCCTGGTATTGTCGGCCCGTCTGCAGCAGAACCGATTTCCCCTCCTACGACCACGAATGGACGGTTAAGCCAGGCTCATCCTTCTGCTTCGCAAAACGCAAGGCGGCTTTCGACGTCCCACGGTGCAGGAGCAGGATATGCGCAAGACCAAGCTCTGCCACCGATTCCGCCGGCCCATGGCACGGAAATACGGGCAACAAAGACGAGTCCTGGAGCTTTGTCGGGACCAATAACAGGTGGTGCTGCTGCTGCTGCTGTTGCGAGCGAGCCGGGAAGCACTTGCTCGAGGACGCACATGAGTCGGCCTCTCAGCGAGACGCTAAAGCAGCGCGCAGACGCATCGCCAGACGGGCCTGCTGTGCTGTCTTCCGAAAAAGCCGCCGATGATGGGTTCACGTCTACGTCTACAAGCAGAAAGCTGGAAAAACCGATCGAGCATCATTTCAAGCCTTGGAATACGCTTCAACTGCATGATGCTGGCCCATTATCCTCCCGTGGATCGTTAATAAACGGTGGTGGTACTGCCTCGAATCAGCTGCCCTCGCCGGATAGTGGCAGTCGGCCCGTGAGCACGTGTATGTCCACTCGGACCTCGCCAGTTTCAACAGCAGCAAACCCCGAACGAATCGCAAAGCAAGAACCCGTGGACCCAGATCGTCTCCTAAGTCGGACGGCGGCTGCTTCTGCGCCATTGCGGTATGAGCCACACGGATCATCAGGCTTGAATGGTCTCAGTCCTGCAGGCCAATCGCAACGACCTAGCGTATCACCAGTCTCGTCCCAAGCCCCCACTCCGCGCGCTTGGTCACCTAAAGACGGGCAGATTGACCCAGAACTCCTCAGCGCTACGAGCGTAAATGCGGAATTGTTGCCAAGCGGTGCAAATGGCGCGCCGCTAGATGGTCGCGCGACGCCTCCTTCGTCCGTAGCGAGCACTGCTGCAACGTCACTTTCTACACACAATGCAGCTGGAGCAGTATTGCCAGAGCTACCGGGTGTCAATGGGGCATTCGAGAGCGCTTTTGGAACTATGGGCGCTTTCCAAGGCCAAGCCCGTACAAAACGGTCCATGTCGGATCTTGCGCTCTCTGAAGCGGCTTACTATCCAAAGTTCGGAATGGACAGCAATAGCAGCGCTGGTAGATTACTGCTTCGGAGCAGAACGGGCGCTCCGCTACTTGGCGCGGGTGCGGGTGCTAACGTGAATGTCAATGGCGTTAAGACTGCACTGCCGGAAACGCTAGCCCCGTGGAAGATCTTACTAGTCGAGGCAGGTATACCGGATGTGGAGACGCTAAAATCGGAGATCCCATTCGAGGCGGTCAAGCGATATGTAGACTGCCTAGCAGAGGTGAGTTTTTCCATTTTCTCCTTTGTCTGCAAAAGATATGTTTGTCAAAATTAACAGAGGTTGATGGATGATTGCTTTCTTTTCTGCGTACGGCTTGTTTGCAGAGCTGGCCAGACGTATTGCCCAACTTTACGAAGCGGTTCCAACTGCGATACGCGATTGAAGATGCCCTACTGCGGGGCTAGATCATCTACAACCCGCGTGAAGAAAGGAAAGAACAGTATTTGGCAAGCATCAGATATCAGTTCTCAAATGAAGTTAGACGAAGTTGGCAGTGGCTGGTCGAGAAATTGAAGTGCAAGTTTGGTGCCCAGAGTTGATCATCTAGCAGTGTAGAACAAGTCCCAACAAGGTGTCTGGTTGGAGAGGGCAGACGTAGTCAGAAGTGAAGATGAAGTTGGCCAGAGCCGCTCCGAAGTCTAGACAAGGCATGATTTCCCTTGAGCAGTGAATTAGCGAAGTGAAGCGATTTAGACGAAATGCACAGTGTAAGACAGCAATACCAAGCATGCTCTCTTCAGCGAAATGTCCAAGCTTCCAGCTTTTTTGCCTTCTCCCTCTTGTTTCATGTTGCCACCGCGTCCCCCACCGCCAGACGCCCTCCGCCTTTGCCAGACCCCGACTAGGCTCACAGAGCTGCCTCGAGGAGGCGCTTTAGCAGTGCAACTCGTACATTATGGCAGGCAGCTTCGGCGAGTCGCTGTCCAACATCTTCAGCACTTGGTTTGGCGCGAGCAGCCCGCGCGCTTCTGGCACTGGACAGCGGCCTCAGCAGCAGCAGCAGCAGCAAGGTCGGCGCACTGGCAATAATGGTGGTACTTCGCCTTCGAGGAATGTCATATCGTCAGAAGAGATAGCAAAGGCCTTCATGACCGGGTCGTTCGGGGGATCTACCGTTCGTTCTCAGGCTGGTCCAGCAGCAACAGCAACAGTGCCAAATGCGCAGAGTGCAAGACCGCCGCTGCAGCGACCTGTCCATTCAGGCAGCAGCCACACCAGCGGCAATGTGCCAACACCATCAGGAAGGCCACGAAGCCAACAGTCAAATGGTCCTTCGCCAGGCCGTTCGACGGGCCAGGCTACACGTCCAACAATGACGAGCCGGGCCACAACGTCGGAGAGCGCGCTCCAAGCGTCTCAAAGGACTCAAGTAAACAACAACAGTGTCTATCTCCATATTCTTGATGACCATCTAGTCGGCGAGGAAATCCCGCTTCCATCTAGCTCTCGTCTGGCGTCCAGCAGTACAATTCACAGCAGCGGGTTTTACAGCCAGCCTGGCGGTGGCAGCACTCCTGCTGTCAACGCTAAGAGTCGCAATAAGGGCAAAGCTACGTCTATCATCAGTCAGGAGTCGCCTGCCACCCCTACTCGCTTGCTGGTCCAGCCTCTGAGGGTGTACAAGTGCCCGGCCGCCGATCAGCCTCTGTACACGCTCGACCCCGTGCGGCACACTATCTCGATACACGCAAGCGACGCAGATGCCAGCTACTGGCCGGCCAAGTCACAGCAAGTCCGCCCTCGAGGGACAGAGACTGGATATGCGCAGTCACCAGGTACGGCAACATGGCACGAAGCTGTCGAAGAGACATCCAATGTCAAGCACAAGCAGCTGCAAACGTGGATGCAGAAATGCGGACAGCAGCTAGCGCAGATCTTGGGTTTGGAGGGTGGTGAGCGAGTCCTTACAGCGTTTTAAAAACTTTTGATATAGCCTTGCCTGATCCACCTTTCATACCTTGCGATTCATGCAGATCCCAAACTATGGAAACTGGCTGCATGGCCGAAAGGGTATAAGATGTTCATCAAGCACGCCCACGAAGGGGGCCAAGACTCTTTCTTCTGCTACGGTGAGCTCTTAGCCAATTTGCATTGTGCTGTCGACTTTGCTGAAGTCCGGCTTCACAGTCATTGGATCAAGCTTTCTTGGAAAACGCCGATTTAAGACATCGAAAGAGCTAGCCAAGCATCTTGCCTGGCTATGCAAACTAGGCAATGATCCACGCATACGTTGCAAATGCAAGCTCTGCATGTTCTTGGACAGGACTGGACAGTCTCGTACTGCTATCATTGTGCGCGATGCACCCTCGCCTGGAAGCAACCTCGCACCTCCGCCGCCGAAGAGAGTGAAGACGGTCACGGGCAGTGGAGCTTCGACGCCTCTGCATAGCGTAGCCAGTGGCTCGAACGTCGAAGTCGTCTTGACGCGGCCTTCGCACTCTGGCGCGACTGCTGCGGGGATGGAACAAGAGTTGCTTAAAGAAATAGCCAGCATGCTTCCAAACCCGGACAAGCTTTCCGACACAAGCGTTACGCCCTCAAAATCATCAATACGACCGGAACAGAAAGCGCGCAAGACTGTGCGATCTCGCACAATTTTAGAGCTGGAAAGTGAAGAAATGCTTGTCGCGGATACCAATAGCACACTTGGCTCTGGAGATGCACCTGCTCTTGCTGTCCCCGAAGCCGGTTCGACGCATATGCTGTCCGACAATTCGAACCTTGGCAAGCGAAAACGGAAGGAAATTGACTATTATGTGCCGACTGTTGAGGAGTTTGCCGAACTTGATGTGGCAGCTGCAGCTGCGCTTGCTGAAGCACAGGCGAATGGAGGAGGGAGGCAAGCTCGAAGCACAAGAAACAACAAGAGCATGCGCGAGAGTCCGGTCGGTTCAGGCAAGCCTTTGCCAATGTACAATGGCCCATTTGTGCATAAGAAGCGGTACGTATCCTTCGATATCAGATGAAGATTTGCAGTAACTGATGACCATTGGAACGGATAGTCACGATGACCTCAAGATCCATTCTGCACCGTTCCGAGAGCACGAAGTGGTATGGTACAGAATGCGACAGGCGCATATCGAACCTGAACAGGGCGATATTCAGATCACCCACTGGCCTGGCGAGATTGTGCACAAGACGCTGCGAGTGGAGACGAGGGGGGTGGAAATGATTGAAGTCATCAATGAAGACGGCGAGACGCTCAAAATCCCGCAGCCCATCAACGCTCAGTACTATCAATTCACAGTCGAGCTGTTTGGTCTGACGCCGACACAACATGCCATATGCAAAGTGGACGATCTTCTGCCATGGTCTGCATATCAGGTGCCGGCGAACTTGGCCAGCGGCAAGGCCGCCGAGCTGCTCCAAGAAAGTGAACGTCACCTCGGCAGTCTGGAGCAAAATAAGGAATTTGCGCGCGTCTTGACGACCTGGGCATGGGCCAGACATTGCGCAATAGCAATCCGCGGTCACTTCGTCCCCTTTGGCTTCTACCTCGATGCTGAGACAATCAAGAAGATGCGGCGCCGCAGGACACAGTACTACGCCTCCAGCAGCGGGAAGCGTAAGAAGAGCAATGCTGAGAAAGATGCGAGAGAAAAGGAGATGGAGCGGGAGAAGGAGATGATCAAACTTTCGCCGCAATACTACCAGGGCATCTGGTTTGGATGCGAGAAGATTTGGGTTGGGGAGCTCGTGCGCCTCGCTGGCACGTTTGCTAGTGGCGAGCTATACTCTAAGTCGGACCAGGCGTGTTTGCAGCTCTATAAGGGTGTCAGAGGCGGGAGCCTATCCTCCAGATCGCCTACTAAAGGCGAACTCGTGCCTCTCGACGGTTTGCAGCTCAATAGTGTAGACAGCGAAGGTCAACCTGCATTCTTCCAGATCACCCACGTCTGGCGCGACCCTCAGGAGAATGGGCTGGGCACACTGTGCTTCGACGGCATGTTTTACGAGATCGTCAAAGAAGACATTTGGAATGCAGAGAAGCCGGCTTCGCTTTCATATGGCGGACTCGGTGGAACACTTGATGCAAGTGATAGCTCACCATCCGATCAAGATGCACTCCGTGACCCGATCACCGGAGAAGTGAATCAAGAGTTGAGCTTGCAGGCAATGTACAGGACATTTCTCCCTCCTGCGCCCTCTGGATACCGCTTCGAACCGCTGAGAACGATGAGCGGTCTGATCGACGATGGCAGCACATCGACTATCAGGCCTTTCATGATTGCTGGGTGAGTGCAAGCAGTCAAATGCAATTACGAGAAGACCATAGCAGTCGCTGACAGCCTCTTGTCTCCACGTAAAAGCCGCTACTACCCCGACGGCGTACTCCACACCGAGAGAGAGCACAAGTCCACACGCAAGCTTGTCCGATCTTGCGGAGGCAAGAATTACAAGCCCGAAACCCAAGCTCGACCAACACTGGCCAGCGTGAATCGACACTATATGGTCCGTGCAAGCCGCAAGAAGGCAAGTCGGGACATGCAAACCTTCTTCAGTCAAAGAGCGGAGGATGCAAAGAAGGCAAGAGAAACCGCGCGGAGAATGGCTGAGAAGAAGGCTCGAAGAGAAGCTGCCGAAGCAGCTGGAAGGAGGAGCAAGGGCGACAATGATGAAGAAGAAGAAGATGGGTCGCCTGCCCCGCTTGTCACGGCACGCAAGAGCAGCCAGCTGCCCACACCTGCACCTAGTCCGGCGAGGTCGAAACAGGCTAGAGTCACGGAAGGCAGCACAGAAGATGAAGACGAAGTTTTTGATACTGTCAAGGTCGCCACGAGTGCGAGATAGAAGACGATGCGCACTTCGCATTCAATGACTAGACGCAGGCAAGGACCGACAGTTCGATCACGACGGCGTGCGCCGCACGCAGGCAGCGACCAATCTTGCTTGCATTTTTTCTCAAAGAAATAATTACACATGCGACCGTTGAGCCACGCAGGATGGCTTCTGCGCGACCTCTAAGCGCAAAGACGAGCTGTCCAACACATCAAGCCTCGTCGTGTCTGGCTCTGACTGTCTGGTCCAGACACCAGCATCGAGTCCAAAGCTGGGCAAGAGACACGACATGCCGGAACGAATATGGCTTCTTTTCGACGCTGGAGAGTAACTAGGGCTAAGCGAGCCCCGTTCCTTGCTATTGCAATGGCGTGTAAACAGGTGTCCCGCCCCAGTCACGTGCCTGCTGCAAAGAATCCTTTCTAGTCCGCGCATTCTGAGGTGCAACGCTGTCAGGTTTGTCGGCGTTGCTGCAGCTGTTACTTTGTCTTGCTGCGGTCTTCTGCATGGCCAAGAGCGTCCTACACGTTTGGACTGTGCCTTGGAAAAACAGTCATTTTCAAGTAGTGACGTCATCCCGTCTGCGCGTGCAGCTTGAGCCTGCCGCGATCGACGAGCCTGTCTATACGAGCCAGCTGCAGTGCGGATGCTCCTCGCAGAGACACAATGGTCTCCGCGTCTTGCAGAGGCTCGTTTGCTGCGTCCGTGTTGCGTCCTGGACCTCCCTCCCCTTGCTGTGCGACACGATTCGCAAAGGCCTGTCCAGTCACCTGCATCGCTGGCTGGCCTGCCCGCGGCCCTGCGCGATGCGATGCTCACAACGCATGACATCGACGGAAAAAGTTGACGCGTGCGCATTGCAAATCCGACAAAGGGCGCATCCAGCTGGCTCATCTGAGCTCTATCTCGACGTCGCGCCCCTCTCTCTTGCAGCAACTGACTCTTCAAGTGCACTTGTTGGTCGTCCAGCGTGCTCTCGACTGGTCGTCGCTGGAGATCGCCACCACTCTCTCGCCTCGCCTGGAATACTTGAGCAGCCAGCTACTACCAGGGCAGATCCACCGCCATGGGTCGTGAACGCAACTCGACCAGCCACAAGCACTCGCGCTTTCCAGACTGGTTCACAGAGTCTTTCCGTGGGTCGCCCTTTGCTAGCATCCTTCGTTACTGTCTGCGATCGCCGAAACTCTGCGCAGAGCTGACATCCGCCATATCTTGCTCATGCAACAGTCGGCCAGCTCGTGTATGCGTCTAGCAAGCAGAAGCTATCCTGGTATCCAGAGGAAGATCCAAACTGGGAGGTACCTGAAAAGTACCTCCGCACAAAGGATCAGAAAGACCTCGATGTCGTCGGCAGCTACCTGAAGAAACAAGAGGAGCAGCAAAAGCGAAGTTCAGAAGCGCAGGAAAAAGAGCGCAAGCAGGACGAGGAAGCACTGCAGCATTCTGAACAGAGAACGGCACAGTCGAGCCGCAGCTCGCAAGAGACAGCCGTAGGCACGCCACCGGTCCAAGAAGGCGAGAACAAGGGCGGCAAGAATGGACAGGTTGGCTCGAAGAGGGATGCGAAAAAAGCCAACGACCAGGCTCACCATCCTACTGCCGTCGTTGCTGCTCAGAGGCGTATCTTTGCACGCAATGAAGCCCACAAGAAGTCGCTTCAGGACCAGGGCATCGATGAGACCGAAGGAGACGACACTCATCCCGATGCATCCCTCGCCGACAGAGACCCCAACATTGTCACTTGGTATGGACCCGATGATCCAGCAAATCCCATGAACTGGAGTATCCCGAAAAAATGCTGGGTCACCTTCTTGCTTTGTCTCTTGACTTTCTCCATCTACATTGGTTCCGCCATCTACTCGCCTGGATACGAGTCTTTGATCATGGAATTCGGCACAAATCACACTGTTGCGACACTGGGCTTGACGCTCTTCGTCATCGGCTATGGTATTGGTCCACTCGTAAGCATTCACGTCATCGCTTCATTCAAAAAGCAATCATTGACAAAACCTCCCTGCCGCAGTTCCTCGCACCACTCAGTGAAATTCCAGCAATCGGTCGTTCACCACCCTATGTCATCACCCTGGCGATCTTTGTCATCCTTCAACCCATCACAGCAACTGTCCAGAACATTCCTGGTCTCCTAGTGCTGCGATTCCTCGCTGGCTTCATCGGGTCGCCCGTCCTAGCCACAGGAGGTGCGTCGCTCGGTGACATGTTCAGTCCCAAAACTCGACCGTATGCTATCGGTATCTGGGGTCTTGCAGTGCGTGCCTTTCATTCATCTTCATATAATTCTGCATGTGCATCTCAATTGATTTTCGTCTCCCTTGGTTCGCTTTTTTCAGGCCGTACAAGGACCCGTCCTAGGACCACTGCTAGGCGGCTTCGCGATCCAAGCTAAAAATTGGCGATGGGCATTCTGGATTCTCCTCTGGCTCGATGGATTCTGCCTTTTCATGCTGGTCTGCTTCTTTCCGGAAACGTCTAGCAACAATATTCTATTGCGCCGCGCAAAGAGGCTCAGGAAAAAGACGGGCAACATGAACCTGATGTCCGAGAGCGAGATTCAGGCTAGTCAGATGAAGCCCAAGGATATCGTCAACATGACAGTGAGTTGGACAGGAAGCCTCGCAATTGCTCGCATCAAAGCTCACTGTAGTTTAAATCGCTACAGCTCGTCTTGCCTATCTGGATGTCTATCTCCGAGCCGATCTGCTTCTTCCTCAATCGTGAGCCATATGTCGTTCCGTGGGAGATTGCCCTTCTGACGCAATGCGTTCGTAATTCTTTCTTCGCAGTCTACATCGGACTTGTCTACTCCATTCTCTACGTCTGGATCGAGTCCTTCCAGCTGGTCTTTGTCGAGATCTACGGCTTCAATTTGGGAGAGAACGGCCTTGCGTACCTCGGCGTGAGTGACTGCAACAATTAGGGCAAACTAGGCACCGAATCAGAACTGATCATCCTGCCCTTTCAGCTCCTTGTTGGCGGTATCATCACCTACATCGGTTTCTGCATCTACAACTACAAGAGTCAGATGCCGGAGATTCGAGACACTGGCAACAAGATGCCGCCCGAGCGCCGGTAAGTCGAGCGCCTTCTGATGTAGAAGGAGTCGCGAGCCTAACTCACGTTCACTACTTGCTTCTCCAGTCTTCCTGTTGCCATGTTCGGCAGCATCTGGCTTCCGATCTGTCTCTTCAGCTTCGGCGCCACCTCGGTTGGCAGCGTTCACTGGATCGTGCCCATCATCTGCTCGTCATTCTTCAGCGTCGGCACCTTCCTGCTCTTCCAGTCGGTTCTGAACTACCTACAGGATGCATACCCCGAAAAAGCAGCTTCCGTACTGGCTGGCAACGACTTCTTCAGGTCAATGATGGGAGCTTGCTTCCCTCTATTCGCTATCCAGATGTTCAATAATCTTGGACATCATGTGCTGTGGGGTTGTGTGCTGCTAGGCTGTCTCACGATCCTCTTTATCCCTATTCCTTTCATTCTCTACCGAGTAAGCCGTTTTCGGTCAGTTCAAGATATCCAGCCTATGATTAATCCCCATTTTGATTTGCAGTACGGACGTCGCATTCGTATGCGATCAAAGTACGCGAGGCACGATTTGTAGATTGAGCAACGGATGCCCGGATCCAAAGCCCAAGATTTTACATTCACACTGCATGGCATGCATGCTTCATAGACTTTCATTTACGCAAATAATCACAACATCACCTTATGTAGCATCAATGACGATACCCGGCCGCTTGACCGCCGCTAATACAATAGAATTCGTTGTGAATGCCTGGTACCGCACGTCATTGACGAGCCAGGCTCTGAAAGGTGCATCACTTTTGCCTCTCAGACATGCTTTTGCTGCCTTGTATGCAACGGCTTGAGCCTTGGCCGATTTGTATGTAAGGTGTGGGTCTGCCGACGATGCACTTTCTTCGCCACCTTGCAGGCGCAAGTAAAGCTCGAGAAGGCGTACTCGACAGATGCGAGACTTTGCTTTGCTTGCTTGTGGGCCGGACGTGCGCACTTTGGCGCCTTGCTTGATGCCCTGTGAGATGACTTCGCTACCCAGCCCCGCGACCCAAGATAGGCTCTCGGGGCAACTTGACTGTTCCGATGTTCCAGGCTCCACATCGCCAAGATAACGGGCATCCTTGAAGGTAGATGATGCGAATGTGACTCGCGGAGCGATCTGTGTGTACGGGTCGGGAAGTCCCAAAAGCACCCCAAGCCGTTCGCTCAATGCGCGTTTACATTCGACCAGAACATCCGGTTGTAGATCTTCAGGCACGCCTCCGAACACATATTGCGAGATGTACAGCGGCTCGACATGTTGGGCCAGCAAGGCTCCTTGTACGCCTAGAACCGACCAGGATGCTAGCTTGTCCGAGCAAGACATGGAAGCTGTGGTAATAGAGTCGGCTCTGCCTGTGAAAAAGGTCAATTGGAAGTTGCCTGTATGCATGACAGGGTGACGCACCAGGCTTTGTGCGCAAAGCAGATGTGTGATTGAACCCTTCCCTGCCTCTGCTGAGACTGGTAGACGAGTGAACGATGTCGTTGCTGAAGGTGCTTGTCACAAGCGGATCCTGCGTATGCGACAGAAGCTTCATCGATGCATCTCCACCTTCATTTTACGAGTCAGCCCATGTAAAGACGTAGATGCAGTGTAATTATGCTCACACGGCAACGTGCTGATGTACAGGCCCAGCCGCCACTCGTTCCTAAGGCGAAAGCCGCTCTGGCACGTTTCGAAGTAGGCATTGGCATGTTCATTGTCCGCACGAAGTGACAGGAGCTGATGGTATAGCCAGAGCATCAAGCCTCGTCGCGCTATGATTTCAGCATGCGAATCGTGCAGGACATCCCCGTGCAGAGGCAGCCGGCTCGCTGGCAAGCATTTCAAGCCAGTCCTCAAGGGCGTCTCCATCAGCTCGCGGCCACATTTGGACGAAGAAATGGGCTGTGCTCACCCCAGCGAGATGACATTAATGCTAGCCTCGTCGTCTTGACCGTAGAGAACGAATCCAGCGAGGACCGTCCATTCTGGCACGCCGTTTGTCCGCACTCGAGGCTTGCCTCGCGCAGGCAGGCGCGCATATTCACGCAGGCATGCTTGTGCGATCCTCTCAGCAAGAGCTGGCTCTTGCATACACGATTCTGCGCAAGGTGGTGTTCATGGATTGGAGCAGAGGTTACCTAGATGACCGGGAGCTGCTCTGGTTGCAGGTCAGTCTTACACCAACATGCACGGCATGCAATAGCCAGCACTTGGGAAGCTCGCCATACGTACATGATGGCTTCAAAGCAGTAGCACGGCAATGGTGTTCTGGGGTGCGCGACCCGCAGAGAGCATCGTAGATTCGATCCAGACGAAAGGCTACATTCGCACCTTCGCGCCTCTGGCTGCACTGGTCTTCGGTCTGGGTGGTGCAATGCTCTATCTCGCTGAAAGGAATGCTCGTCTCAGAGATGCGGAAGACGCTCAAGGGACTGCTGCCACAAGGTATTGCTTCTGAGCCCACCGGCAGCATGCCCATCACGCGCTGACTAGTCGCCCAAGCAGGAGCACTGGCAAACAGCACATGCGGCGAGTGAGGTATCTAAAACCTGAGCGCCTCGTCCGCGAGTCACAGGGTCTCGAGCGGCTAGAGGAGCTTCCCAGTCATGTGGAACTGCCTCATCAGTCAGAAGAGCCTCAAGATGTAGATCGATGGGCGTAACCGTTCGCCCGAAAGGATTTCATATGTATGCATTGCGGACCGGTTACTGCGAGACAAACAAGCCTATACTTCTTCCAAGCCCACTGCCGGCGGCTGCCCGTAAGCCCATCTCATCATTTTCTCGAAATGCTCCATCGTCAGGTTGTACACTGAATGGGTGAGCAATACTTCGTTCGAGCTTTGGCTGTCGTGCCTCCCGACGACCACAAGTCTCGCCTCATCTTCTGCCCATGCGAGCCCCGAGCAAAAGATGTCCTTCATACGCTGGTCTGCTTCCGCAGCCGACTCGTTTTTGCCTTTGACAAACGAGCGAGTCTTGTTACGACCAAGAGTGCTTTCCCACTGCTCTTCAAGCGCTTTCCGATCTTCTGGATCATTGTAAATAACCGCATGCTGTGCTGCCGAGAGGCCAGAGAGGTTATAGCAAGAATGGTATGCATCGGCGCCTTTGCCTGGTTTGTCGCGCAAACCACCCCATTGTGAATCCGTCTGTGCCGCTATGAGGACGTATTCCTGCAGCCCAACACGACTGAACAGGTCGACTTGCTGCTCGTCCAGCAGAGCGCCTAGAATGCTGAACAGCCCGCCGCACCACCATGAATAGCATCCGTCGACAAGCTTGTTTGTTCGGCCTCGGAAACCGCCAGCTTCGATGGGAAGGCCTTGCATTTGAGATGCCCATCGCAGCAGAGCCCGAGCGTCGAGACTTGCGGGCTTGAAAGTGTTGCTGCCATCTGTGTTGGATATTTGCAAGCTAGGCGAGGCAAGAAGTGCGAAATGAGAGGCCAGAGCACAGTAGGTGTATCCGCCGTGCGCTTCGCCAAGCGGAGGGGAGCCACCAGGCGTTGGGTGGGATGCAGAGGCGAGTCCGCCTTCGTATGTTTGGCAGCTGTGTCAAACGCCAATGTGAGCTATGAGTTGAGCAGATCATAGAGTGTACCTACCTAGCGACAAAGTCGAATGTGCCTTTTGCAAGGTCCGGTGTAAGGATATTCAGAACCACTGCGGTAGTCAGGGCACAATAGCAGCCGCTGAAAGGCCGGAGTTCAGCCTGATGCAACGAACGAGGGCCTCGTGAAACAATTGGGACGCACCGAACATCGACTTCTCCACCTTTATGCATAACGAAGCTGCCATCTGGCTGTTTCAAGCTGAGCATCCAGTCGTGCAAGGCTTGTCTGAGTTGTCGCAAAAGCGGGTCAGGATAGCACAGCAATGAGACGTGAAGCCAGACTGACCGGTCAAGCCACTCCCAGGCTGAGCCAGTGCCGTCATCAAGATAGCATAATGCAGAAACGCTAGCGTATGTTGGTGCAAGATGGCCCATCTGACCAGGTCCTCCTCCAAACCCTCCGTCTTTGCTGTTCCAAAACGACTTGATAGTATCGATAGCGCGTATACGCTCGGCCTCTCCAAGCTTTGCATTCATGAGGGCGAGGGAGTGCGTGACCCAGTATAGAATCCATGGCCGAGACGCGTCGAGCGAGGTATACGGTGCAGGAAGTGGCTGAAGCAGGCGACCAAGGTATGAAATGTGCTTTGAGCGCTCAAGAGTGAGGTTCGCAATGTCCAAGACGGGCTTCTTGGTGGATCCTGGCTGAGGTAGGTAGAGATGAAGGAGCTGCTGGATCAATTCTTCTGTCTTGACTTGCTCTTCAGAGGTGCCAGTGACGAGGTCGTCTGTGGGGGTAGGTAACAGAGGATGGCTGAGGCACGAGCTGGCACCGAAGGGAGGCACATGATGATGGATCATGGTGATCTGAACTCAATGTAGAGCTAGCTGCTCTCCCTGACGTGTTCCTTTTGTGAGCCTATGCAGGTCTTGAAGGTGATCGGAGACTGAAGAGCAAGAGACGGCCCTGCCAGCTTGAGAGTGGCCTGACGCTTCTGCGTATGTGCGAATGTTTTAGTCGGCAGGAGACGACCCGTCGAGAGTCCGTGCATCAGCTGTCATGAGCCCGCGCACTCATTGTTGCGCCAGCCAGCCTTGGAGCTCGTCAAAAGGCAAGGTGGCAACGCTCCGCAACAATAGGGCAAGCAACCAGAAGCGATGGAAGCCAAGGAGCGCGCGTCGACATGTATACCAGCTTCGATACATGTGCACTGCTGTATTTTAGCTTGCACAAAGGCTTGCTTGACCAAGTCCGGGCACATCTGCTGGAAGCTGTGGCAAAATGGACAGGCGGACTTCATGTGACGGTCTCATCCTGCGAAGCTGGCAGGTCGAGGACGGCGACGAAGCCTGGACTCGTTTTGTATAAACAGTCAATCGCTCTCATCTAGTCAATGCGTGCTTCCAAGGCAAGTCTGCTGCTCACCTGTCGATCACCGTACGAGGCGTGACACACAAAGTCGCAGGCCTCTCTCGACCGCCCAACACGGCTGATACTGGCCTGAAGCAGCTCTGTGCAGCAGAACAAGCATCCACTCTACGATGCTATGCGGCGCTTCCACCCGCTGCTGCGCCAGGCGACTCTCGATCCGTTCCAGATCCTAGACGTCTCGAGATCCGCCTCAAAGTCGGAAATCAAGCAGGCCTACTTTACGCTTGTGAAGAAGCATCATCCAGATAGGCCGTCCTCGTCGAAGCCCAAGGATTTTGAGTTCAAGGTGGGCTCGGAGTTTCCTTGATCCGAGCTGTCTTTCCTTTGCTGATTGCGCGTAAAAGGACATCGTGGCGGCATACGAGCTTCTCCAAGATCCAGTCAAGCGGCATCAGTTCACGACATATGGCATGGGATGGGGCGACAAGCCCAGTGCGCCCCGCATGGACATGGGCTTCAACTATGACAACGTCCACAATCCCTGGAAGCGGCGTGGCGACACTCAGTCTCGGTACCAGCACGCATATCAGCGACCGAGATACCCTTCCTCAAATTGGGACTATGGACATTCAGATAGCACGAGCTTTTATTCGACGAATTGGCAAGCAGAACAATCCAGCAACACTTCCGGCATGTACACATCCAATGCTGCCTTCATATCAGTACTCGCTGGCTTGTCGGCATTGCTGTACTCGCTGTCATTCGCGCAAATAGCGATACCAGTGTCAGAATCGTCTCCAAACGCTTCTACGTCCAACTCTTTTCCCCATAACTTACTTGGTGGAGATCCCAAAGACGCGCCCATCTATCGCCACAGCCCGCTCATGAAGGGTCGGGATCGACACCACGAAGAAGCAAGCCAAGCATTAGGGGCTGCGCGGCAGAATGCGCAAAAGTATGGGATATCACGGCGTGAGGGTATACGGTGAGTTGATGATGGCGAGACCGCACACCAGTCTAGAACGCTAATAACGTGCGCTCACAGCCGGAGAGTTCGAGAGAATGCCCTAGAAGCGGTGGAAGCTGGAAAGACTGGCACTGGTCATGTCGGTCTAGATCAGATCGATCACCAAGCTGGTACTACGAATTCCCAAGGGAACAACAAGCCTGACGACGGCACCCCTGAGCGCTACGAGCGGCAAGTCGTGCCACCGAGTCAGCGCAGTTTGCGCAAGCCTGCATATCGCGAACATTCGGTAGACAAGACTCAAGAAGCCACGTCCGTTACGACGTCTTGACGGACAACAGCATTCAGCACGAGCGTCCCTGAAGCTGGACGACGACTTTCGCGACTGAAGTACCTGTAGCATTACTGTATCGCAAAACTCTCGCAAAGCTCGGCACTCACATGCAGCGATACACATTGTACATTCGTCCGACTAAACTATAAATGGGCCGCAATAGGCTCCAGCATGATCGTCTGACTGTAGAACAGGTCTGCCGACTTCCTTCCCTCCACGGTACACGGTGCCGAAGCTGCTGCTACCTTTCAGGATGGCGTTGAGAAGAAGATCTTGGACTCTATGCACAGACGAAAGCCCTTTCGACTATGGAATATGAGATGCGCTTGCCAAGATGGTCGAGGTCTGGCAACCGGTGCGAATACTCGCGCAAGCGGTCTCGATGGTGCACCGCCATTGCCACTAGTTCAATCCAGCACCACTTCAATCCAGCACTGATGCGTCGCGGCAGCCTGCTGGAGCGACAGTTCGATGACTTTGTGATCCGCCTTTGCGCATGTTAAGCATCTTTGCCGTCTCTTCACTACGTCGATCAGGTACTGGTGCATGTTAGTCTGGTGGTTCTGTCTCCACGAATGGCAAGATGACCACTCCCGTCTGCAAGCCGAAGGTCAGGTAGATGGGACTGGCACCGCCCTCAGTTAGCAGGCAGAGATAGAACAGACTCGTCCGCACCGGCCTCCCTCTCCTCCGCTCTATTCAGTCGTCACTTCTTTACCATCGTCAAGTCAGCACAGGCCAAGGTATCTTCGAGACCCACTTTTACACTCACAATATTGTGATTGTCCATCACCGCGTCGCTCAGGACTGGACGAGACTTGCACTCGACGACGTCGAACGACATGACCGTTCCGTCCAACAACACGAAGGAGCCTCAGCTGGCATACAAAGACCTAGTGGACATGCATCCGAATGAGCGTGATGAGAGCATCAAAGCTGCTGTAGATGGTCACTTGATCTCTGCTGCGCACTTGACCAGGCTTTTCAACGCTGCTGATCCCAACAAGGGCACCTTCACGGGCAATAACATGGTCTTTGAGCGCCAGGGCAAAAAATGCAGGCGTCTCTCTTGGCAGGAGCTGGAGGTATGTACCCGCGTGCCATTCTTTGAGCTATGGTTGACTATACCGGTGTTATGCCTGCGTGGCTCTGTCACATCACCGTTGTCACTCAGGCGAGGAGACAACGACAGCAAGAGGAGAGGGACCTACGACGGCGAGAAGGAAAGGAGCGAGAGGCAAAAGAGCGACAACAGCGAGAGGCAATCGCACGACAACAGCGAGAGAAAATGGAAGCCATGAAGACTATGGAGCAACGCGCCCGAGACGCAACGGAGCGACTGCATAAAATTCGTGAGCGACTAGAAGCCCAGGAGCAAGAGGCAAGGGTGCAACGAAAGGCCGCTGAGCGAGAGGAAAGGGAGCGACGAGAGGCGATGCAGATCGAGGCAAGTCTTCGACACCCGATGGCATTGCATAGGCGCCCAAACACATCTCATGCTGCACGGTACGGTGCGCTAGTAGAAATATCGCGGCAGTTCTTTGACACTGGTTTGCCGATGAATGGACTACCAGTCGGATTCCTTGCAGATCCCCCCGTGCGCGGTGGACACGGCAGGGGACGGGGTACCGGGACCCGTGTTTCAAGAGCTGGCAGAGGTGGAGGACGCGGAGGACGCGGAAGAGGAGCACTGTGAGCCTATCTGGCGATCTGATACACGACAAGACTTTCAAAAAGGCACGAGCGCTGCCTTTACTCCATCTCGTGACCTTTCTATGCTATAGATGTTTCCCTGATTCCAGCTTCTGTGCCTTTTATCTGTTTACTGAGTCTACTTAGAATGCCGTCGTCTCTTCATTTCCCGCAATACATTCTTCATTCGAGTTCCATCAGTGTATGCGCTGTCTCTGCTCAAGCTTGCTCCCAGCCGAGATACAGGTGACGGCGCGATCTGGCCACAGCAAAGACGCACACTTGACGCTCAATAACACTACACCGAGTGACCTGCCTGTCTGCCCTCCGCGTCTACTCTGGCCGCTGCAGGTGTGCACGCTGGGAGTCATCGCCACGAGCAGCAGCTGTCAACAACGCGTAAAGAGCGAGGACGCGGTTGCCGCTCGACAAACGACAGCGGGACAGGGCAGTGACGCGCGGCCAGCTCGAGCAGCAGATCACTAGAAGCCATGGGTGCGTGTGTCAGCTACGGCAGTGCTACGGTCAGTCGTGCTCTCTCGCTCACCTTCATCGCGTAAACAGGCATCAAGGGCCTCACGGGCTTGATAGCCGACAATGCGCCAAAAGCCATCACGCACCTTGAAATGAAGAACCTGTTTGGCAGAAAGGTGGCCATCGATGCGAGTAGTGCGTGTGACATCTTCATGGCGGGCCTGCTGCTGTCGCTGCTGCTTCATCCCGCCGCATCGATTTGCTGATCACCACACGCTCGTCACATCCAGTGTCTCTATATCAATTTCTCATCGCCGTACGACAGCAGGATGGACAGCAACTACAGACTGAGAGCGGAGAGACGACCTCGTGAGCTGGATGCCGCTTACTCGCCAACATCACTTTATGCCGTCTCTGATGGCATTCCACTCGACCATCAGCCACATCATGGGCTTCTTCTAGTGTGTTCAAGCGTCTCACACAACTGCCCGCCCTCTCTTGATACACAACGCTGATAATCCTGTGCCTACAGTCGAACCATTCGAATGGTCGAAAACGGCATCAAACCAATCTACGTTTTCGATGGCAAACCACCTGACCTCAAGAGCGGAGTGGTAAGTCTGGCGGCGTACACGGAGCGCTGCTCGATACATCTTGACTCACATCCCGTCTGTCTGTGTTCTTTAGCTTGCCAAGCGTTTCGAGAAGAGAGATGAAGCGAAAGAAGAAGCTGAAGAAGCGAAAGAAACAGGTGGGTTCTCCCTAGTACATCTTCAGCTCGACGGACCTTGTTATACCGGTGCTTCCTGACTTTGTGAATAACGCGCAGGCACCGTCGAGGACATGGACAGACAGGCTCGTCGACAAGTTCGCGTGACGAAAGACCACAAGGCCGAGGTGCAGCGACTTTTGAAGCTGATGGGCATTCCCTACCACGACGTACGCGGTAGACCTCTCAGATCGTAGGATATCATTTATCGTCGTCCGATACTGACCTTCCCGTTCATTCACACTTTCCAGGCCCCATCGGAAGCCGAAGCCCAATGTGCCGAGTTCTGCAGAGGCGGAATCGTCTACGGCACTGGTTCTGAAGACATGGATACCCTCACTTTCGGATCGCCCATCATTCTCCGACATCTTACCTTTTCAGAAGCTCGCAAGATGCCCATCGATGTCATCAAACTAGATGTGGCTCTGGAAGGACTCGAATTGACAATGGACCAGGTGGGCCAATGCTCAGTGGAACACGCTGCACATCAAGCAATGGGATGTAAAGGCTGATCTTGCTTTTACGTTTTCCTCAGTTCATTGACATGTGTATTCTGTGCGGATGCGACTATCTCGAGCCACTCAAAGGCGTGGGTGCAAAGACAGCTTACAAGTATGTGAAAGACAACGGTGATCTCGGCAGCGTGCTCGAAGCAATCAGAGAAAAGGACGCAAGCTCCAAAAAGGACAAGAAGACGATCCCCGACGACTGGCCTTGGCAAGAAGCACAGCAGCTCTTCAAGAAACCCGACGTGACACCATCTTCTGAAGTCAATTTCGAGTGGAAAGCGCCAGATGTCGACGGGCTTGTTGAGTTCCTCGTCAATGAAAAGGGATTCAACGAGGATCGAGTCAGGAAACAGGCGGATAAACTCAAGCTCGCTCTGAATCAGAAACAACAAGGAAGACTTGATGGCTTCTTTACCGTTACACCGAAGACGGATTCGTCTAGCCCAGCCAAGAAGCGAAAGGTGCGTCCAGAGGGGCGCTTGTTGGTCGGATTTCGCTATTTGCTCACATCTCTAATTGCCACAGGCTGACGACAAGGACAAGGGCAAGAAGGGGGGCAAAAAGGAAGTCAAGAAACCCAAGACCGCAAAGTAGATGATCACGTTGATTCGCAGTCTACGCGACATCGGCGGTCAGCCCGAAATCTGAACCCTCCGTCAACATCCCTCCACGGGCAAATTTCAAGAGTGCTGTAGTGCAGTTGTTTCCTTCCAGGCCTTGTCAATAGGCAAAGAAGATAAATTCAAGGCAAAGAAGAGAGACACAAGGCAAGGAACACCAGATCTGGGACACAGATTGATCCCGGACTGCAACTTTTTCTGCAGTGCATACATAGTCATCGTTGTTGTGTAAGAACAGTTGCTATTTCCGACCAGCCCCGTCGGCGCTGTGTAGTCCGAGCGACCAGCACAAGCTGCATAATCATCTGCGTGCTGCATACTGGGCGTGTGTGATTGTAGCGCGATTGCCAAACGTATCGCTCGCAAAGTCGACGAGCTTTCCGAGCATGATGAGAGCATCTGTCTTTGATGTTGAGGTCCTTGTAATGAGGGCTTCTTTCTTGCCGTGCTCTTCGCCTGCAACATCGATTGCGAAGGGGAGGTCTGACCGAGCCGTGAGATTTCTAGCATATCCTGCAGCAGCCGTATGGCGAATGTCGAAAAAGCAGAAGACCTCTGGACACGGTGAGAGTCCACAGTCCAGCAAGCATGTCCTAATGTGGACGCCAGCGACTGAGCTTGAAAACGTCCACGGATGCGAGCGCGCGGCGCTTGCAAATTTCGCGGTCCTCGTTCCGTGGTATTGTGCCCCAATCTGCATGAGGATTTCTTCATCTCTTCTGCGGCTTTTGACCAGCGAACATCGCTCTATGGGACCAAGCGCCACAGGTTCAGCAGGAGCCTCAGCAAAGTAGGCAGGCAAAAACCTACGTGTTCTTGGTCATGTTGTCCAGATAGACCTGCAGCATTGCATTCTCATCCGTGTACTTCTTGACCTCGGCAGACACTTCTTCGACTCGCGAAAGTAGGGCTGGAGTTGCATGTCGAATACAGCGTCAGCATGATCAAGGCTGGGTTGTGGATTGAGAGACAAGGAGATTACACACGCACCTTTGAGTCCTTCTTGCGTCTGCATGATGTCCCTGTATGTGCAGCTACATCAGCCGCTGCACCTGATACTTCCTTGCTTGCATCGTCTATGCCAGGCAGGCGTACTTGATGATAGTCTCCTTCTCAAGGGCCACAGCGAGGTCATCCTTGCGAGGCTCGCTGGTCGCCCATCCGTCGTCTTCGTCTCTGCGCTCCGACGTAGAGCTGATGTCGGCTTCTTCGCTCATGGCCTTCGTACACAGTCGAAACAGAGGCAAGCTGGTCGAGCGTGGTCGACTTGCAGCTCAGCGTCGCGACGGTGGCAAAGATATGCGCAAAGGACAAGCGTTGATAATGGCACATTGGTCTAGTTCTACTGCTTCTACAGTTACTAGTGCCGTCACTATATTGTTGGTGTACAAGAGCCCGGCATAGAGAGGCATCTGTGCACCAGTGGCTGCTGCGCAGCATTTCCTACTTGCTCACACTCATTCTCGAGGCAGCTCTGAGACGCTCCCCGAAGACCCATAAGCATACTGCAGCGACCCCACAAAAGATGATAGACATTCCCGCTAGCAAAGTGCAGCCCCATCCCAGACCGAGAGCCTCAGTCTGTGTTCGAACGAGGTTAGCTTTTAAGAAGGAGACAGTTGTTGCGAACCGTAACGTACAAGCTTGGAGCCGAAGAGAGGAAAGGCAAAGCCAGCGAAGGACCGTAAGGTCAAGCTAGACGCAAATGTCAGCGCGGCACAATACACCTTGAAAAGACGGACCTACATTGCAGCCAGCGCACTCGCAGCGTACATCTGGAAGGTCTCGATGGCGTAGACCTGTGTTGGCTGCATGAAACCGATGTTTCCTGCTCCCAAGAAAAACAGCCCTAGACACGGCACGAACCAGTGCACCTTGTATTGAGCGGACCAGCCATAGATCAGGAAGCCGGCAGGCAGTAAAAAGGCTGAGGGCAGAAGCCACAGTCTAGATGATTGTGCATCAGATTTGCATGACGGTAATGAGCATACGGGCAACTTACAATCGGTACTCTGGCTTGCGAACACCTCCGTTGCGTTTGGCGAGGGCTGCTGCTATCCGGTCAGATGTGAAGCCTTGTATTTGCGACATTGACAGTACGCCCAATCCGAGTGCCAGATATACCAAGCCTGATTTTGCTTGCGACCAGCCGTATACGGAAGAAAAAGTCCCTCCGATGGTGACGAGCATCAAGAAAAGCAAACCAAACACGACCAGATTAATGACGCTGAGGACCAGGACGATTGGTTCGTAGATGAGCATCTTGATGGGCCGCAAGAGAGCACGGTTGACAAAGTCTGAGGTACCAGAGTACTTCACGGTATATTTGGTGCGGACGACCGCAGTTGTACTTGCGCGAATAGCAGCAGCTTTACGCTCCAACAGCACCGGCGCAAAAGTCTCTCGGAAGAAGACCAGAGCCGAGATCTGACAAGCTGCCGTCTAATCAGGGTCCGGTTAGCAACTGCGTAGCATGTCACAAAATACGGCTGGCGGCGACTTACTGTCAACGCGATAGACCAAAATACCCAGTGCCATGTGGTGTATTCTTGTATGAAAGAGCCGAGCATGGGGCCAAGCACAGGTCCAAGTAGCGGCAACAAAGACCACAGAGCAACAGCTTGGCCCCGCTGCTCGCTCACGAACATGTCCGATATGATGCCGGCGCCAATAGCCAGCGGGGCAGCTGCCCCGAATCCAGCGAACAAACGGAAGACGATAAAGACTCCTGCACTGGGTGCCCAAGGTAGGACGAGATTGAAGACCACTACGAACGAGGCAGCCAGATGCGTGATGGGTACTCGCCCATACACCTGGAAAGCGAAAAGTGTCTAGTGGGGACAAGCTGAGCAGTGGTCTTGTGGTGCTTACCTCGCTTAAAGGCCCAAGTACTATCACATCGTCAGTCTGTATCGCTTTCAATCATCTGTAAATGTGACTGGCTCACAAAGAGGTCCTAGAGCGAACGCAATGACTGGAACCGCGATCAAGAAGCTGGTCAGCACTTCTTTTCGTTCTGGCTGACCTTGAAAATCTGGCAGTACTTACAGAAGCTCGAGGTCAGAAGGGCCAGCATGACAGGGCTTTCAATGCCATACCGTTCAGCGAGTTGTGGACTGACACCGGCAGGGTATGTCGCAGACAAGGGAGAGCAGAAAGTGAAAAGAGAGATGATAACGAGGCAGATGCCCTTGCGTGCCCGACTCCAGTTGAGAGGATTCTCTAGGTCGTCTTCTCCCTCCCAATCGACCACAATCTCGGAGGCTTCTACGCCTGATGGTTTCTCATCATCGATAGTGATGCTGCTTGAGGCCTTGTCGTTCTTCGGCCGTGCTTGCTCCATGTCATGAGGGCTCATGGTTGCGCCAGGATTCTGGCTAGCGCCAACGTCTGCGTCAGGGCGGTACTACGACGGTGCTACCAGGAGCCTGGACAGTCTGGCTGACGCTGTACACGACTTAGTAAGGCCGGACATGGCAGACGCAGCCTGGAGCACGCTTCAAGGGTTCTCCCCTCAGTCAGCTGCTGCCCGCACATCTCTGGTCCCGCTGTGGACATCTCTCCTCCGAGAGCTGGCCGCCGGGAGCATAGGGTTGTCCGAGCCCACCAGCGAGCCACTTGTTGCGCGCAGAAACAATGCTGCGGCAGCATGCTTGTCCGGGCTAATGCTGTTGGCTGCCTGCCATAGCTCTCTGCTCGCTACAGCAACTTGGACGTTGCGGTGATCGCTACAGCTGGAGAAGCCAGCCAAGTACTGAGGCCAGCACAGCAATCAGCAGCCACTAGCTATGGATACGACACTGGAATGGTTCGGTGCAACGACGTTTCGTCTGACCATCGGACCCCTGGTCTTCTTCCTCGACACGTGGTTGGATAGACCCTCCAACGTACCTCAATATCTCTCCACTTCTGACGTGAAAAAGTGCGACTACATCCTCATCTCGCATGCCGTACGTCATGATAGGTGCATCACCGGTGCTCGTCGCTGATTCGTGATGTTTGGTCAGCACTTTGACCATTTACCTGGCGCGGATATCATCGCAAAGAACACCGGCGCAAAGGTAGGTTCCACATATCTGAATCGAAAGTGCATGTTCTGTCGCTGAAGCAACAGTATGTCTACAGATCATCGCAAATGGGGAAGCGATAAATGTCATGCGAAAAGCCGGAGTGCCCGAAGATCAACTCATCCCCATAGCCGGCGGCGAGACGTACGACTGCGGTCATGGCGTTGTGGTGCTGCCCCAGCCATCCCTTCATTGTCTTCCTGGATGGTCAGGGCACGATCATCCTGAATTCCTAGATTCTGGCAAAGTGGGTCAGGGCTCTTGGGGAGAAAAGCAGACGGCCTTGCGGGCTTACGTTCGATTTGGCCATGTCAGGTCTATCTTGGAGGCCACGGAGTGTCTACCCTCAACATCACCCAAGGACTTACAAAAGGCAGGTAGACAAGCTCCTCAATTTGGCCAATTCGGCGTGCTGACTTGCTTGTAACAGGTTTTGGAGGGGTAATTCGTGATGGACCTGTTGAAGCCCTCAAAGGTGACCCGAATATGCTAGCTTTCCGAGACTATCTTCGCGATGAGCGCAATCACCACAGCTTCTTTGATGGAGGACAGATGATGTACCGTGAGTGTTGCGTGCTCCTTCTGTCAAGTTCATGATCTCACGCGCTGATCACCTCATCTCTGCACTCGGTAAGAAATCAACTTTGGGGCTGGCGACACTCGGAAATCCATCCTGTTCTCCTCGCACACGGGCGCATACGAAGGTGTCATCAGATCACTCGAGCCCAAGCCAAATGTCGCTATTCTCGGGATTGCAGGTCGACCGAATCTAGACGGAAAGCCATATCAAGGCAGCGCGGCCGAATTTGTGACTCGGGAAATTGAATGGCTACATCACCCAGAGCGGATCATTTGGGTGCGTCGATTGAATTCTAAGTCACCCCAGCGGTCAGATGGACGCACAAAGCTGACTCTAATGAGTCTTTGGCTACAACCAGTGCTTGCATGATCAAGCTCCCATCAAGCCTTTCTACGTTGACACAACGGCGGCAACAAAGATGGTGGAAGAGCGCACACGGTCCAAAGTTGTCGAACTCAAGCATGTTGAGCCATACCGTGTCTTCTAGGCGCGGAATACTTGCTCTTTGTCGTCACATTGCCTACCGTTTGCATTCAATGCGACTCGACTTGTCCTGCTTATAGATATTGCTGTGGTTTGCAAAGATGTGCGGGATAGAGCAATACCCGCTGCGTCTTCGCCTTTCCGTCTAAGCCGCTGCTGCAGCAAGCTGACAAGCCAGACAATTCTCCAAGGGCTTTCTATTCGACTGTTTTGCCGTAATCCGTCTGAAAGTCGCCTTCGCTCTACAATCTTTCGCCGGATCTTGTCTTGGGCGGACAGAGGATGAAGCCCCTCACTCTCATTGCCGGTCCGATCTACATTATGTCGAAAGGCTAGCAAAGTTGTCGGCTTCGTGCGGGTGGGCGGCGTTACTCGCGCGTAGCGATGGTGGAATCGAAGAATCGCGAAATGCCAAGCAAGGCATTTTGATGCGACCTCGAACAGTGTCTGGCAGGGAACTTCCGGGCTGCGCTTGCTGTGCGGTTCTCAGACACGCCGAGCCAGATCGATCCAAGTGCTTTTTCTTGGCGGCGAAGTGAACGACTGGATGGATGCACGCCCTGATGATCCGCAACAAAAGTCACGCCCCTTCTTCATCATCTTGATAGTAGCCTTCAGTGTGCCAATCAAAGTCGTCCCCCTCTTCTTCGGGCGTATGGACTTGCGCAATATCATTCTCTGCCGAGCTTGCGATCCTACAAAGAGCAGTAAAAGAAAAGTGCAGGGGCGGGAAAAAGGCAGATGGGGAGGAAAGTGGAGCCGTTAGGCGCAGGATGAATTTGCCATCATATCGTCAGAAATAGCCATGTAGATGCGTCAAGAGCGCCAGGAGAGAAAGTGGATGCTTTGGCGGCGCCTAAACTCACTGCACATCACCCATCGACTGGTGTCGCTGCTGCTGCTGCTGCTGCTGCTGTAGACCTCCTCCTCTTCTTCCGACCGCCCCTTTACCGCCAGATCTGCGCATGGGACCGCGCCTCCCACTCTCGCTTGCCAACCTCTCCACCTCTGCTTCGGCGCGCAATCTCGTATTCACGCGCTGTTGTAGCAGACCGAGGCTTTCATCCATTGAGAGCTGACCTATTCGACCTACCATTCGTGTGCTGTTGGCCTGCAAGGAATGAAGATATATTGATTGGTTGACGCGGTGATTCCACCGCCGCGTTGCCAGGACGGAAAGTCGAAAAAGAATGGGAAAATGGAGGAAGGCATGTGAAAGATGAATAAAAAGGGCAAACGAGACTTTAAGTCGGGGTTTCAATAAATCAAGGGATTGCCCAAACTCAAAGTAGGGACAATAGCTTTGCATAGTTGCGCACGCTTACAATATTATTTTTCCAATTTCGGTGGAACCCTCCGCCAGACGATGTAGGTGATCCACTTGCAAAAGGCGGCGAAGAGGACAGAGGAGTAGGACTGCCTTCTGATCCATGCGATGAGGATTTGAATCCTATCGCGGAACTGGCTCGTGGTAGTGCATCATCTGATGACTCTTCTTTCTTGACAGGTCGTGAGTGTCCGTTAAAACTTGCGCCAATATTTTCCGGCAAGGCTTCCCGTATGATAGAGAGTGCCTCCATGGAAGCTTCCATGTCCTCGTCTTTAGCATGCTTTGGAGTATTGTTCAGGCCATTGGTAGTATTCTTATTCGCCACTTCTGCCTGATGTTGGAGATGGAGACCGTCTTGAAAGCCGAGATTGATGTCCCGCATGGAATAGAGGTGTGCGAGTCTTGAGCGCATAGCTTGGTTGCGAGCTTGGACGTGTGCTATTCCTCCGGGCAGCATTGCGCAGAGCGTTCTAACATACATACATGTACACATTCAGCGAGGATTAGCAGAGGGTAAGACTATGCAGGTTCCACGCACGGATTCGAGACGAGCGAGTCGCAGTGTGCGAGCAAGTCTTCGAGGCGGCGGGTGTCTGTGATGGACGAGATCTCCTGCAGGCCAATATCCAGACTGGCGCCATTGCTGCCGTTTACACTGCCCTTGCTCGCCGCCAGTCCTCCTCCTGCAGCAGCATGTGCATGGTGGTGATGGTGGTGGCCACCGCTCGAGCTCGAGCTGACGGCCTTGCCCTTGCCCGAGACGATGAACGGGCTAGCGGGGGGTCTAGCGGTGCGCGTCTTGCTGCCCGTGTCCATGCCTTGGAGCGCGCTGCTGCTGCTGTTCTTGCGGCGTGGCTTGCTGGTGCTTGCAGCATTGGGCGTGGATGCGCTCGACGTGATCGGGGCGACGCTGCTCGCCCAGTTCGAGGGAGGCGCCCCCCGCTCTGGCAGCTGGAGGGCCATGGGCAGTGTGTGGTGGAGAGAGGTGTGTGTGCTACTGCTGCAGACTGCAGTGTCGATGTGGTCGACAATTGCCCGCGTAAGAGCGGTGCTCCCAGCGTGGACGATGATCGAGGTGTGTGGCCTCAAGAGACAGACAGAGGCAAGAGAACAAGGACGCGCATGGGAGATGTGAACTGCTGGCTTGTCTTGTCTCCTGTCCGACTGGCACCCACTCACTCTTCATCCACCACGCAGTGCATGCTCGCCCGCACCGCACAGCGCACATCAAGCACGACTCTGCGCTCATTCAGCTCGCTCGCCAGAAACGGCGCGCCGCAGCCATCTTCATCTTCATCTTCATCATCATCAACAACAACATACTCGACATTCTTGCACGCTCGCACCCGCACCAGCACCATGGCCCCCACAGAAATCACAACCAACAACGTATCGCCATCCTTGCAGCCCGTCGTCATCAGCGGACCAAGCGGGACTGGCAAATCAACTCTCCTCAAACGCCTGTTTGAAGAGTTCCCCGAATCATTCGGATTCTCCGTCTCCCGTGAGTCGTGAACGAGTGCACTTGCCCCAATATGCTCTCCAGACTGCAGCCATAATCGCCCTCGCCCTCGCAACTGTCGCTCCCGCACAAGTTCAGCCAAGGCCTGTTTACGCGTCCGGCACACCACGTGCAGACCGACTCGCAGCAGGCTGCCAATGCAGCCAAGCGAGATATCACGATGGGATATTTGCACTTTCACATCGCAGATATTGCCTTGACGCGCCGCCTATGCGACCCAGCTCGCACAGTTCGTACACGGTATCAGACACGGTGCAGGCTTATGAGAGTCAATTTGGAGAAACAAGCTGTCGAAAAACCCCCCAGCTGCTCGCTCTTGCTAGCTTTGCGTCGCATCGTTGCCAGACCCCTCTTTACCTCTCTATCACACGCGCGCTCGCAAGGCCGAGACTCAAGCTGACAAGTTCCTCGTTTCATCGCCTCTAATGCAGACACCACTCGTGCCCCAAGACCCGGCGAAGAAAATGGAATCGCATACCATTTCGTCACACGCGAGCAATTCGAAGATCTCGTCAAGCAGGTGAGCAACACGCATCTTCATGTTTTGATCCGCGATTCTTTGTGAAAAAGGAAAAGACAAAGCCATACTGACTTTTTTTTTCTGTTGGGTCAACCCTTCAAGAACGCATTCATTGAACATGCTACATTCTCCAAGAACATGTACGGCACAAGCATACAGGCCGTCAAAGATGTAGCGGCACAAGGCAAGCGATGCATTCTCGACATCGATAGCCAGGTGCGTCAAAGCTATCCCCCTAATTCGTCTGGACGCATCTCCATCGTCTGACCCAGAAATTGCCATGTTTCGTCTATGTCGAATCACGCATTGATACAGGGCGTCAAGCTCATCAAAGCCAACCATCCCTCTCTCAATCCACTCTTCATATTCCTCTCGCCGCCCTCACTTTCCGAGCTCCGCAAGCGTCTGAGTGGCAGAGGAACCGAAACTGCCGCAGCCGTAGCCGCTCGTTTGGAAGCTAGCACAAATGAGATTGAATATGCGCGCTCACAAGGAGCGTACGACGCTGTCGTCGTCAATGACGATTTGGATAAAGCTTATCACGATTTGAAAAAGTGTATTGTGCAGGATCAGTGGAAAGAGATTGGCAATGCCGTGCCGGAGATGAAGGAGGACCCGCAAGAGATTGCGGAAAAGACGACAAGCAGCTAATGAGCTGTTGTCAGTTATCAACAAGAAAAGATTTATCAAGGCATTGCGGGCAGCATATTAGCGAAGCAATTCCAGATTCTGAGCCTCTTCATCTAGCCGACTCGACATTACAGCAATGCAGAGCTGTAACGCAAGTCTGTGTGGATGATACCTCATAGTCTTACGGACCGACCCATCGACGCAATTGTCCCTTGACTCCATCACAAAGCCATCCCGCTCCTTCTTTGAAAATCCGTCACGCCTTTATTTGCAACAAGCTTCGCCCCATTGGCTACCTGATACAAAATGTAGAGAATATTCGTTATCGACCAAGCTTGTCATCGTTCTAGAGCTTCATACAGCCTCGTGACATGCTATTAGTGCTCCTCTCGCAATTGTCTCGAACAAACTCAGTACGGCCGGTACTGATATCCAGTCTGCTGCGGGAACATCATATTCTGCTGCTGCGGCTGGAGGTATCCTCCAGGAGCGAAACCCGTCGGCTGTGCCTGTAAAGGCTGCATGCCACCCCCGAAACCAGTCTGTTGCGGCTGGACGCCATACCCTTGGCTCATTCCAGGGTTAAAGGAAGTCTGCTGCGGTCGCAAAGCATCATACTTTTGCTCTTGCTGAGGTGCATTGTCGCTCTTGGCGAATTGACCGGCTTTCATTTGTGCAAAGATGCTCGAAGGCTGGAAATCGCTGCTTTGGGATGATTGAGGTTGAGAGGTCTGCTGTGGCTGCATCGGCGGGGGCGGAGGGGCCTGTGGGATCTGCATTTGTTGCTGCTGAGGCGGTTGCTGGTAAGGTGAGCCAGTTGGCTGAATCGACATCTGCGACATTTGTTCTGCGTAATGGAGTTTCATGGTCAGCTTGTATTGCACAAGTCCAGCATTGAGCAATCCTGGATGCAGATGAGAAGACTTACGCATCGGGTAGCCAGTTGGCTGAGTTTGCATCATGCCACCATACGAGGGCTGCTGCTGCATATATGGTTGATGCGGCACTGCATGCTGATTGCCAAAAGGACTTTGACCCGGGAAGCCTGTCTGTTGAGGTTGTTGATACCCAGTCTGCTGTGGCATCATCCCCATCGGGCTCTGCATGTTTCTCGTGGGAATGAACCCAGTCATGCCAGTCTGTGTCGGTATGAGGGGGTTTAGCAGCTGCTGGTTGAGCGGAATGGGCGCAATGGGTTGACGCGGACCATTGACCGGACTCTGCGAGGGGTAGTAGCCCGTCTGCTGCGGGGATTGTTGCTGCGCATAGCCAGTCTGTTGAGCAGTCGTGATCTGAGGCGGCTGAGGCGAAGCTGCTGCTTGTCGGACAGGCAAGCCACTGCCGCTCTCTGTGACTGCACGCTTGCCGAGTCCGATGGAGTCCAAGTATGCGTCCGTGAGTGCCTGTGCACTGGAAGCTTCTTTAGACGTAGCTGGCATGGCTGGACTGGCAGCCTGCTGGCGGATGCCTGCAAGATCTCGATTTGACGATGCGGCTGGCGCAGGAGACGCTGTGCTGCGTGAGCCATCGTCGATAAGTGGTGCAGGCGAAGGCGCTTTTGCGGGCGTGGGCTTAACGGTCCAGGCATCATCGTCGAAACCGGAAGAAGACGCTGCAGTTGAGCTAGACTGTCTCGACGGTTCCTTGACAATGTCAGGCGACCGTACGCGCTCATTGGCATTGGCGGGAGTAGTCGAGCGTTCAGTGAGCGAAGAAGCGATGCTGTCGAACGACGCGGCCGAAGGAGCAGATTTTGGCTGTGGCCGTCCTCGGCGCGTATTTTTGACGCCTCCAGAAGCATTCGTAAACAGGCCACTACCGTCTCGGCCTGCATTCATCTCTTCCTGCAGCTTTCGAGCCAGCTCTTCGTCAGACATCATCTGATCTTCACGTTCTTTACGTGCGTCCTTGTCAGGAGTCGGCGGCGGTGGTGCAGCTGCCGAGCTCGAGCTAGCGCCACCGCTAGGCATTGTTCCGCCATTCTTCTTTGCGATATACTTGCGCACGCGAATGACATCGCCTTCGCGAAGGCCAAGAGAGCGCAAAGTTGCAGGCTCAAGGTCAGCAACGATGCTCTCGTCGATTCTGTCCTTTTCAAAATTGCGAGCATAACGTTCGCAGTCGTCCACGTCGCATCCGGCATTGAGGAACCAGTCGAACCAGTCCATTTCTGACTTCTTAGACTGCGATGCCGCCATGGAGACACGCTTGCCTTGTGCACTAGCGGAAGGCGGGCGAGCCTGGTGCGAGCGATCATCGCGACTGCCTGAACCCTCGCGCTCCCGTTCGCGCGGTCTGTCTCCTCTTTCCCTGTCTCTGTCTCGGTCGGATCGATGCGAATGCCGTCTATCTGCATCGTTACCTCCAGCGCGCTTTCGCGTCAGATGCTCTATAAGGCGCACATCGTCTGCCGACATCTTCTCAAGTGGCACCTCGATAACGACGCCATTGAGTTTGTGCAAGCGAATCTTTTCTCCCCTCGCGCCAGAAAGGCCTACAAATTCGGCATCGACCTTGAAAGCGCCAGATTTGTCTGCCCACGTCCTCACTCGAGCGGGCGATGGCTTGCTCTTTTCGACAGGTGCAGAGCCAGAAGCGCTCCTTCCACCGCTTCCACCGCCTCCACCCCGGGCTTCACGCTCTCGCTCACGCTGTCTATGGCGCTCACGACGCTCTTCGCGAGCGGCATCATAATTGTCCTTGCTCTCGCGCCGAGAGGCCTGTTGCTGCTGTTGAGGTGGGGGCTGAATCATCGGCGGTGCAGGTGGCGCAGGAGGTGGTGGACTGACAGCAGGCGGCGAAGGAGCTTTAGGAGCCGGCGAAGCAGCAGCTTTACGAGCGGGTGGAGGCTGGAAGTTAGCGAAACCAGACATGCCGCGTGCTTCTTCTTCGAGTTTCTTGAGGCGAAGACGTTCACGTTCCTTCTTCGCTTCCGCACGCTGTTCTTCGTCCAAACGCTTTGCAGCTTCGGCATCATCGTCCACCCCGCCGGTGGCGCCACCATCCTCTTCGAGCAGCTCGACGTACGAAGCTGGCACTTCACCCTCTTCTCCTCTCTCATTGCGAACCTTCCACCAGTCATCCGCGCTATCGTCGAGAACATATAGAGTCTCTCCCTCGGCGATAGACAGCTCTTCAGGTTCGCTGGCTGTAAAGTCGTATTCTGCTTTAGCTCGCTTGCCGCCGCCTGCGCCACTGCTAACAGCAGGAGCAGCAGGCGCAGGTGGAGCGATGGGTGCTCGAGGAGCCGCTGGGGGTGGTGAGAATGCAGCTGGCATGGGAGGCGGCGGGGGCGGAGCAGGAATAGCAGCTGCAGCTGGCGCAGCTGCTGGCCCACCTCCTCTGCGTGGCGGTTCGGCATCGTCGTCGTCGTCATTGTCTGAATCTTCAGAGTCGCTGCCCACCATCCTACGGGGCGGAGGGGGCAAGAAGCCAAATCCTTTGGCACCAGTCGAGCCAGGCGGGGGTGGCGGTGGTGGAGGCACATAAGTATCCTCTTCTTCTGCCTCTGCTTCCGCAGCTTGTGCGGCGGCAGCTGCTGCTGGGCCACCAGCATTTGCGAAAGCGCGACTATGCTCAATCTTGGCAACGATCGCGTCAAAGTCGTCTTTAGAGACTGTGAAACTCAGGTGTTCGCGGTCGGTGAAGCTGAGCTTGATGGTCTTGCCCTTTTCAGTAGCGGGATCGCTAGCTAGCTGCGATAGGTCCTTCTTTTGTACCGGTGCCTGCGTGCGCCATGCAATGCAAAAGAACGTCAGCGAAAGAGAGGTAGGGTCGGGCGGCGGCATGGTGTTACACTTCACGCACCTTGTCGCTGTCACTGGCAAAGAAGATGGAGCCATTGCCAATACCCAGGGTGCCCTTCTTTTTCTTCTTGCCTTCCACAGACTGTCGGTCATCGAAGTGACGCGGAGATCAGCAATCGAAGACTCAAATGCAGAACAGTATTAAGTCATGCCCAAGCACTCACAGTCACATTTGCCCATGTGAGAACCTTGTCACTGGTAGGTGCAGTACCGTTAGTAGCTCTCGAAGGAGCTGCTCCTGCTCCAGTTGGTGCGGCTGGTGGCGGCGGGGGCGGGGGAGGAGCTGGAATAGCTGCTGCTTGCTCCTCTTGCTCGGCGTGTCCGTTCTGAATTGGCACATCGAATGACGGTCAGTCAAGGGATTTCAAGGTGCACGACAGAGTAATGCACGTACTGTTGCGCCTGCTGCTTGGTCCTGCAATCGTGATAAGGGCACAATGGGCGGGAATTGGTATCGCCGTCAGTACGGACAGACTAATCTCGACTTCGATTTCAAGACTGCCCACCTCTAGATACGCAGTAGGTGCGAATCCAACTTCTTTCTTATCTCTAGCTCCGACCAGAGTCCAATCCCCATCATCCTCGTACAAGTCGTATGTCTGATTCTCCTGTATGGAGATCTCCTCCTCCGAAGTCGCCTCGTAGTCGTAGAGCGCGATGACCTGGCGCAGCGGCTCAAGAGCAGTCACATATGTCGCTGGAATCAAGCCAGTGGGCGCATCTGCGGGGTTTGAGCCTTCAGAGGGTGATTGCTTGACCCGGACTTTCCACCAGCTGCAGTTGCGGCACATTTGCATCGAGGTCAGCTCGAGACCAGCGGAAATGCAATAGAGCAGAGCAAGGTGAGACGCACTCGTCATCCGTGTATTCGACGACGTAGAGCTGCTGCTCTTCAGTGACAGACAGCTCCTCGTCGGTCGTGGCCGTGTAGTCGTACTCGGCCTGCGGGGAGTTGCGAGCGAGCGTCGCGGGCGATTCCATCGTGATGAGTGCGGGCGTGTGCACCAAGGGCGGCAGCACGAGTGGATGCATGGTTGTAGTTTGGAATACAGCACTCAAAGTCAGCTCGCATTCTCGCTCTGTGTCGTTCAGTTGCGCCTCCCGCACCTTTACGACCGCGAGGTAGGTCACAGCGGCCATGGCGGATGGAGCGAGGCCGCGCCCTTGCCTGGTGTTGCTCTGCAGGTGCGCGTCCACCTGCCTGCGTGTGTGCAGACACTCGACTGGCTTGCAGTGTGTCACGGAGCAAGCAGGCCAGCAGCTCGCTGTCTGCAGCATATGCCTCGATCGTCCTCGCCCGTGACGCAACAAGCAAAGCAATGCCACGCGGGAAGCACGCAGCTCTCTTCTATTCATTCAGTACATGCATGCATGCTTGCTTGCTTGATTGCTTGATTTGCTGGGGTAATGGACGTACTCTCCCCTGCATTAGCTCGTGTAATGCTCTTTCGGTGCTCCCATCGAATTGCGCAGTTCACGCAACACTGGCACATCCATCGCTGCTTTGCTCTGAATGAACCCCATTTCCTTGCATATCATTACAAATTGGCACCAGAACTGCTACACAAGTCTACTGCTACTCCTCGCTCAATCATCACAGGCACTTGTCCCTCTGGTAGATCCAACCTTCCAAAGGTCGTTTATCGTTCTGAGCTGCCGCAAATGGCCTCGACTGCCCTCTCTGCACTGACAACGCAGCCTTCGAGCAGTGGTATGCCCTCTGCGGCCCAGGAGCCTACAAACCACACGCCGCCCTCTCCCTGGTAGTACTCGCCGGTGCTGCTGATCCCCTCTCCATCCTCTTTTATTGTCGCATTCCCAATCTGCGACCGAGGGTACCGCAAAAACAGCTTGAGCGTCTCCCTCGACTCGAGTGTCACCCTGGCGCGCTCAAATGACTGGCTCGAAACAATGCTCGCAGCGTCCAGGCGCACTGTCGGGTTCGTAGTCTGCAGCAGTGGCTGGGCCGCACTGCTCGCAGTAGGCGGGGAGACCAAGCTCGGATGCAAGACTGACAGGTCGTGCGTGGCCATGACGTACTCTTTTCCAAGCCGCAGCTGTGCATCGCAAGGCTTCGTTTCGTCCTGGTCTGCGTGCCGTCGGTCATAAGCAGACCAGCGGGCAATGTTGAGCATTCGTCGGTCACGCTTATCCACCACCAATGTGCTCGATGCATCATAGTGATTCACGACGATGCTTTGCGTGTATTGGAACTTGCTGAGCGCTTGGAGACGCGCATGTTGAAGCTCGAGCGACCGCTGCGTGCTATTCGTGTTGCGAGGATCCGCGACTGCCGGCTGGTCTATCACTTGATGCTTGTAGTGGTCCGCAAGCATCAAGCGCGCCTGGTTGGCTTGCGTTGCAAAAATAACATGGTCAAACGTCCATGCATTTCCTTGTGCGTCTGTGAGCTCGTTGACTTGATGCTCCGATTCTCGTGATTCACTTGTTCGTCGGAGTGAAACAAGCTCGCAGCCAAGATGGATATTCTCTTGCGGTATGCTCGAGAGCAGCTTGTCCACTGCCAACTGTACGCCTCCTCTGACGACATAATGGTCCACCCCAAACGTCTTTGCGATATATTCCAAGAACTCTGCAGCGGGATAGTCGAAAATCTCATCCGGGGAACAAGTCGCAACGCACGCAAAGAGGGGTATCAAGATCTCTTCTGCGAAAAGGCGAGGTATGCGTGCGCGTGTGAGGAAGGTGGAAAATGTGCTTTTTGAGACCCAGTGGTGTGATCCGAGAGAGGTGTGAGAGGTCAGGTAGACGTGGTAAAAGGACAGAAGTGCGAGATAGATGTAGGAAGAAGCAAAGAGAGCTACTTTGAAGCACAGCCAGACGATTTCGAATATCCGATATGCGACGAGCAGGAGCGTCGACAGCGGGAAATTGACCAAGTCTTGCCATAGCGAGTCCTTGCTTGATGACGAAGAGGAAGGAGGAGAGTAGCTGGACGATGAGGGATCGATGTGCAGTCCATTCCTTGGAAAGCTAAAAGGGCGAAGCGATAGGCCATTCCCGCCATTATAGATGAAAGTCGTCTTCCTGCTCGTTCGCGGCGTTTCACTCGAAGAAGAAGTCGAAGAAGGCTGCTCTCCCGCGCATGTGTCTTCAAATGGATCTCCTGGACGCTGGCTCTTGCGCACTCTCAAGCGCGCAGCTCCACTCCCTTCTTGATCCAAGTATCGGTTTACATTTGTAAAGTAGTCGCGCTCTCGCTTGTCTTCCGGGTTGCTGATGCTTGGAGAAGATCTCCTTCCCGCCCGACCTAACGTCGTTGCCATCTGCAGAAAGGCATAGGTGAAATTGGACTTGTCGAGCTGGATGCCTAGTCGCTTGTAGAGGCGGAGGAGGTGGGCATAGTAGCCTGTAAAGAAAATAAGAGGGACCTTCAGCATCATGATCTGCAACCTCTAGAGAATAAGAGGCGCAACCCACCCCCCTGCATTGCTCGCATGGGCGAGTCTACGCGGTGGATCTTGCCATCTGCACCGACGACATCGATGGACGCGCTGTCCATGCCGATCTTTCCGGCCTTTTCAAAGAGATGCACCGCGACTGGCCTGCCATGGCTGTGATTGTTCCTCTCCTGCAGCAGATGCGCGGCGGTGAGGCCCGCGAGGCCAGTCCCGATGACGGCGACGCGGAGTGGCCGTGGCTCCCTGCTCTTCATTGCCGGGAGGATGCAAGGGACTGAGCTACGGGAGTCTTTCAGATGTCCATGTAGCCAGAATATTCAGAGTAGACGGGAGTGTCACAAGCAGAAGCAAGAGGCTGCATTCGTTCACTCGTCCTCGACACAGTCGTCCGATCAACGCCCGCGAGCGCACATTGTCCACACCCCGACGACGGGCATTGTACAAACCCGAGTGTGTCGCCTGCATCGTGTAGGACACTGTCAAGGCCATGCTCCCAGCTCGGTCAGCCCGTGCGGCCGTCTCGCACTGCAGGCACGTCAAGCAGACGCAATCGGGCATACCGACAGCATCCTGCAGCTATACAACAACAGCGACAGCGACAGCGAGTCAAGCGAGCACAGCAGCGAGTGCTGACAATGAGGACGGCACTGACTATCGGTGCGTTGATCCCTGCTGATGGCTGGGCTCGCACGTGTTGCTGAAAACAGCCATATTGCAAATCTACCACTCTGAAACCATCGCAATGGCCATGTATCGGCCCATTAGATCTCAACTGCTGGCCGCAGCGCTTCCACTCATTCCAGAACACGGCTTCTCCTTGAAAGCAATCCAAGAAGCCGCTCGCTCGATCCCTCTGTCCTCCTCTTCTACATCATCATCATTATCGAACACCTCACCCCTCTTCCTCGAGCAGCTCTTCCCAAGCCTGCCGAACCGCTTGAACCGCTCAACCACCCACAAAACAAGTAGTCGTCTATCCCGCTTGTTATCGCAAAAACCCAGCGAACGCATCTTTGGCCGTGATATCTTCAAAAGCGCAGCGACGCCACTCCCACTGGATGATGTGCTCGCTTATGCTCAGACGGACGCAGAAGCTATTGGGCCACGAAGGGCGCTTTTTGAGGCATGGGCGGAGGAGGGCTTGCGTTCTTTGAAGTCTGAAGAAGCACAACAGGGCAAGGATGGCACACCACAAGCGCCAATGGGCCAAAAGAAACTCGAGGAATTGCTCGAACGTAGACTGGCGTATAATGAGCCCGTGCTACAGCATCTCATGAGCGTGAGTGCAGGAAGCACTTTCCTCGTTGGGGTAGTCATGTCTAACGACGCGCTGATCTCTCGCGATGCTCACTCGTCAATCCTGGCAGGTCCTCGCCACACTTGCAAAGACGAATCCTGCTCAATCCTCCCTACCCTCTTTTAAGCCTTACCTGTCACACGTAGGCAGCATCGCATCTGCACTCCAAGCATCAAGCAAAATGAATGTGAGTGCCTTGGGATTCCTTTCTCACCCTGTTCCTTACTCCCATCCTAAATTCTTGACCCCGTCATTGCGAAATTGAAACGAAATAGATCTCCACTACCCGCCTAGCGACGGTCTATTCGCTCGCGGAATTCTACCAATTCAGCAGTAGTAGACCTAGCTTGGCCGCGACGCTTGACTACGCGCGGGATATGCTGGAAAGTACGCGCAAGTACGATGGTTTGATCAGAGATGGAATTGGCTTTGTAGAGTACGCGGCAAAGTCGTGGAAGAATATCATCGCGGCGAGGGGCATGTAGCGTCATTCGTCACTCTGGTCGCAACATGATACAGTCTTTTCACTGTCCGGTCGAATGCGTCTTCACTTGCTACGACTTTTTTCATCGCTTCTTGCGGCACCTTTCAAGATTTACCGTACATTCTTCTCTACATGAACGATTCTGAAAGCAATTATGGTAACACCGCCCAAATACTGACTTTGCTATGTTCGACAGACTGATACTCGTCACAACCCCAAACAACAGTGACAGCCCTTGTAAGAGCGTGTGCCACTTTTCAAGCGAGTAAGGTTTCAGGCCAATTCTTGTGACCTAACTTTTGCCATAAAGGCCGAGACTCTGATAGACACCCAACAGCAAACTTAGCATCGCTTGCACAGAGGTTTTCGGTGCCCATCAGCTCTCACCTTTGCAGATCCAATCCTTGCGGGAGTGCAATTTGACCCCGTGCAGTGCCAGGCAGGTCCGGCGCGTCACTTTGAAGCGCATTGATGAGATTAGAGAGCATGTTGTCGATTTCTTCATCTTCCTGCACTCCAGTGCACAGCTTCACGACTTTACGTGCATCTAGCTCCATCTCGCCTGCATTTTGTTCCGTCCGCGCTATTCGCGCGTTGATCAGTGCTGTGACGCGACTGTACCACACTACCATGCGCCGGAGCTGCACTAGCGTGAGATGCGAATGCGGGGCATTGTCGCTGCCAGCGTCTGCTTTTGCATCTGACGGACTGGGACTTGCAGAGGCATTCGCGGAAGCAGGCAATGGAGGATCCGCCTCTATATTGCTCGGCATGTTGACCGCAGCGAGTGCACCGAGAGTGCTAGCCGAGCCTCTGTGCTCAAATGCTGCTCTTTGCACCGCTGAGCTGCTCTCTGGTGACGTTTTCGCTTTCCGCCCTTCATCCTTGTCCTTGTCTTTGCTTTCCCCAAACGCCGGCTCGCCAGTGATGGACGACCTGCCGGTCCAGTCGAACTTATCCTCCTCTTCCAATGCTCGCTCGAGGTTCTTGATCCTCCATTTTGACAGCTCGACAGTACGAACCTTGTCTTTGAGAGACAAAATTTGGCTTCGTTGGTCTTTGAGCTCTTTTGTAGCCAAGAAGAGCTGGTTCCGCGTGCGCTCTAGCGACTCTGACCGAGATGACAATTCGCTCTGGAAATCAGTCGCGTACGTGGCGAGCAGTGTTTGCAGTGTCTCGAGTATTGTATCAGATTGTTGCGATGACGTGATAGGCTGGTTCGTACCCGGGTCGACTGGCAGATTTGACGTTGAAGCTTTCGGTGTGTTTTGCAGGTCATCTACTGCCATCTCGCCTTCGGTAGGCAACGTCAAGCCTTCATCGAGTAGGCCAAAATCGCCCGGCCGTAGACCCAGCTTGTTGGGGATAACGGCATCCGCTCCGCTTTCCAGCAGCATCCGCACAATTGGCCTGCTTCCTACGCGTGCAGCAATGTTCAAGGCAGTATCTCCATTTGCGTCACGTGCATTCAAAAACGTCTTGATGTCACCTTCGTTGCCCTTTTCGACGGTGATGATCCAGTCCAAGATGCTTTCCATGTAGTGTCGTGCCGCAGCGCTGCGACCGCGAATGCCAGCTACGAGCGCAACGTGGTGCAAGACTGTGCGGTCCGCATCGTCGAGCGTTCTCAAACTTGGCGCAAGCAGATTAAGCAAGCCTTCTTCTCCATTGACAGGTGCAAAAGTCTCGGAATCGAAGTTGTTGGTCACTAGCACTGCACGCATGAGAGATGTTTCCCCAAGATCGTTCCCTCTTGCTGGATCTGATCCTGCTTGAATCAATGCTTTGGCCGTTGGTAGGCGCGCCAGCGCAGCAGCCCAATGCAGTGCGGTATGCAAGTGGTCATCAATAGGAGTGTCTGGATCGAGGTCGTCTGGGCAAGATGCGATGACATGCGTTGGCTCAATGTCGGAGCTTGTGGAGGCGTCGCCCTGTGAGACGGCATTGGGATCAGGGACAAAGAGTGACATGAGAAGATTACGGTGGTCGTTGTTGATGGGCTGATGTTCGGGAAAACGTGACGCTCGGTGAAGCTTTGACTGTTCCGTAGGCGAAAGCGTGCTTGACTTGAGACGCTTGACGGGTACTGGTGGCCTGAGTTCTGAAAGATCGTTGCCATTGGTACTTCGGCTCATGTCTGACCGTGTCCGTTTCCGGGACGTCGATGTGCTGGCTATAGGTGCGTCTGTGCTAGCTTCCCCCTCTGCTGCTGCATTTGGGGTCGGTGCAGATTGTCCATTGACCAGTGTCGTAGGCACCGAGCTACTGCTGCTCGCTTGTTGATGCTGTTGCTGCATGGCCTGCTGAAGCTGTTGTTGCTGTTGCGCTCTTTGCTTTTGAACGTCCGCGACGGGACCTTGGGCCGACTGACGCGCATTGCCGCTATTGCTTTTCGTGTCTCCTCCGCTCAAGGCCATTGGCATCTGCGGAGGAGGAAGCGAGTTGTTTGAAGACGTCGAGCTGTTCAGGCCTGCCAACGGCGCTTGTGCTGCTTCCGGCGCAGGCTGGTAGTCGAGCAGAGGCTGTATGAGTTCCGTGATGCCATACTGTTCCGCGAGCTGGGTGGCCTCTCGAAATGGTATCCACGTGCCCTGGTATCTGCCATAACCACCTTGAATCTTCTCAAAGGGAATCACGCCCCCGCTTCCTGCAATATCCTTGTCGAGGATCTTGGTACGCTTCGCTTTATCGATCCCTGCGACTTTCAAGAGCTGCGTAGCGTTGATCCACGAGTCTGAACGCCGGCGCATCACTCCGATCCCACGTGCCATGAGCTCGTACACGGGAACATGCGAGTACACTGCGTGAAAGACATTGCTCTTGCCGCCTGCAGCAGCAGCGGCCGCGGCAGCTTGATTCGAGGTGAGCTTCTTTGGCTTGGCGGGCGAAGGTGTTGCTACTGTGCTCGCTGGAGTGGCTGTCGCTGCCGTTGATGATCCCCGCGTGGATCGCATCTGCTTTGGCGTGAGCTCCTCTTCTCTGTCGCCATTTGCGCCTGGCGCTGGTGTGCTGGCTGTATTCTCAAAGCTCGTATCGCCAAGCTCGCCATCGCTGTCTTCCTTGTCTTGCTCGTCCTCGTCCATTTCTGCATCTTCTTCTTCTTGTTGTTGTTGACGAGCTTTCTGCTTGCTCTTGTTGCTACCTTTTTGCTCGCTCTTGCTCGCTCGCTCGCGCTTTGCTGGCGACGCGGGTGCTGATGTCCCAGCTCGTGACCCGCTTCCACCAGCTTGCGGGCTCATGTCGAGCAGGGCAGGATCGAAGGCCGACTCGTCAAACGTGCGCTTCGAGGGAGACACGCCCTGCACGGCTGGCATCGTTGTAACTAGTTTTTTTGAGCTTGCCGACTGCTGTGGGTGTGCCTGATGGTCTCGCAGTGTCTTCTTCCCTGCTTCGCGCGTTGCAAAAGGCAATCGGAGGGCAGCGGGATCACGCTTTCGGTGCCAGAACAGCGAGCAGCGTCTGCGTTGCGCGTCTGTGAGTAGCCGTCAGTATCATTTCCAAGCCTGCGAACAGCAGTCTTGCGACCGCGCGCCCAGGGTAGACGTACTTGATGGAGTCTTTGCTGGCTTTGAATCCTGCGCGACGGGTGGGGCTTTTCGAGTTGTCCCACGGTTGGCCCAAGTGCGGCTCAAGAGCAGCAGCGCTGCCTTTCTGGCGTATGCAACACGTCCACAGAGCGCAGTGCAGTGTCTCGCTGCCTGCGTGCGTGTGTGTTTGACTGTTTTGCCTCTTTGGGACCCGGACGCGAGTGCGGCAAATCGCGACGCACGCTGCTGGCTGACGGTCTCGCGTAGCGAGTGTTGTTTGCGTGGCCAGGCGGGCGTATGCGGCCTCTCCCTCTTGCAGCGAGGTGCGTCTTAGCGGCAGAGCGTGCGCCCGCTGTGCGCCCAGTCTGCGTGCACCGCGCTTGTCCCGTCGTCGTACGTGTCCGCGTCGAGTCGAGTGCAGGAAGAAAGTGCGAGCTGGACATGGATGGTATGACGAGGTGGATCGAGGTCATGGAGATATATAGAGTGATGCTGCAGGGAGTAGAGCATGAGTGTAGATCAACAGCAGATGGATGTAGTTGAAACTGCCCATCCTCAGCTTCCACTGTTGACGGCTGCGTTCTCGCCTTGAAGGCCTCGACAAGAAGCAGCAGCAGCATGACCGCACACCAAGTGCAACACAATGTCATGAGCACTGGCAGCGAGCATGCGCAAGAGCATGGCAACAACGAAGAGCACATCGCAAGACCCGCAGTCCTCGTGGTGTCCCGCTCCTCGACCTCGAGCTCGACCTCGACGCCGCCTTCGCTGGGTGGGACAGGCGACGATGACCAGGTGCAAGCCAGCAGCTCCTCGCTCCCAGCGACGCCGCCCACAAAGACTGCAACGCTGGCCACTCCACCATCGTCCTCCCGTCCAAGCCTGCTCGCTATCTCCTCTGCAAGAGGCAAGGCTAGCTCGACCTCGTCCACCTCGGTGACGACCATCCCTCGAATCCAGCGGGCGACGAGCAGCACGCATCGCTCGCATGTTCAGACAGAAGGTAGACCCCCCAGACCTCTTCCAACTTCATCCCGCAGCAGCTATAAAGGCAAAGAACGTCAGAGTCCAGCTTCATCGTCAGTGCCCGCGTCTCCAGCGCCAAGAGGTCCCATTCACGTGCGCGACTATGCTGGTGCTACTGCTGGCCAGGTTGAAGAGCCCGAACATGCTCACTCGATTGGACAGAACGAGCTCGAGCTGGATAATGATGGCTTTCATCCATCAACGACCCCAGCAGAGACTACGTCGACAAACATAACTTCCCTCGCGCGGACCTTCCCATCAGCCGCCGACTTGGCTTTGAACCCATGGAATGACGACAGTATTAGCGTGCGCAACGATGATAACGACGAGGACGATGATGATAATGATGACGGCGAACTCGTCTCTTGGCCTCTCGAAGGAGAGAGCGACCCACGCGTCATGCTCCGCGAGCAGCTTCGACGAACAGAAAGTGCAAGGTTCTTTTCGCCCACTAGGACAAGCCGCTCTCGCACGCAAAGCTATCAGAGCGGGAGAACTGCATCTAGCAAGCGGTCCAGTCTTGCGCCCGAGACACTTGCATCGTCAATGTTGGCCACAGACACGGCTGCGAGTCATGCACATGCGGTACAATCATCGTCATCTGTGCGTGACGATGGCGATGGTGAATCTCGGCTAGCAAATCAGCATATGCCTTTTGAGCAGAAGAGATCGCGACCGAGGAGGTACTTTGTCCTCACCTCCGCTGGCAAGCCAGTATTTGCAAGGTAAGTCGGTGCCTCGTTATGCTCAGGTTTCCAAGCCGCTAATGTCTGCTTACCGAATAGTCAACCTAATTGGCGCAAACAACGGAAAAGCAAAGCTGAGAAGGAGGGAAAGACAGACCCTGAGGCTGACTGGAAAGACGAAGATGAGCAAGACTCTGAAGAAATGCTCACGAGCTTGGTAGGCGTGATACAAGCGATCATCTCGCTTTATGCAGTGGAGAATGACATGATCAGGTAGGCGGCCTTAATGTAATTGGAGAGGGTACCGTTCACCTCATTGACATGGTTCAATGCGCCTTCTCAGATATATCGACGCCGGCAACCTTAGGATTGCCTTCTATCTTAAAGCGCCAATTTACCTTGTCGCTGTTTCCAATCTTGGCGAACCAGAGTCAGTAGTGAGTATCGCACTCGCTCATCACATCTATCGGAACCTATACCTGACTATTCCCTTCTCGGTGCATCACTGCCACAGCTTCGGCAACACTTGGAGTACCTCTATCTCGCAATCATCTCCATCACTACCCAGTCAAGCATCAGCTCCATCTTCAAACAGCGTTCGAACTACGACCTCCGCCGGTTGCTTGCAGGCACTGACAATATTCTCAATGGTCTTCTTGAAAGCTTGCAAGAAGGGAGTCTCACTAACGCCGATGCGACATTCGAAGTTGTTGGGCAAGCGCTCAAAGTTGTGCCATTCTTAGCCAACAATGCAACCGCGCACGATAAGAATGTGAAGGGGTTTGCAGAACTGAACAATATCGAGAACCTGCGAGAAGATTGCACAAAGGCATTGCGCCCGCCGAAGAAGCTCAATGTACGCCTGGTCGTACGAGCACCTCGCAGTGTATAGATCTGGAGCTGACATCTTGTTGATTTCAGGATATTCTCTATGCCATTCTCGTGTCGCACACTTCGCTCATCACCCTTCTGAGACCCAAAGATCACTCCATCTACCCTTCAGACCTGCACATCCTCCTCAATACGCTTAGCGCGACCAAGGCATTGCGAGCGTCAAATTCCGAGTCTTGGATCCCGATCTGTCTACCGCGATTCAATTCGAAAGGCTTCCTGCATGCATTCATTAGCTATTTCGACGAGTCGGCAGCCCCAGCTTCGACTGAAGGAGCAAATGACTCTCAGAAGACCCATGCTGATGAAGAACAGCTCGGTTTAGGACTCATACTCATAACGGCAGACAAAGAAGGCTTCTTCGATATGAAGATTTGGAAAGATCACGTGGTGTCGAAGCTCTTCCATCATTCGGCTAGCGGCGGTTCAGCCCTATCGGCCTTTTCTCAGCCTCAAGTGTCCTTATACGCCAGGCTCAAGCATGCTATAGTCCCTGCAGGCCAAAGCCCGAGTATCCCGGCTTTGCGAGACGACGCTTCTTCCCTTGATTCTGCGGCGGAAAAGCTATCTAGCTCTGCTCAGCTCTCGTCACCTCAGCCGAACATACCACCAATCCGGCACTTCTGGTACAAGTCCAAGACGTACGTGCAGGTGTTTGTTCCTTACGTGGCGGAAGCATATACATCGTCAGAGTCAGACAATACGACGCAACGTTCGAGCTTCACCGGCAATTACGCAGAATCTGCGGTAGACAGGCAACGACTCATGTCGCAATATCTGCATGTTCACGAAGCTCTTCACAGCACATCCAATCGCGCAAGGGGAGATGGATCGGCAAAGCTGGTCTACATTGTTAATGAACACGAGGCAGTGCTTGGCTTGGCAACAACGCACTACGAGGTGTACATCTGCTTGCCGCCGCTCGTGCCGAAGAAGACGGCCGCAGATGCTGCACACGCATTGGCGAGATGGGTGCGCAAGAATGAACGCAAGATCTTCCTGACGAGCGCGCCGTCGTTCTGAGCCAACTTTCACAAGAACTTCGTCTTCTCTCTTCTCCACGTTGCTGTGCGTGTATGGTACATGTTACTACACATTGAATCCTCATACCATGGCATGCAAGCACTCTCATGAACAGAAAGTCGCGTCGGTTACGTTGATATTCTTCACGCCGGGGTAGGAACACAACGAGTCCGAGACTGTCGAGTTCATCGTCATGCGGAACCATCGATCGACAACCGAAGTGATGGCTATTCGAGCCTGATAGCCGCCTGTACTGCCTATGACCGCAGTAAGGTTGTCGTTCGGTTTCAGGTCCAGCAATTCGGCCAGCAAAGGGAGGTCCGTGAAGGTGTTGTGGGCCGCCTCTTTTAAATGCACGAGCTCTGTGTTCTTGTTCGAGACGGACGCGTTCCAGTACGCTGGCCAAGTTGGATCAAAGGCATTGCTGCTGAGGTTGTGGATGAAGCTTGCGAAGAGGAGAGATGGGGTGGGGCCAAGTCCCACGTCTGTGACCGGCGGAAACAGCTCGCCGTCCAAATTTACGACCGATACAATGCTAGGATCGTTGAGCGCTGCAAGGAAGGCGCTTGCACCTCCCACCGAGTGTCCCCAGAGCTGGGTTGGCAAAGAGCTGGGCACATTCGAGCTCAACAGTCCCGAGGCGGTACCATTCGATCTGAGCTGTTTCACAGCAAACGCAAAGTCTTGTGCTCGCATTTGCACATCTGCTGCAAGAGCCGGAATACCGCCGTCTTCAATGTCTATCCCGTAAATTGCCGTACCATCTGGAAATTCGACTACGCAGGAATCGTATGGGTGGTCCAAAGTCATGACGAGCCAGCCTTTGCTTGCCATCTCTGAGGCAAGGGCGCTGTACAAGAGTCGAGGGGTGCCTAGAGCGTGTGAGAAGACTAGCACGCCGTGTGGGAGCTTGTCGGAACCGTCCTTTGTGTTCTTCGCTTTCAGACAAAGTGGCAGCTCAAACGATGAGAGGCTGCCATTGTAGAATCCCGTGCCGAGCACTTGCTCTTCCAGTTGCGCCTCAATGCATGCCCCAGTAGAGTAGTTCAGGTACGGCGCATAGCCTTTCTTCTCGCATTGACAGTGCTCTAGAGGAGTAAAGACCGAGGCCATGAGCCGCCTTGGCTGTGAGCTGCTGCCAGCGGAGGCATTGGCGGCGTAAGGGTCCATTCGAGAAGTATCGACCAGCTCTACGTGCTTGAGCTCCACCAGGTATGGCCCGCGAGTGTCAGGTATCTTGATAGCGGCCGTTGTAGCAGACAGACATGCTAGACCTGCCAGCGCCAGCAATGAGCTTGTCCGCCTCATGGCTGTGGCTGTTGCCCGTGCTGCAGTGGTCAGTCAAAAGCAGAAGCAGAAGCACAGCGGTCCTCATGATGTACGCAGCAGCAGTTCTCGCGAGTTATACAATTTTGTCGCCGTCTGCAGAATGGAAGAGACCCTGCTTCCCTTCCCAAAGCGGCCTTGCGGTGCTCGATCAGCCTCGAGCAGGGAAGCAGGTGAGCAGAGCCACGAGCGCAAGGTAACGACAGTCGCAATGCCTTTAGAGTGGCTAGACAGGCACTGACACACGGAAGACGACGCTTATTCGAGCCGAATATCTTTGACGGCGGGCATTCCGACAAGAAGACGCAGGTGGCAAAAGCGTCTCGCCCAAGTACAGATGGATTGCCCGGAAAAATAAATGATTGTATGCCTTTACAACGTTCGATTGAGGGTGGCAGAATATAGGTCGTACACAAGGACTTTTTCATGCCATAATCTTGCAAATGCGCATACTGTATGCGCTTTATATCCACCGCTTGTCATCCGTGTGTCAGTGCCCAACAACCGAGACGTAGGTCTTTTCGCCCTCGATAGAGTCGAGGTCGTACAGGGGTGGAAGAGAGACATCGCGACGCTGGAAGAGGTAGCGCTTGACCATGTAGGGCAGCCACGTCTTGGTCTGGTAGCGGGCAAAGGTTCGGGTTGGCTGGCTGAAAACGAGATCCCTGTTGAAGCAGACATGTTAGCAAGAGACGTGACAAGACAAGCTTAGACCGAGACTACTAACAGCTCCTGTGAGATTGGTAAAATACAAGTCAGCTAACACTCTCAGTATTGCTGGATAGGACAAGAGTTAACTAACCTCCAATGTGAGCTCCTTCGTCTCTGGAAGAAGGAAGAACACCAGTGTCAAAGCCAGCAAGTTGAGACCGCCGTAGAAGAAGAAGCAGCCTGAGACACCAGCGGAAGCGAGGAGGTCCGGGAACGTCATCGTCAAGACGGTTGATGTGGCTTGATTGACGAAGATGGCCCATGATCCTCCGACTTCTCGATGACTGAGAGGGAATGATTCGCTGGCGTAGACATTGGGAACCTGCAGTCAAACAAGTTGAGCTTTAGCGGGCACATGCCAGTCAAAGGAGATGGCCATTGGCCGTCTTCGACTTACTGGACCGATACCCGGCGAGTAGAAGGCTGTGTAGATGTAGATGAATGTCGCGATCAATGGCAGTCTTGCACCGCTGGTCTCAGGGATGTAGCAGCAGCCCGCAACGAGGAAGAGGAAGAAGGCCATGAATGGAAACGTGAACAGCAGCAGTGTCCTTCGTCCGAATCGATCAATGGTCCAAATTGCTGGCAGGGCAAACGTGGTGTTCACCAGACCGAAGCCGAGCGATGACAGCAGAGTGGATCTGACGGACAGGCCAGACTCTGCAAAGATAGTGGACGAGTAGAAAGCCCTGGAGAAGAAGTGCGTGAGTCGAGTCTTGTCATGTGACTGAAGCTAGGGTGACTTACATGACTGTAGGAAATTAGACGCACAGAAACAAAGGTCAGCTAGTGAACAGTGAGCATCAAGGGACTAGATTGACTATTTATTCCAGAAAACTGCTGTGCCACTGGAAGGAGCAAAGCAGGTCAGAACGTGACGCTCCAGATCACGTATGCAAGGTCCCTTACACATGACCACCATGGAGCCGATAGACGCCCGGCGTATACGTGCGACAGTCCAGAGATCGGTGAGACGGCCAATAAAGGTGGATCCGCCAAAGACTTGCTCTTCAGCCTCGATCTGGACCCATGCGTAGAACTGCGCATCGAAGTATCAGTAATTTGGCCTGCGCATTCGCAGAGGTGGCAGAAAGGGCCCGCCAGCAAAGCGGGCAGCCATGACATCGAAGCGACTGCATCTGATCTGAACATGTGTTCAGAGACCACATGCTGAAGCTTGACATGCCCTTGCTGCGCGCTTTGCCGACGTGCAACCGATGTTGACACTGACCATGTCTCGGGCCGCTTCGAGCTCGGTCATGCGCAACCTCTTGAACGACGACCAGGCCTTTTGCATGCGACCTTTTTTGATGTACCATCGAGGACTCTCTGGGCAAAAGAAGCACAAAAGCACCAGGGGTACGCCTGGTGCGAAGGCGGAGCCCAACACTACGTGAACGGCGTCGTTAGTACAAACTCCGAAGTGACAGCAGCCGGTCAATGCTGGGCTTACTGAAGCGCCAGGCGTTGTTTCCGATACGGTAGAAAATCAGGTTGCTGTGTTGATGAAGTAAAGGGCTTTAATTGGACTGGCTACTCCGTTGAAAATGTCCGCTTCACCTGCAAAATCCAGCAAGGACTGCGGGTCAATTTTGTCAGCTGTGCCCAAACAGTTTGAGTCACAGACGACACTTACTTCCGAATGCCACCCAGAGCTGCCAGAACATGGTGAGACCTCCTCGAATCTTGGCTGGAACGATTTCACTCGAGTACATGGGCAGGCTGTAAAAGTCCTGGTCAGCGACTTTGTTGGGTTTTGCAGATTTTACAAGGACTTACGAAGACTGTAAGGAAACGAACATTCGGGAGTCGAGAGAATACGAGGTTAGAAAGTGATCACAAAGGTCAGCAGAACGTGCAAGCAGTGATAGAAACTCGAATGGATCTCACAGTCTTGACAGACATGGCCAGACCCATTCTGTTAGAAAGTCGTTAGCGGTAGAGCAATGCCTATTACTTTCAGGATGGATCTAAACTTGCAGGACTATGGGGCAAACGCACGGTCAGCAGAATGACATTGGACGGAGAGCCCTCGTGCGACTCGCCTCTGCATCCGACAAGCTCTTGCCAGCTCTGAGTGAATGCTTGACCCAGAACAGGTCCCACGCAGAAGAGACCACTTGAGATGCAAAGATGAATGAGCCGATGCATGCGCTGTTGGCAGGGTGGAAACAGAGCCCTACGTGAGGAAGAGAACACCGCGACGGCCTAGAAGATTGTTCAGAGGATCGCTAAACCAGGTTCCAATGACGCCGGCAAGTAGAGGTGCGGCATTAACGACTGAGCACCATATGCAGATACGCGGGTCAGCTATGGTTCTAGCTATAGATGCAGGCCATATATATAGACGCTCACCTCCGACTAGCGTGGGTCTATCAGCAATTCCAAACTCCTGCGGAAAGCCAAGATTCGCGCCATTGGCGCCGGTATTGTCTTTGTGTAGATTGGCGTCAGATTCGGCAGGACTTGCTGAGAGTCGTCCGGCTCACCCCATCCTTGTATAGCTGCTCCAAGTGACAGAACAGCAACCGAGAACCAGAGAGTGAAAGGCTGCTTCCACTTGTGGTCACGCTCGCGGACGAGGATGGCCTTGTCCGCTTCAGACAGCTCGCGGCAGGTCTCAAAGTCGATAGGGTGCTTGGCAGCCAGCGCTCCCTTTCTGAAGATCTCTTCGTCGCTTTGAAATCCATAGAGGGAAGTGAATTGGGCGACTTTGGCGTAGAGCGCCTCTGTTGAAAGGCCGACGAGGGGATTGACGACTCTGCAGATCGTGTGTGGCAAGGCCGGAATGTCAATACGGCCTACATGCTGTGCTGTAAGACAGGCCGGCCTACCTTGCAGCGCCGTTCCTCTCCACAGCGTCAGAGAGCTTGGTGATGCCCTCGCTGTGAACAATATCATCCGACGTGTGCTTTTTAATGTCCGGCTTGGTGGCGGACATGGTGTTGCTGTCGGCTAGTGCGATGTCTTCGGGAAGCCTGGTGTAACGAGCAGACCTGAAGGTACGTGAGGAAGACGTGGCTGCCGCCAGAGAGTCAGCTTGCTTTGTGTGCTGTTGTTCTGCGAGAGCTGAAGGAGAAGAAGAAAGCGGCGACACGTCAACCGGAACTCACCTCGGTGCGCCGCTGCCATACTTATTCTACGACTACTTTCGGGTGGCTCCACGCAGGGGCTCCAGGAAGTTCACGTTTATATTTAGCGTCTCCGGAATTCAGCAAGCTGCATCTGTACAGTTTGTGTATTGCCGCCTGTACATGGCCTCAGACAACCTGTGCGGAGCAGCCTGTCGGGAAGCGCGTGCTAGCGTCAGACTGCGCATCCTCGCTTCAACGCGCGAGAGCTTCCTCTGTTGTGTGCAAGGCTGCGGGCGGGCGAAGGCGCGGGGCTGCCGCATTTCGCCATGTACAGGTCGATTGGGAATGACTGCACAGGAGCCAGCGGTTAGCGAGAAGCCGACGCAATCGTCAGCCGCTATCCGCCTGCACAGCTCCGCATGCGCAGGTCGGTGACCGGAAACATGGGAAAGCTGCCTGTGCAGCGAGCGGAATGGAGAGTCCGCCGGTATCGACCTTGCCGAGAGCTGACTGCCAGCGACCAGCGAGATTCAGCTGCGGAAGAGCAGAGCCTGATGAGCTTGGGTGTCTTCAACTTGATTCTGTGTCAAGCTGGCGTTGATGTTGATAATGATCATGGCACCGCTCACAGCTGGATCTCGCTCCTCCAGCTCCAGCATCTTGCTCGCTTTGCTCGTCAACTCATCGCCCAGGACCAAGGCCTTACGTATGACCATGCAGCAGGTTACAGCGGTGGATCAGCAGGATCCCTGCTACTATAGGAAGCACCCATCGCTGCACTGCCGTCTCGTGGCAGCGCCCGGGCTGGACCGCTCGTGCATGCTTGATACGATTCATCGCTGGCCGGCCAATGCCAGTGGCATTGGCACCGTCCTCGAGACCGGAGGTCGTTGGCACTGACAGCAAGTCAAGCAGTACGATCAGTGACAGCAGGACAGCACGGCCGTCAACGAGGCAGTGGAACAGAAAGGCACGCGAAGTCAGGCCTTCAGCTTCTTGTGGGGCGATCACGCTTTGGACGAGGCATTCACTGAAATTCGACAAGCTTTGGCCAACAACCACGGGTGCACTCTAGTCTATACCCATCTGTCTATTGTACTCTGTGCCTTATGCCTGCAGCGTTGTCAGTGCCCACTTCAGGTGGCGGAGATGCGGGCCTCACAGTAGTCTTTCTCGACTGGCCTTCGCTTGACTCCAATACAACAACAACAACAACCTCCAAGCTTCCTCGGGAATGGACAAGCTGAAAGATCAGTGTGCAACATTACAGGACTCGGTGCTGTCACTAATGTACAGCTGATCTCGCAAATTCATATACAGCCAACGGGATGCTACGCTAATCACGTATACGGTCTTGCAATTGTAGGAAACTTACCCAGACGCCTCTAGCTTTGGGTAGTAGGGCATTCATCACCGGCTTGCGGAAACAAGCGTACAGCTCGTCATGTCGATAATTAGCGTATTCAGTAATGGTTAGCAGATCACGCCAAAAGAGCCGGTGCAGATGCAAGCTCCGGATCTCCGTATCATAATCCTCGGGCTCGACTTTTGCATCGTCTTCCTCCTCTTCAGGACGACCTGCGTCGAACATATCATGCCAGTGGACAATAACGATAGAGAAGATGGAGGAGCAGAAAAGGTGGAGAAGCAGTGCAAGAGTGAGCTTTCATCTCTAACGGCAAGAATAGTGAAACTTAAAAATAGGCAATTTATAGAGATGCGCTGCTTGAGTAGCTCTGCTCGCTCTTATAGTCTGCTGTCTCATGCGGCACCCAAAGACGCTGCCTTGCAAGGCTGCGTCTGAAAGGGCCTTGCTAGGGTCAGAGCTCGGTCTTTTTAGCCAGCCATATTGTGCTCGTCGACGATTCGTCTACCAGCACTTCGGAGGGGTTGTAGCCAGCTCAAGATGCCGCGACCGAGCAAAGTACCACGCCAGCTGCGGCGCTCGTAGATGCGCACAGAAATTTGCGTTTATCTGCAGGTGTGCAGAATTATCAGTAACGCTTCGTACGCAGGGAATGCTGCCGGTCTTACTCGCAATATCTGCCATCCTCTGCTCAGGTCTGTATACCAGAGCTCTGCCGCTTTCTGGATGCATCCGCTTTGCCTCGATCTTGGCATGGAGAGTGTCCTTGTTGATGTGGACCTTGCACACGAGGCCTGCACACGTAGAGAAGCTCAATGATACTCTAGCGCTATCGAAGCCTTTACCTACATGTGCCAGCGATTCCCTCACTGGCGCAGGTGACGTTGGGTGCCCCTGTGCGCGAGGCGATACGTGGACGAAACAGGTGCAGGTGCAGCGTGACAATAGGAAGGTGATTAGCGAGTTGCGTCGCAATTCAGACGACTTAGAGCACTTTGCGCCAGTATGCGCTGGCTTGTCCTGCTCTCGCATACTGACATTTCGCCGCTTCTAGCTTGAGTTGCACTTGTTTCGGGGCCGCCTGGACAGCTGTGTCGGCCGGACGAGCGGTAGAGGTGCTTGTAGCTGCTGCGACCAGGGGCGGGTCGACTATAGAAGCGGCAGGCCGAGGAAAATGTGCATCGTTGAGTTCTTCGATGCGAGGTTTTTTTTTCTGATTTGGCTGGGACAGCGAGCGGCGCATCCGGTGCACGTCGCCTACGCGTCGGGCTTGCGGTGATGGCCCCTAGGACATCGGTCTTGGTCGGCGTGTGGTCGTCTGGCCGCCCTGATGCGCTCACATCGTCGGAAGCGATGGCTCCAAGATTCATGGAGCAGCGCAGGAGGACGAGGTAGAAGCTGCTGCGCTGGAACCTAGCTCTACGCCAGTACTCCTTGCGAAACCGGGCATGATATCTGAGGGATTGATTCTTTGACGCTGAACGGGGCGAGGCTGCTTCTTGGTCGAGACGGTTGTCCACTCTGCTTCGTTGGTTGGAGCCGTCGTCGGACGAGGTGATGTGGAAATGGAGGCAAGAGCGGGAGTTCCTCCGTCCCCTGCTGGTGCTGCTGAAGTTCCGCCAATATAAGGCGAAGGCAGACATTAACCTTGAAGGATCCTGTAGTCTCTGAACTGTCAACTTGGTCTTGCAGAGATGAAAGAAAGCAAGAGCAGACCCAGTAGTTTCGAGCTCTTTTATACCTGTAGGCAGAAGTCTTCCAAATTCGAAGGTCTTCCACTTCAATAAGCATCAGTCAGCCAGGTCTTCCAGATCTATTTCCAGCAGCTTCGCTGGGAGCATTTCGAGGTTCAGCGTGGAACCTTGGAAGGCAGTGAAGGGAGTGAAGGGAGTGAAGGGAAGAAAGTGACGCGAGAGCGAAGGAGGGAATCAGTTGAAGCGCACGAGCCAAATCAGCAGCTCCTGTTCATGTTCAAAGACCAAGGATGTGGAACAAGTCCAGACCATTAGCTTGAACCCCTTACCTTTGCCCGGTGGTGCAAGGCCAGCTGTCTGCCAAAAAAAAAATGCATTGCGGAAACGTCGATCCAAGCGTCTTGACACTGCGTCTTGAGCCGTCCAAGATACTCAACGACGCTTCCCAGCTCCTCCCTTGCCTTTCCTCTTGCCTCCATCCACGCTCTTACGATCGTGCATCCTTTTCTTGTAGAACCCTTTACCTCCAGACTGTGCTTTTTCCTGAAGCTGCAAGTATTTCCGCTTGCTCCATTCTGTGCCTTTGCTATCTGCGAGCACATTGCCGAGGAAGCTTTGTTTCTTGATCTTTTCAGAGGGAGCGGCGGCGCCTGCTCGTGGGCCTTGTCCGGATTCAATGATGTAACCGGTCTGCAAGATTGAAGAGATGAGATAATGAGAACAAAATCCTCAAGAAGGTATGCAGTGCCCCGTGCATGCCGTGGCAACGCACCTGGAAGAATTCGGGCAGTTTCTTATCATTCCGCTTCGTCTCTCCTTTCATGAACCGTTTGGGATCCATGACATTTGTCAATCTGAGTGCCTGAAGCTCCCGCTTCTCCTCATTTGACAGCGAACTCGCAGGACGTCTCGGCAGATCAAACCAGTCTTTTCCAGCAGAGACTGCTTTTGCCTTTTTACGCTCTTTCTTGGATTTGCGCGCTTGTGGCAAGGTACCCCACTTGCTCTTGACGCCTGGCAGGATGTCGTCGGTGTCTTCGTCGTCGTCGCCTTTCGAGTCGCCTGTAGAACTGGATACTGCGCGTCGCTTGCCTTTGACATCGCTGGCGGCGGCTTGGAAGACGAGCGCTGGGTCTGCGTGGCGAGTGTACACCGCAGGCAGCGGTTCTGGCCTGGATCGCCGTGAATATGAGGGTTAGTACACGAGGAGCACATAGTCTTTGGAACAATTCAGCCCACTCATCGTCTCCCTTGAGCTCCGCCAAGTCCATATCCTCAAGCTGTGTGGATGTTCCAGCTGTTGGGAGGGCAGAATCTGCGGTGGCGCCGAGTGCCCGTGTGCGTGCTGCTTCTTTTGCGCGAGCGAGGAAGGCGCCGAGATCCATGTCATCGTCGTCTTCCGAGTCCGAATCATCATCGAAATCATCGCTGTCGCTCCCACTCCCGCTATCGTCTCCCTCGCTGCTCGCTGCAGACGACGAGTGTGTGGCCAACGGCGACGAGACGCGGGGAGAGGTGGCCGACTTTGACGTGGATGGCAGCGAGCCTCTGAGCATGCTTGATCGGGACATGCTCGGTGTGGATTACGTCGACGGTGCTGCTGTTGTGCGGTGTTGGAGCAGGTTCAATGCATGCAAGGCCTCGTCGACGACGTGATCGCAGAGGGCGCTCGAGCTTCGTAGTTCTTGTCAGACAGGCATCGAGCAGTCCATCAACCAGTCGATCTCGCTCAACCACTCTCTGCTCCGCTCCTACTGACACCCTGGCAGCAAGACGCGACCACTCGCTCGCGGGAGCCGCGGTGGCATCCTCGAGCACGTCCACCATCATGGCCACCTCGAGCGTCGGTTCCAATGCCACCACGGCCTGGCACACGGCGCTGTCCAACGCCCAGACGGCCAGCAGTGGTGTTTCGCACGACGCCAACGGGCGTGCTCACCATCCCTCTGCTGGTCAGAACCAGCGAGCGCAAGTCAGAGCGCCGCTCACGTGGGCCACCGTCGCGCAGGCTCCCAGGACAAATGTGCTAGCCTCTGCCTCGTCCGCCAACTACCTTCCACAGCCGCAGCCCAGACCGACGATCACGCGTACTTCGTCCTTCTCGTCCGCGGCATCATCCTCTTCGCCTTCTGAGCGCAGCGTCTCGTCCACTGGCAGCATCTTCAACCCCTCACGAGGTCCAGGAAGCAGGTGCGTGTTCAGCAACGTCGTACAGGCGGCCACAGACCTGTGAGAGCCTGTCTGACAATTCACTTGCTGAGATTGTTTGCCATTTGCCATCAGTGTTCCATCACAGACCTCATCAGGATCAAGATGGCGCGGTGCTGCAAATGTACGGGCAGCAGCTAACAACATCAGTACGGCAACGTAAGTCTGCTTCGTGTCGAAGAGCTCACTTTCGAGATCCTGTCCGTCAACTTCTTACGCTTTGTCTGACACTGATTGGGCAATTTGCTTCTCTGTAGCACACTCAACGGCGACTATGACAGGCAATCCGAGTCCTCCTCAAGGGCATCTTCGCCGCGTCTGAGTCCTCAGCATCCGCGCTCGAGCAGCCAAAGTGGCCTGAGCAGCAGCGGCGAGTCTCGCAGCGGCAGAAATGGCGGAGCCTACACTTCGCGCTCGCAGACTTCGTACGGATCGGACCAGGAGAATCCACAAGCAATCGTAGACCAGGGTATTGCAAACGCCAATTCTTACCTTCGTCAAGAAGCGCTGCCTCCCCGACTTGTCGACTACAATGGCTGGGACATCTCCTGGCGGGCCCACGAGCGTGCACAGAGCGGTAAAGCAGACGATGAAGATCAGCTAGCTGCAGACATTGCTGCTCTAGGGCTCGACAGGAATCTGAGAGAGAAACAGCCTCCCAAAGTGTACAGTCAGACTCTGCCACCTCCGCCTAGCGACAAAGCATGGACGCTTCGAAAAGACGTTCACGTTGAGAAAGGGTCAGCTTTCGAACCCACCAAACCGAATCGACCAAGTGAGGAGTATATGCAACGCGCTCTTACTGGATCCCAGGTCAAGCCTGCCTCGTACTGGAAAGGCAGGCGGCCCAAGCTGCTCGTCCTCGATGTCAACAAGACACTTGTCACGAGGAAGAAGGCGACCAAGCAGGCTGCTCGTAATGCAACACCCAGACCCTTCTTGTCGTCATTCCTCGAATACATCTGCGGGCACGATGAAGTTCGGCCAGGGGTCTTTCAGAAGCGTTTCAACGTAATGGTGAGCGCATTGTCTCGAGAGAAAGGTTTGGCGCATGGGCTTGGCTGAATAAGAGACTTCTTCGTCTTTCGTCTTTCTTTGCTTGCAGGTCTGGTCCTCTGCCGCGCCTGAGAATGTCATGACAATGTGCGAGACAATGTGTCTGGTCACGAATGCAGGCGAGAGTTCGCTTTTCCTTGAAGATATCTGGGGGCGTGACTCTATGGACCTTACACTTGAGCAATACAACTCCAAGTTCCCTACAGTCAAGGACCTCTCCAAGATATGGAATGCCGTCCCTTACGATCCAGAAAGTCTACAATGCGGACCTGGAAAAGGGCGCTCAAACGCCAACGACCATAATGGTAGCGAGACGGACGCCGATGATGGCAGGTCTGTAGCCGGATCCCCTTCTAGCTCCCTCGGATCTTCCAGTCCAAGCCAGGCTGCGCATCCTCGCCCATCTGTCAAAGGCAAAGCCAGCACTTCGATGGTCGACAATTTCTCACCTGAACACACGTGGTCGCAGAACGACACGATTCTCATCGACGATTCGCGTGCAAAAGCCGTATTGCAGCCTTACAACCACCTCTGCATCCCTTCCTGGGAGCCACCGACGAGAGCTCCGCAGTTCACGACTCCTTCGTCCGCTTACGGGGCAATGCCCAAGCAGCCCAACGAGATCAAGGTGGACGAGTATTTGCTCACGGTCATTGGTCTGCTCGATCGAATCAAGTTGCACACCAATGTCTCGTCTGCAATCGCGTATGGCTCGTATCGCGACTTTGACTTTGATGGCGGACATGCACCCGCGTACAATCGAGAAGGAAGGGATGTCCTCGCTCGGTGTGGGATCAAAGTCAAGTATGATTTTGACCCTAATTGGGCGAATCGAGTCAGGGCAAAGATTGCAACTCCTGTGACCGAGGCTGAACTCGCTGTTCCGCCTGGACAAGCACAGCGCGTCTCCCCAGTGGCCCCGTCTATCACGAGACCCCTCCACATTCCTCATATCGTCGGTTGGGAATAAAGATCAAGACCGCCCGGAAGCGGTCAAGCTGTCGAAGAGTCAGGCCGCTCGTCGCCAACGTCGCAATGTCGCTCTGGTAGTCTCCTCGTTCGCTCGTACTGCAACCTGTTTTCGATACAGCACATGTAGTCGTCTACTGGGCGATCGTTGCGAAGCAATTTTCTCGTTCTTTCCTTTCTTCTCTGGCGCGCTTCCTGCCTACCTCGTTCCATATATCAGCAAATCAAACAATGCCCACCACAAATTCAACGTATCGCAAAGTACCTCAGAAAAAAGAAAGAAAAGCCTGGGTCTTCCTCGTTTTCCTCGTCCCCTCTCGACTTTTAGTCAGTTCCGCAAATCGTTCTCCATCCTATTCATTGCAAGTGTCGAGCATTTTTGCGACTGCAAGGCAGGGCAAGCAAAGGCTGCCAATGGCTGCCATTTCCCACGCAACTCGTCTACCATGCCCCCGTCGTTTGATCTACCGATGTCACTCTAGCTGTGCTTGCAGTGAGAATGCGCAGTGCAAGATTATCTTTTTCTCTTTTCTCTCACTCTCTCTAGTTAACACGATTTGTGTCGTAGTAGAAGGCTGTCAGTATTCATTTCTTTCTCAAGCGGCAAGGCCGCCGATTAGACAATGCCACGATGGCAGCGGCAAGGCGGATCCATCAAATAATGAACCGTGAAAGGGTTTGTTCGAAAACTTGCCGAGTAAAAGTGAAAGTTGCAGACATACATACATCCCATTGAAACGCTATACTTCTACAGCACATTGAACCGGCCAACCAATCGCCGAACCAGGTAGACCTGATCTTGGACTCGACAGACTACTTTGCGAAATTCCATAGCACTTGGAAAGCTTCAAAAGCTCATGTTCAGTCTTCCGACTTTGCCATGCTGAGTTCACGGGCGCGAGCGAGGGCAGACTTCTCGCCGAGAGTGCGCTGAGAGGCCGGTTTGTTCTGGGCGTCTTCGAGGAAAGCTCGGCGCTGCGAGCAAATTCAACAAGATCAGTACTGCTCCTTCAAAAGTGTTTGCCAAGTCTGAAATGCCAGCACTCACTGGATCAGGCATGCCAACGCGACCTTTCCAAAAGTCCTGATTGTAGGAAAAGAGCTTGGAGTTTTGGTGTTGCTGGACCGAGTTCCAAGGATCTCTAACTTTTTTGTTCACGACGACGTCGCTGTTGTTCATGAGGTAGTGGGAGCCGAATGCGAGGCTGCCTCCGACCTGCGTTGCGTGTCCGACACGTGGAGTGGGCGAAAGAAGGGACGACAGTCAGCTGGGGCCTACCTAGCACAATGCACAGCGTCGATGGGGCACCAAGCAAGCACTCACGCCGAGGCCTACAACGCCAATGAGGGGCCAGAGGACGCTGAAGTAGCAGTTCACAAGAGCATGCACGTTCAGCGCACGCCCCCCTTGGCCCGCAGAGCTGCGGATGGAGAATGCTGGACTCACGAGTTGGCCTTGAGGAATGCTACTGCGCCAGGCATGGTGGTGCGACTTGTGGGTGAGTGCTGAGGCTGCTGTGGTGTGTGCGTGCGTGCGTGCGTGCGTGCGAGTCGAGCAGAGACAAGGAACGTCGCGCGTCTCGCTTCCCCGGCTAGACCGGCCTTTGGCTGGGCCTTCCCCCTTGTGCAGTGGGTGGCGAGGCGTTTCTGGGGCACCGACGCGGACTGCGCGGGGCCCCGGCCACAGTGAGGGAGGCAACTTGGCACGAGCAGGAGCGGGACTGTAGTACAGACTGAGAATACAGAGCAAACAGTGAGACAACAATGCATAGAGTACTGGATACGCGTGGTGGTGGCCACTTTTGACCACGGACTGACTCGCGTCAACCGACGGCAACGGTGGACCCACAAAGTGAGCTGATTTTTAAAGGGGAGGACAGGACGCAGAGGCGTGACATTCGACATGTCTATACTTTACGCACAGTCGCTGTTGCTGTCGTCGGTGCTCGTGAGGTGGGCTTTGGAGACTGTGATGGCCGTCGAACCTGCTGCTGGGCTTGCAGAGGCCGAGGCTGGGCCGCAACAGGCGCAGTCTGCGTGCGTCGAGGCTGGTGATGAAGACGCGATGGCGAAGGATGGCGCTTGTCTGATGACTTGCTAGGAGAGGGTCGTCGTTCAGCTACGACAGGCGCAGTCATGGCCCTCGTTGGCGCTCGTCCAACGCGCTGCTGTGAAGGACTTGGACGGGCATTGTTGCCGCGCAGCTCGCTATAACCCCATTGTGCCACTGACCAATAGAGGCTCATCACATCACCGATGCTGCCTCCTCCCCCTCCTATCATGCCTGCCTCGGGAGGGACATGGTCCAGCGAGTTTTGCTCGTTATCCATGAGGTTGGCAATGAGAGCGTGATCCGATCCAGCAGCGAACCTCGAGAGCTCGTTGGACTTGGTCCCCTGCTGATCTATAGACTGCAGCAGTGAACAGTGAACAAGTGTTACCCGTCAGAGCAAGGAACAACAGCAGCAGCAGTCTGCGTCGCGCCTTTTGCGACCTTGCAATCAGCAAAGCACAGCCTGGGAGGTAGTCTTGCTTGACCAAAGACCAGGACGCGCATGTCGAGCGAGGAGAAGCTGTTCAGTTGAGTGAGCAAAGATCAGTCAGTTAGCCAGGTCGATGAGCTGAACAGCAACTGCGAGTTGGCAGTAGAACTGCCCGATCGCCTTCGGGTCTCAGCTGTGGAGCAGCTCGCACCAGCTACGCTTCCTGGCGATTGGATCTACGCTAATTCGACCCTCTGGTTCACGCATGCTGCTGTCACACGTTCGTCGCATCGCCTGGCTGCAGAGCGTCCAGTGCCGTCCAGGCAGCAGCTAAGCCGCAAGTCGCTCGACGCCACTACAGTACTGGCAACGGATTATCAGTCATGGAAGAGTCACAAGAGCCTCTGAGCAAGCGAGCTAGGCCGTCGGATACCGTTGCGTGCACTGAATGCCGCACTCGCAAGGTGCCTGGTCGTCTATCGACTATGACGGTGTCCGTAGAAAGGGTGCATTGAATCTGACGGTCATTCGTTTCTCCGTCTTTTTTGCTCTCTTGCTTGGGTCCTTCCGGCCACAGACACGATGCAACCGCGAGCTGCCGTGCGACTCGTGCATCAAACGAGGAACCCCACAAGACTGCAAGCCTGAAATGCGCAAATATCCGCCGTCCCTTTCTGGCTTGAACAATACGGTACTGAGCATGCAACAACGCATAGATCAGCTCGAAAGCCGCATGGCCTTGTTCGAGCAGAAAGTACAGGTCGCGAGTGACAGCCAGGCTTTTCATGGACTCAGCGTCAGCGAAGGCTTCAACTTCTTGGACAATTTCGACAACAACCAGGATCTCGGTCCGGGCGGCGGCAACGCTACGACGCAAAATGACACCGTTCGCACTGTCAACCATAGTGGGCAATTTAAGACAGTTGGCGAGCTTTCCACCTTCGTATCCGGCAAAGCGGCGCTCAAAGACTTTGACATCTTGGAGACCTCGAAACGCTCAATTGCCACGACGGCAAGTCCAGCCGCTCGATATGCATCAACTGCATCCTCATATCCATCGATTCGAAGCCCGACAATCTTGTCGCACACATCCTGGCGAGCCAGTCTACTGCTGGCCTTGCACTCTGTGCTTCCGCCTATGGCCTCGATCCGCAGTGCAGTACAGCTGTACATGGACTATTGTGCCTGGTCGATGATGGCGATCAACTCTGCCCAGCTTGCAGCAGAAGTAGACGAGCTGGATCATTTGCTCCAGCAAGACCTCTTCCTCCAGATAGATCCAGCCTGGGTAGCGCTCATCTTCCAGGTCATGGCACAAGGTTCAATGTCGGCTTACATGTGCCAAGACGGACAAGGAGACCATCTCCACAGCTTTGCACAAAGCATGGCGGACGCGGCGGAAGGAGCAATGGTGGCTGCCAATTTGATCGACCGGCCTCAGATTCGCATCATACAGGTCCTATTGCTGCGTGCCCGGTGGCTGGACCACGTCGATCCAGACAGTGGCCTGCTCATGCAAGGTAGCAGACTGCAAGGTATCGGAGCAAGCATTGCGCTGAGCCATGCCCAAGCACTCGGGCTTGACATGCTCGGAGACGACCGGAATACAATGCCAGAGCCAGACTTGTCGCTGCCTGCGCATCCTTGCGAGTTCAAAAGGCAGATCGCCCTTCGAATATGGTCGCAGTTGAAAGTGGTCTTCTTATTGAATGGTCTGGAAACACAGTCTTCAGTCCCGGCGTCATTTGACACGCTATCCGCCAGCTCAGCACCATTTGACCCTGTGCCAGGTACGTACCAAGGTTATAATTCTGTTGCCTGATTGAAACTGACGTTCGTCGAACTTCTAGATGCGGATCTCAAATTCGCCTTGGTTCCTCCAAGGGACTTTCTTCTAACATGGGAGACAGCCTTTCAACAATTCCACATCGCCGTCACTGTCGATTTGACCGCTGGTCTGCGCACTATGGGTAGCGGCGTCGTCGAGCTGGCTGTCTTTGAGGAGCACTGCCATTCCCAAATGGAAATGATCAGAGCAACGTTCAACTCTCTACCCGCCGAGGGCATGCCAGCCTGCTGGGTAAACCACAATCGTAAGCGCTAATATGCAAAGAATATCTCAGTCAAGACTGTTAATTTCCAAATTCATCAGATCTAATGGCAGTGCTCACTATCTTTGAATGGGGAGTCCGACTTCGAGTTCGACGGAGCACGTTAAAGTAGGTCATCCTTCCGTGCTCGCTGGCGTTGGATACCCCTGAGATACTAAAAGTCTGGTGACTAGCGCGCCGGACGCAGAGATTGCTTCGGACAGCCACACGCATGCCGCTATCAAAGCAGCCGTCATCCTCGGCCAGGCCTGCACAGAAGACGCCGCTATCCGATTTATCAAGATGATGCCCACGATCGTGCTATACATGCTCAATGCCGCTGTCATGATCAGTGTGGCAATAAAAGTCGGAGGACCGCACCAATGCGGCACGGATCTCAGCCTTCTGCTATTGAGCATAATACATACGTTGGGTCTGCACGGTAGAAGCTCCCTCAATGCGGCTATAGCTACCAATACACAAAGAGCCATCGACGCGCTCTTCAGGCTGGTCAAGCGCCTTGCGCAATCTGCAGATACGCAACATGGGGTCGGGACAGTCCAGGGACATGATGAGTCGCAGCTCCTTGTGGCCCTACGTAGTCTGGCGGAGTTATCGACTAGCCCAGACGCCAAGCTTGTGCTCAGCCAAGCCTCGAATCCTGCATTGCACGGAGTCTACCAGCAACAACAACAACAATCGCTGGCTCTGAACACTATACCAAGTTATCAGTCTCTGGCATTGTTGGAGGGCATGGATTTCGTCAAGTGGACTGAGGGTTTATTGGACAACTGGGACGTGCAGCTGTAGTATGTCGGCGACCTCTACAGCTGGGAATTTGCAAGGTCACCCGTACTTCTTTTGGCCATCGACCGTCCTGGCGCTCGTCTGCCACGCCGCTCTAGGCACGAAGGCGACGAGAGTACTTCAGGTCGCGAAAGCGCGGCAAGGTCCCGTACACCCATGTATCCCTCCCGCCGGGCATGTCGCGATCGCAAGGCTTTACGGCTGACCGACCAATCGCGCCGCTGGCCAATCGCAAAAGAGGTATTCACAAGCCATAGTACCGATCTTGCGTGCGAATGCGAACTATCCCTGTCGATCCAAGCCTGATGCACAGTCATCTAGATCGTGGCTTGTGCCCTCAGCCTTCCTACTGCATATTGGCTTTATAACGTATGGCTGGTCCCCGCCATACAAGGCGCACTGGGCTGTGCTATGCCTTGAGCTGTCCCCGTTGACAGACAACATCGCCCCATTGCAGTCAACGCAGGTCAACGCCATCGAGACGTTCCAGACGCACGCTGCTCGCAGTAATGGGTTCGCCTCTTCAGTACTGAACACTCAAGGCTAATCTCAGTGACAAACTAGCGTGACGTTACGGTCCTTCGCCCGCTTTGCATTTCCTCTCTCCGGCTCTAAGCTTGTACGTCAGATTGCACGACTGTCTCCTTCTCAAGAGCTAACTTCGTTCGGGTACAGGCTGAGGCTCTTGGTCTGAGCTGGGGCTGCACGTTTCGTGCGGGATGTCTATCATCTTCTGTGGTCTCGCTGCGGCAGGGATGTGGGTGTTTGGGGAGCGCCTCAGAGCTGCGTTGAGAGTGAAGGTGAGCAAGTTGGAAAAGCTAGGCTATAGCTACCGGTGCAAAGATGCCTGTCTATGCTGGGCGCATCCATGCCTTCTGTGCACCAGCTCTTGTGCAACAGTGCTAGCAAACAGTACTAGCAACCATGAATGCAATTTGATTAGACCATTGTGTCAATATCCATGGTTTTATTTTGCGTATATCTTTGCCACCGTCGCGACGCTGAGCTGCAAGCCGACCACGCTCCTCCAGTTTGCCTCTGTTTCGACTGTGTACGATGGCCAAGAACGAAGCTGACATTAGCTCTACGACGGAGTGCAGAGACGAAGACGACGGGTGGGCGTCCAGCGAGCCTCGCAAGGATGACCTCGCTGTGGCCATTGAGAAGGAGACCCTCATAAAGTGGGCTTGACTGGCACACGAACCGAGCAAGGGAGGACGTCGACCAGGTGCAGCGGCTGATGTAGCTGCATATACAGGGACATCATGCAGACGCAAGAGGGACTCAAAGGTGCGCGGACAACAAGCTTGCCTCTCCGTCCACAACCCAGCCTTGATCATGCTGACGCTGTATTCGACATGCAACTCCAGCCCTACTCTCGCGCGTCGAGGAAGTGTCTGCCGAGGTCAAGAAGTACACAGATGAGAATGCAATGCTGCAGGTCTATCTGGACAACATGACCAAGAACACGTAAGTTCTTGCCTGCCTACTGTGCTAAGGCTCCGTCTGAGCCTGTGGCGCTCGGTCCCATAGGGCGATGTTCGCTGGTCAGAAGCCTCAGAACAGATGAACTACTCTCACACATGTTTGAATGTCGCATCCACGGCGCTTCTCGCAGCCATGCGCACAGCCTTGAGCGTTACGGCTTACACCGTAGCTCGTGCAAGACTTCGAACAATTCTCGTTCTGACATCCGTCACCTGCGATGCTTGCAGCAACATAGCATCCACGCCAAAGCTTCGAAGGATTCCCGCCGGCGCCGTGCGCATCATAGCTACGCAGGAACGACGCGAAGCGGGTATTGCACGAAGGCTGCGATGATTCTGGGCGTCAACCTATACAACAATAGTACACACAAATGCTTCCATCGCTAGCGACAGGCGGCCGTCACCGCGCAGAGGAATTGGCGTGGCACACGATGGGATTTCACAGCCCAAAAGTCCCTAGCTCAAATCAGGTCGGATCAAAATTTCACCTCTACCGGAGTGCGGAGATGCAAAGCTTCCAAAATCGATAATCCCAGCCCAACAGTTGTCAAGACCGCGAAAAGAGCTCGAAGCCCCAACCGGTGTCTCCAGTCTGCAAGGTTGACCTGAGTCGCCTGTTCGCTAGACTTGACCCAGGCTAGAGGCAAAGAGTCAGCTCTTTCGTTTGCCCGAACAGAAGGAGATATAGACCGACCGAAGGCGCGCTTGTACATCTCTGCATCGTACTCAGTGGCAATGCTCAGAAACTCTGGGTCGGTGACAAGCCCGTCTGAGCTACCAATTCGTTTCTTCAGCAGCTGCTGCAGAACGCCGGCATCTCGCAATGCCTGGTTCGCTCCTTGACCTCGACCAGCTGTGAGTGACAAGGTACAAAATTCAGCGATGCAAACCGACGGGCTATCAAGAACAGACTTACCCGTCATCGGATGAATGGAGTCTCCAATCAGGATCACTCTGCCCAACTCTGTCCGGCCAGCACGCCAGTCGCCTGGATTCTCTGACGAGTACGAACTGACATTCTTGATATTAGATACTCCTTGCTGCACGATGGCGGGTAACAGGTCTGGCGCCGCAGTGCTGTTCGCCAGGAACTGCATGACCACTTTGTGTTTTTCCTCATCGTCGTCCAGTTCCGCGACATTCTTTGCTGTCGCTTCAGGCACGGAGACGGCCCAGAAGAGGAAGGATTCGTTCTTTGGATTTCCGTCTGCAGATGGGTCGCTTGACTTGTAAACAGCAGTGAAGCCCGAGACGTTACCGCCGAACATGAGGAGAGATCCGTGCTCGGTAAGCAAGGAAGGGAGGGCTTTGTAGGTTTCATCCGATATTGGACCTCTGCCTTGGACGCCAAAGGAAGAGACTTTAACTGAATTGTTGATGCCCATCAGCCTGTTGACAAGGCTTCTCGACCCATCGGCCGCAACAAGGAGCTAAGGAAAGTCATTCGTACGTCAGCTTGATCTTACAAAGCTTTTCGCCAAGCCAATGCCGACTCACATCGCAGACCGATTCCTCTCCATCTTCAAATATGCAAGTCACCTCGGTAGCACCGGTGTACGTGTTGCGCTCTGTCTTGACATTCATGAGCCTTTTGCTGAGCCTCAGTACACCCTCTTTTGACGGTCTCTGCAGCAACACATCCTTGAGCGCGCTGCGCGGGATTGCTCGGCTCTTTGGGTAGACTTTGAGGTCATTGAGACAGCCAGCGACGTGCTTATCGAGGGGATTGACAATGGCTGGGGCACGTGAGATTTCTGTGGCAATGGACGAGGTCTTCGATCAACTGGGGTTCCAAAGTCTCTGAAGCAACTTACCATTTCCCCAGACGACGCGCATCTCTTCGTATGCCTCCTGGTCGAGACATTGCTTGAGACCTTGTATGCCGTCTTGGCCGAGACGGATCTGGTACCCTCCGCGCTCAGACGAGAATGCGAGATCGTCTCGTTCGTAGAGCTGGACTTTGAACCGCTGTTCGGGGTCGTTCAGAAGGGCATTGGCAAGTGCACCGCCAGACAGCCCGGCACCGATGATATTGACGCGCAGCTGCTTCTCCACTGGCATGCTTGCAGGTGGGGAGGGTTTTGGAAGGTTGCGCTTGCAAACTGGAAGCTGCGAGACGGGTCGGCTGTGGCAAGTAGGTGGTGCAAGAACAGAGCGTATGTATACTGACTCGCTTTTACAGATTGCCCACTCGCAGCTTTCAGGGACCTCCCCACCGCCGGACGGACTGCTCCACCTTGTCCTCCGCTCTTTGTCCTGCTCCTCTTCAGCCCGGACAACTGATCTGCGTACGGGTCCAGCAGCCCGGCGGGCCAAGGCTAGAAGGTGTCGCTCCCGATTCACCACGACTAAGGACTGGCTCATCTTATCCTTACCGGCTTCATCCTTTTCCCCAACAGTGTCGCTCAAAACTTGCTGCCTTCTTGTCCGGCTGCCTCTCCTCCCCACGGACAACACATTTGCGGGGCCCCGAGGACGGACTGTGGGGCTCACCTCTGGAGCCGGGCTTCAATACAAGAGGGAACCTGCCGCACCTGTGTCTCATTGCTCTGCACAGTCCACTCGGCGCAAGACCACGAGTCTTTCTCTCTTCGTCAGTCTTTCTGCAAGATTAAATCCGCAACCATGGACGCTGCGAGTCTCAAGAACGACGAGACAAAATTGGAGAACGGCTCTCAAGCTGGTCTACCGGAGTTTCCAAGAGTCAACCACATCCCAACTCGAGAGGTAGCCAATGTGGACAATAAGGGTCATCAGGATGGCGATATTCTCCTGACCAAAGCCGATGGTACTGTCAGACTGGTGCCTACTCCTACGTGAGATTCGTATACGGCTTGGTCCGAATGCATATCGCTGAATCTGTTCTATGCCATTAGGTCATCTCCTCGGGATCCTCTCAACTTTCCCAAATGGCAAAAGGCTGTCATCGTCATCATTCTATCCCTGTTCAGCACCTTCTCAATCGGAGGTGTTGCTAGCTTTTCAGCTCTGCTCAATGTCTTCTTTCCGCTCTACCTGGCTCCTCCTGGTGGGTGCGGCTGTCTCTTTTGCATGTCCGGTTCTGACCTGTACTTGTTTTTCAGAGCTCAAGACTCCAACAGACGTACTTCGGCTCGTCACCATCCCTTCTTTCATGATTGGATTCGGCAACTTCCTCTTCGTTCCCATCGCCATCATTTGGGGCCGCCGACCAAGACTCTGCTATTGGCCTGCATTATCGTTCAGAGTCTCAGCCTGCCAGTCCTGGTGGAAGGCGCCTATCACTGGGCTCCCCAGAACGTTGGCTTGGTCGCAGTTGCCACTGTCATTGGACCGGCGTTGGCAATCCCTTATGCCGCACTGGCTGACAAAGTCACAGTCTACCTTGCGAAATGCCATCATGGCAGGCACCGGCCAGAGGATCGTTTCATCATGATGGGCCCCCCTCTTCTTCTGGCCATCCTCTTCACATTCCTCTATGGTCACCTGGCTGCATCGGCGCCGAATGGCACATGGGCATCTCTGCTAGTGGCGTACGGTGGATCCTATTTGGTCCTCGTAGCCTTGACGGTTTCGACTATCTCATTCGTCGTTGAACATGTTAGCCACAATCCTGGTCCAGCACTAGTCCTTGTCTTGGGCGGCAAGAATATCCTCTCGTACCCCATCTCCAACGCGCTGGCACCACTCGTTACGACTGGCCGCTATATGTATGTGCACTCGATTCTCGGAGGCCTTGTCACTGGCTGGACTTTGCTGGCTGTACCGCTGTACTTTGGCCTCCCTTACCTTCGGGCTCTCAAAGCTCGAAAAGCACCTTCTGCTTAGTTCTAATAGCGTTGTAGACGGTCAATGCGGGCTCTTGTTTGCGAGTGAGGTGTGTCTTAGTTCTGAACATGGGTATCAATGGAAAAGAGTGCAACATCAGCAATCGCTGCCTACGCGCCGACAAGTCTTCCGCATTTGGTCAGGTCACTGCACACCCGCCAAGGTCGCCTGCAGCATGCCTCTTGCACATATGCACTTCAAGTGAACACGATTGGTCGGACATACAAGTAGCCAGCAACTTGGCTGCGAGTCGCATGGTGCCAGCTGTTGTGACCTTCCGGTGCTACGGAGAGAATGCACGCTTTACTGAACTACGGAGAAAATGCACGCTTTACTGAATATAAATGCATCCCTCTTTCCGTTTGAACCAGATGCTATTGTCGTGGCCGGTCCAGCTCCTCTGCCAATCGCATAAGAAATACGCAGTCAGCCAAAATTCAAGTGCATCCATACGTAGCCACTTTGAGCGTGTGCTGGGCAAAGGCATCCACCTGGTCCAAAGCTCATTGGCAACAGCTCTCCGAGCGTGCTTTCTACCACAGGTTGCGCGCCAGACTTTTCTGGGTTTGAAGGATCATAAGATGATGGGACCATGAGAATTGGCATCTGGTCGAGCGAACATCAGGCCTCATTCAGTCAATGTCGAGAGAGGCACAAGTTGAAAGCTTCGTTCAAGCTTGCGCTTACCTCTAGCGGGCAGAATTCTGACAGAGCATACTGAGTCAGTCACCTCATTTGACCAATCAGTGTGCAATAAAGCGCCCCTCACCACGTATGAACTGCCTGCATATCCCGCAAGGACTGCATGGTCCGTCAATGTCTGCCGCCACAGCTAGCGCTGTGAAATCGCCCCTTCCCCTGCCATCCGAAACAGCCTTGACCATAGCAGTACGCTCGGCGCAGATGCAGCCTCCGTAGCTAAAATTGACATTTCGTTTGCGTCAGTGCTGTGACTTGAATCGCATGTATCGATAGCTGTTTCGCCACCGCGAGCCTGGCGCTTGCTGTGCAACGTAGACTGGCACAAGACAGGTGCAGTATGGCTTACGACGCGTTTTCGACGTTGCAGCCTTGTATGTAGCTGCCGTCTTTCATCAGAAAGGCGCACCCGACCCTGAACTTGGAGTAGGGCGAGTAGGACCGGTTCCTTGCGGCCTGGGCGAGCGAGAGCAGCTTCGTCCGTTGTTCTTGGGTGAGACTGGCCATGGTGAAGATACTTGAGAGCGAGATTAGGTGACTTCAGCGTAGTCGGTCCCGTCGTTGGTCGTCACGAGCAGAGGCGCGACTAGCGAAGGCTGTCATGGAGGCGGCAGGCTTGCTTTACGATCAAGTCGACACAGTAACGAGAAGGGAGAGGAAGGAGATTCAGGCGGACACACATTCTTTGGACACCGTGAAGGGACTCACGGCACTGTCTGCGGCCCTGCAGAGCGCCTTCTAGCGGTCACGGGCCACGATCACCCTGGGAGGGGCGAGAGCGAAGGACAGCAGGCATAGACGAGTGAATCGGAGCAGCGAGCAGCACCAGAGCTTGGCCACGATCTCTGGAGTTCTCTCGCCGTGTAGAGTACAGCCTCGCGCCTGAGCAGCAGCAGCAGCAGCATAGACCATGGCCCGCTCAACCCAGGGCTCCTCGTCCCCCGTCAAAGGCGGCCGTCAAGGGCAGCAAGTCCGCAAAGAGCTCACAGCAAAGACATCAAGAGAGATCCAGAATGTAGCATCGACGTCCCGTATCCCGATACCTAGGCCCAGCAGCGGCTCACCCCCAAAGAAGCGGCCGCAACAAGTGGCTGGCAACGTTGCGGCGGCGAGACCTAGAGTCAGCGAGGCGACTACCGCAGCCCCTTCTCCAGGTATGTGTGCTACTATTGAGTCAGACAGTCGCTATGCTGTATTTGTGCCTCGGGCTGACCAACCTGCAATGCTTTCCTCCCGTCCTGCTTTGCCACTTGCTATACCAGTCGCGCGCAAGACCACCGGACCATCACGCCCAAAACCGCCAAGGATACGGCGTGAGCGGTAGAACCGGGAGCGAAAGTGTGTACTGACAAGACTAATGCTGGCATTCTACGCGCAGCCGGCGACCCTCTCCCACCACCGCCTCGTCAAGCACCTCAAAGCAGTCCCCAAAGACGTCCAAATGCAGACCGACCACCTCGCAGCAGAGAAGCGGAGCGCGAAGCACCGCCGAAAAAGGCACAGAAGAAGCCTCGGAAGCCACATCGATATCGACCAGGGATGCGGGCGCTGAAAGAGATTCGGCAATTTCAGAAGAGTACAGATCTTCTCTTGCGGAAATTACCATTTTCGCGGCTGGTGAGTTGCGCTTCACTTATACTGACTGCCATGCGTCTGACTCGTTGCTTGCCCTGCAGGTCCGTGAGATTGCGCTCGAGCACGCCCCCACAAGGGAAGACGGACTCGGACTGCGGTGGCAGTCATCTGCAATCTTGGCATTGCAGGAAGCGTCAGAAGCGTAGGTGGTGATCTTGGCGCCTCATTTACGTCTGGCTGACCTGCTTTTTACCTAACGCAGTTTCCTTGTACACTTGTTTGAAGATGCGAACCTTTGCGCCATTCATGCCCGCCGAGTGACCATCATGGACCGAGACATGCAGTAAGCGCATAGCAGAAAAGACGACAAAGGCGCTCAAGTAGCTGACATGCTGATCTACAGGTTGGCTCGGCGTATTAGAGGGAATTGGGGCATGTGAATTATTGCTCAGCTTAGTGGTACTTGGGCGATCTCGGCATTTTAGTCGGTACCGTCAGTGGGATGTTGTTGACTATATTATCATTATTGAAGAAGGCGTGCACAAGATGTGCCTTCGAGAACGGAATTGCGTGTCGAATAGTACAACAAAGACTTCCAACAGCGCGAGCACCAAGTGTGAAATATTGAGACGACAGAAGCGAAACGTCCCGGACTGCTGATATACTATCACGCCAAGAGCTGCTCTCTCGCAGGTCCCTCCATTTCGTACTCGATCTCGACTTGGGGCCCTCTGCGTGCCTTTTTGCTGGGCGCAGGCTTTGATACCGCCTTGCGCTTGCCTTTTCTTCGACTGCGACTTGTCTCTTCATCTTCGTCGCTGCTTTCATCTTCTTCGTCGTCATCGTCTCCTTCTTTCTCGCTGTCAAAGCCATCCATACCCTCGCCGTCCTCGAGGTCCTCAAGGTCACTTTCGTCAAAGTCTTCAATGTATTCTCGCTCGCCTTCATATTCCTCCTCCTCCTCCTCGAGTTCTTCATCCTCGAGCTCATCTTCGTCTATCTCATCTTCGTCCTCTTCCAAAGTCAATGCGTCTTCGCCTTCTTTCTCAGCGTCCAAGCGCTCCTTCTCCAAGACGGCCTTCCAGACATCCTCATTCACATTGAGCGGCATATCGCCGTACACTCTGCTCTTGAGACGTGCAACGAGCTCTTTTTCAAGGTTCTTCTCCAATTTCGCAGCGGCAAGAGCTTTGGTCTCACGTGCGCGCTCACGACGCTCGAGCTTCTTCTTGACGGGCACAAGCTTGCCTGTCTCTCTCGTCCGCAATTTGCGCATCTTGATTAGATATTGCACGATCTTGGTCGTACGCTGCTTGCACTTGTGCTTGAGGAAGGAAGGCCAATACATGAGCTCCGTGTCGATTTGCTCCAATGCTTTCGCATAGTCGTTGGACAGCTTGATCCGCTCCCACATCTTGGCTGGCGTATGCGCACGTTCTGGTGTCTTCATGAAGAGGTACAGAGCGCCTGTAGCGTGAATGCAATGCATAAGTGTCCTTGTTAGCATGCATTTCGCCACGACTGCTGCTGAAGAGCGTGGCCTACCTTCCTGTTCACGGACCGTGGCGTACTTGCTGTTGGCAAGCGGACACGCCTGTCTACTGCCTGTTGCAGTCAGAAGAGAGTTGATATAAGTGTATGACACTAAAGGTCCGTCTACAAGCGGCACGTACATAGTCCAGACACATTGTACTGGTTTCGACAGAAGTTCTGGGTGGTTGATCTGCGCTCACGCCCACAAAGTCAGCTCATCGCATATTTGCACAGTGCACAACCTGACCTACTTGACTTTATAGGCGCAGAAAGAGTCACCAGAGGGTCCAATAGCCTGCCATATCAGCTCCTCGGCTTGATTCTGTAACATTCATGGTTGGGTGAATGTGGCCAATTTCAAGCGTCAGTCCATGCCATGGAGCAAAAAGGCTTGCAAAGGCAGCAACGAGCGTGATGTGAGCGAACGACGCACCATGGCGGACTACCAGGAGTGTTGTCGCGGGACAAACGTAGTCTGGCTGAGTCCTGAGCCAGTCTGCGCCAGACACAAGGCTCGTCAGGGTTTTTGCTTGCTGCAGACGTGATCGAACGCCACCAGCATGCAAATGCACAGAGCACGGTTGGCAAGCAACGCACTGGACAGTGGTGTACAAGTGTGCTCTGACATCAGTATGCTGGACATACCATCGACGCTCACCTGCAGAGTGTCAGTCCTGGTGGCAGCCGGCTGCAGTATCAGCGGTGGAAGGAACAGAGTTGCCAAAGTCACGAGCCACGAGCCCAAAGACCATTCCATTACATCGAACACCTAAAGCCAGTCTCTAAACCCAACCACATCAAGACAAACTCGCCAAATCATCGCTCCCATCTCTCGACCCATCTAATCCTCTTCTAGTGCCACCGCAGAGCCAGCCCCGGTACACGCACTTCTACTTTGAAAGCCGAGAAACAGCACATTGCGTTCTGAAAAGGGTCAAACATCAGAATAAAAGGGCCTCATCATAAATCAAGAGACTAGCTCACCTGTCCTAGCGAACGTTCCGACTCAATAAGGCCTGTGGCGGCCGTTCGAGGTGTTTCCATATCCATATGCTGCAAGAGCTCGCAGTGCCTGCTTCTTGCCAGGCTGGAGGTGCACCATAACAGGCACAAAGCGGCGATTTTTCTGCTTTTGATTGGGGGCATAGCGAGCTGCAAACTCCCTGCCTGTATAGCAGTGAATCTGCGTCTGGGGATGACCGAGGAACGAGCGGACGGCACCAGAGAAGCCGCCAGCCTTCTTGACGGGTCGATAGCCGTGTCGCTCGTGATACTTGTAGATGACATTACCGCGCTTGATATACGGCATTCCCATTTCGGCCATGATGTCGGCGGCGTAGTCATCTCTGCGGCGTCTGTGCCAGGCATCGAGCTCTTCCTGGTCAAAGTCGTGATCATCGACGCTGGCGCTTGCAGACGCATCTTCGAGCGACGACTCTTCATTGAGCGAGTTGGTTTCGCTAGAGGCGGGGGTGGTCGTGCGACTCTTGCTGCCCATGCCCAAGATGCGGGTCGTGATGCTGGCCAGCGAGACGCGGACCTTGGACGAGGCACGGGTGAGAAGGGTGCCAGAGGTGGTGGAGGCGGTGGAGGACTCCATGTTTGGTAGCTGTTGGAGTGCTGAGATGTAGGTGCACGACTTTTGTGTTTGGCAGTCTTGCAACTGATGCGTCCTGCTGGTGTCGGAGGCTGTCAACGGTGAGTGAAGGAAAGAGAGACAAGAGCAAGACGAGCGAAACACCCCAGCTCAAATAGCCGAAATGATTGCGAACTGGTCTGATCAAAGGAGCCTTTGCGAAGAATGGAATGCTTGGTCCATCTCCTTTGTGCGTCGTGGCTGCGGCTGTGGCCGCGGATGCGCGTCTCTGACTGGATCCGGTCCAAGAATGGTGCACATTCTCGACGCGGTCAAGAATGTAAACGCGCCGCTCCTTGAGCTGTTGGGATTGCTCTTGCTCTTGGTGACGTGTCGTTGATGCCAGGTCGCTCATTAGTGTGACGTTGGTGCAATTCTCATTTGGCAACTTGGCTTGTCTGGTTTTGCTGAAGCTGTGCAGCGATAAAGCCTGCTCGTTCGGCAGGCGCGTAGAGTAGCCAAGAAATAGGATGTAGGTAATGTCAGTGTGATATCAGCGCGTACAAAGAGCAGAAGAGAGAGTACAACGGCATTCCCATACCCTTTCATAGTTGTTTTGTTAGTCTTCGACGTCCATCAGTACCGAGGTCTTCCTGCTTACGCTAGCGTTGAGCGCGAGATGATGCGCAGAGCGCTTGAAGGTACGGGTAAAGCGACGTATGCATACGTGACATCGGTGTCCTCAGGCGTGTGGTGTGGGAAGCAAAGGCTTTTGCAACATGGCGCCGCTGAACAGATTGCTGAAGCGCTTTTCCTCGTGAAAGGGGCGCTGGCCTCATTGTTGCGGCTGTCATCGACGACAGAGATATCAGCGAGCACGTAGAGGTCATCATTGTTGCGCTCGTAGAGTCAAGAAGCAACCCAGAAGCTGTCACTCTGCCAGCTGCCAGTTGATGGTGATCGTACTGTGCCACAAGCTGACAGGATGACGCGGCTGAGCCTGTCAAAGGCCTGCATCTGCACGACCGCATCCACGAGCAGTAACCACACCCAGCTGCAGAGGCACAATGGTGAGCGTATCTGCAGGTTCATGCCTATGAGCCACGCTGACCGCCCTTGTCGCGGTGCTGCAGGGTCAAGGACAGAGTGCGCCCGGAGGAGGGCGACCTGGCGGAGGGCCAGGCGGCGACAAGGACAAGAAAAAGGACCAGCCCAAGAAGTTTGAGCCTCCCTTGCCTACGCGCGTGGGCAGGAAGAAGCGCAAAGGTCCGAACCCCGCGCAGAAGCTGCCCGCAGTCTATCCCAGCGCGCGATGCAGGCTCAAGCTGCTCAAGCTCGAGCGCATAAAGGACCACCTCTTGCTCGAAGAGGAGTTTGTGCAGAACCAGCAGCGACTAAAACCGATTGGAGAAGACAAGAATCAAGAGGAGCGCTCTAAAGTCGACGACTTGCGCGGCTCCCCCATGCAGGTCGGCACCCTCGAGGAGATCATCGACGATGACCACGCTATCGTCTCGTCTGCGACTGGTTCTGATCAATACGTGTCGATTTTGAGCATGTGCGTATGCACATTCGCCTTATAACGCTGTATGGTCCAAGTCTGACATCTGCGTACCTTTCACAGCGTTGACAAGGACCTCCTCGAGCCTGGCTGCTCCGTGCTCCTCCATCACAAGTCTTCAGCTATCATTGGAGTGTTACAAGATGACACGGATCCGATGGTCAACGTGTGAGTGGCATCAATACCTTTGTCCCATATATCCATCAAGCTAATCTGTCGGCAAATCAGCATGAAGATGGACAAGGCACCGACAGAAAGCTACGCCGACATTGGTGGTCTCGAGCAGCAGATCCAAGAGATCAAGGTGCGTCCAATTCACATTTGCCGACAAGTCGCAAAGTGCACGGGCCTGATCTTTGCATCCGACGACAACACTCTTCGTCTCCCCACAGGAATCCGTCGAATTGCCACTCACGCATCCAGAATTGTACGAAGAGATGGGAATCAAGCCTCCCAAAGGTGTGATCCTCTACGGCGTCCCAGGAACCGGCAAGACTCTTCTCGCAAAAGCAGTGGCGAACCAGACTTCTGCTACGTTTTTGCGTATCGTCGGGTCAGAACTCATTCAGAAATACCTAGGTGAAGGCCCGAAGCTCGTTCGAGACTTGTTTAGAGTCGCAGAAGAGAATGCCCCGAGTATTGTGTTTATTGATGAGATTGATGCTGTCGGTACCAAGCGGTGCGTCTTTTCTTCTCACTTTGGAACAAGACCAAGGCAAGCTGACTGACCTACGTTATTCACCTGTTTCACCAACTCCAGATACGACTCCAATTCTGGCGGCGAGCGAGAAATTCAGAGAACCATGCTTGAGCTCCTGAATCAGCTCGACGGCTTCGACTCGCGAGGAGACGTCAAGGTCATCATGGCCACGAACAAGATCGAGTCGCTCGACCCTGCACTGATCCGACCTGGGCGGATAGACCGAAAGATTGAATTCCGTGTGTGACCTTTCTTCCTGGTAAAGAGGTTGCGACCCTATCCGCTGATTTCGTCCCCCTCTCCCTCGTATTTGCCCTCCGTGCGTGTGTAGCACTGCCCGACACCAAGACCAAGCGCTATATCTTCAAGATCCACACTGGTCGAATGAGCCTCGCCGAGGATGTCGACTTGGAAGAGTTTGTCATGGCAAAGGACGACCTTTCGGGAGCAGACATCAAGGCCGTCTGCACAGAAGCAGGATTGCTCGCGCTACGAGAGCGAAGAATGAGAGTCAACAAGGCAGACTTTGCGGCGGCGAGGGAGAAAGTGCTCTATCGGAAGAACGAGTACGTGCCTGTTTTTATCACTCGCGGGGCCCTTCGGCTGCTCTGCTTCTTCTTGAGAATCAAGCTGACTTCACCCTTGTGTCCACAGGAATATGCCAGAGGGTCTTTACCTGTAAAAGTACGGAGATTACAGGCTATCAGGCTCTTATTTCCCGCTCGTTCTCCTGCATTGCTGTATGCATCCCAGTAGTCTATCTTTGCTCGCCTTTTGCAGAAATGTAGCAAAATGAGGATTCGCACAATATGTTCGATACGAAGAGGACCAGGCTCGCTGAGATGTCCAGTACTTTGGCGGAAGCTCGGAGTATCATAGCTCTCAATGTCCACTCTCAGGTCATGTGTGTATTCGCCACCCTGTCAGCAGCCTGTGACGGAAAGTGCGACGTTGCTTGGCGGGCTCCCAACCGCACTGCGGGCCTCCCGCTCGCCTGGCAAGCTGCGTACGAGATATTCACTGGCTGGCCTTGCTTACTAGACAGGCAATCGCGTCTGTGGCTTATCTCTATCGAGGCCCAGCAATTGCATCATTTCCGTCTGCCGGCTGTGCAGCTCCACCCGAACCGCAACAGTCAAATACATCAAGAAGAGCTCCTGCCTCGACCCTTTCTATCAATACACCAAGTCGTCCAAAGGCACATAGGAAAGTCACATCAGAGGCGACCATTCTGCCTGGCTCCTTGCAGCTCTGCCATCTAGCTGCTTGAGACGCCTCGCGAAGGTGATCGTGGCCTGGACAGGACAGTCAGACACGCTGAACAAGCGAACAAGGTCAACTCGGCACGCCATGGCACCCACTACGACTTCATCTGCACATCCAAACGGGAATGTGAACACATCTGACCCCGACAGAAATCGTGATGAGGCCTTTGCAGATGCCGAGCCACCGCCAGCATACAGCACGCATGACACGGGCTCCACCACGCTCGAAGCCAATTTCGCACGGCCGTACGAGATTCAAGATAGTGGAATGTTCAGCCAGCCAAGTGGTCCTCCGCCCGGCCAACAGCACCAGCAACATCAATATCCGCAGCACTCTGGGTCCTCTGGCTTCTCGCAGCCACCCGGACCGCCACCTAATCAGAACCAGAATCAAGGCCAGTCAGGGTCGCACCTCGCTCCGCAATTACCACCTAGACATCCTTCGCAATCCCCTCGTCCGCCGCCTTCACCGCATGTAGATGGTGTTTCGACGTTTAATCGACCGGCTCTTCCGAATCAGCAGCCGGCACATCAAGAAACCCCGCCTCAACCAGCGCGTTATGCTCCTTCTGCTCACCCAATGAGCGGGCAGCCGCTATTGCATAAGGGAAAGCTGCTCATCTATCCGCTTGGCGTGAGCTGCCAAAAGTGCCGTGAGCTCTTTCTTTGAAACTATTTCCGCCTAAAGATCTGCTCATCCGCACCTCTATTCCAGACAATACCGGCTACAAGGCATACGATCCGTCATCACCACACGACAAGGTAGCTTTTTTGCATTTCCTCTACAATGCTATTCCTCTACTGACGAGTAGTATGTCTGCCAGTGCTGGGACAAGTATGGCAAAAACTACAATTCCACCGTCTGGAATTCCCCCAATTTCGACTTTTCAAATCCCTCCCTTCAGCGGCCGTTACCAAACACACGCTATGTCTCCAGCGTAAACCCTCCTCCTCCTCAACCCGCGCCTCAGCAAAGCCATCCTGGGTATTATCAAGCTGGACAAGCTGGCCCTCCTCCTTCGCAGATGATGCATTCTCCGCATCCTCCGCAACCTCAGCAACAGCAGTGGGGTCCGCAAACGTACTATGGTCCCGGCTCAGGCCCAGGGCCTGTACCGCAGCCGTTTGTATCGCCCATGACGTATGGTATGCCGCCGCCGGGAGCTATGGTTGTCAGGCCCGGCGATCCTCGAATAGGTAAGCTGGCATAGGTTCAATTGCCTTTTGTCACACCAGTGCAAAAGCCCCCGGCTGACCGCCTTCTCTATGTCTACGGCAGGTGGTCGCTTGTGCATGAATTGCGGAGGAGACGGACTGGTAGAGTGCGGCTTCTTCCTTTTGGACACCGAGACATGTCGAGCTTGCAATGGTAAGTTGTGGCACGCGCGGCACAACCCTGTCGAAAAGCACTGACCTCAGCGTATTCACGTAGGCACGGGGCGCGTATTCTGGTAGCACCATTAACAGAACTTCCCAAGCTATGTCGAATCCCCTTCAAAAGTGTAGCTATAGGTCCTTATTAAGGATATGCGACCGCACCAGATACAGTGAGGGAGTGGAGAGTATTTACATGCATACAGTCGCGATTGCCCGATTCTAACGTAGCGCATGTCAAGATATCTTACGGAGCAACCTCATTCTTGCGCACTTCAGTTACTGAAGCCGGAGTCGCTCTTTCTGCTAAATCGCGCCGTTCTAGCTCATCTGCTTCTTCCCTTGAAAGTTTTGAATGTACTCAAATCACGCACGACGAGTCTTCCAATGTCTCCCAAAAGCGTTGTCTCGAAAGGCCTGCATCACGGGTTGCAGAAGAGCTAAAAGACATAGATGCCGATCATCTACAAAAGGATAGCAATGCCTTTGCAAGTGTATTTGTCAAGGAGCAACGCAAGCTGCTTCAGTGGACTAGCAATACGTGCTTGGTTACTGAGCACTTGGCGAATAGGCCACTTTGATTGCATAGCCCACGAGCTACGCTTTCCTGACCCACATCTCGTACTTCCACGCCACATCTCCCTCTTCCACCTCTCCTTCTGGCACCTCGACTCCCTGCAGCCAATCTCTATGTTCCTGCGTGCTACATTGCCTCCATTGCTTATTATCAAGCTCCGGGAAAAAGGTATCGCATTGCCATTTATCGTCGCCACGCGTTATGCGCGTCAATAGGATTCGGTCGGCTATCTCGGGGTGCTCGTCGAGGCTGGCTTTATAGAGCTGCGCGCCGCCGATAATAAAGACGTGGTGTAGAGGAGAGGCTGAGCTAGATGTGGAGAGCTTTTGAACGGCCTCGGTGAGAGAAGATGCTTGGATCACGTTTTCTGGTAGCTGTCTGTGATCGTTGTGAGAAAGGCAAGGCAATGCATCAGTCGTGCCTTGATAACAGGTACCCAACGAAGGAATTTCTCACAATTGATCTTTAGACTTGCTGGACAGCACAACGTTGATTCTGTCCTTCAGCGGCCTGAACTTGGTCGGAATGCCTTCCCAAGTCGTCCGTCCCATGATCACAGCATTCTTCGCCTTGTTCGACAACGACGAGCTTTCGCCCGCACCCGATGTGGAAGCAGCAGGCACAGCTGTAGTCGCTTGTGCAAAGTATTTCATCTCTTGCTTGAGCCGCCAGGGCAAGGTGCCGTTGAGCCCGATTCCACGTGACGAGTCGTGAGCGACGATGAGTGTCGCTTTGAGCGGTGCGGTAGTTGTCGAGAATGACATGATGCGCATCCAATGGGCGTGCTTTCCACTTTACGAGAAGAGCGGGCTGTGTTGGATGTGCTGCTGCTGCTTGTGCAATACAGTGTGCAGCTGTGTTGGCGGAAGACTGAGAGACGACCGCCCACTTTCTCGACGCGACTCACGCGAGTTCGGTGGCGGCAGCGCTAAACATGTATTACTCTTGCAATGTGGGACTGCCTACACCGTCTACATCTCTAGTATACACTGTTTCAGTCTGGACATGATAAAAGGCAAAAGAGTTGACAATCCGCTAGTAGCTACATGTACTGAACAAGGGACTTCATGCGTTTGAATGGGGGCATTAAGCAGAGCGTAATGTCGTACACTAAGAGGTCATCTTCTCGATGACTGTGCAGATTCGTTCAAACAGATGCCGTGGGAGCTGGAGTCGGTGCAGAGGCGGAAGCGTCGGTACGAGGAGGCGGCACGCTAGCAGCAGCAGCTGCAGTGATAGGCGCAGGCGGTACTTCCGACGCAGCACTCGATGCTTCTGCAGATACCGCCGTGCCACGTCTTCTCCTCGTTCTTCCCAGGCGAGTCTTCGATTTCTTCGCCTGGTCGCCGAGTACGGCTCGCTGACAGACAGGACATCTCCCACTTGTCTGCAACCACGGCCCCAGGCATTCTTTGTGTATGCAATGCCCACATGGAAGAAGGGTGAGGGGCTCAAGGTCTTCGAGAGCTTTAGAAGCTTCGTCTGCTGGAGCAGTGCGTAGTGGGGGTGGCTCGTAGTCGCATAAACAGATGGGACAGCTGCTCAAATTGTCCGGTAATGGATGGAGGGGATGTTTGGTAGTGACGTAGACGCTCGTAGAGGGGCTATTCGGGCCTTTGGATGCCGAGCCGTCTTTTGATCCCGACGAGCGGTGCTTCTTGAAGAGCAAGCGCAGCAAATGCCGTTTTCTCCGCTGCGGTTTTGCGATCTTGTCTGCTTCACTCAGCGCCGAGGGACTAGCAATTGCTTGTCCATGCGTGATATGAACAGGACTGTCCGGTTTGGTTGCATTGGCAGCGTCTGATACTGGGACCCCAGCAGCGACGACGTTTGCGCTACTTTCGCCATTCTTCTCCACGTCTGCAGTACTAGCAGCAGAATCTCCGGTCTTCGCCTTGTCCGCCTCAGGTTGCGGGACATAAAACACCGTCGGCAGCTTCTCAAATTCCGCTTTCGAGAGCGGTCCAATCTCGTGTTTCTTTTCGAGTCCTCCAAACATGCGCAAGCCAAGGATGACCAATGGAAGAAAGAAAACGACAGCAAGGACGATGACTACCATTTCTGCGACGCGGAGATATGCGATAATGAGGATTGAGAGCGAAGAATACCAGAGATAGGGACTTGTGTCTTTGCATTGTGTGCCGGAATAGACCCATACATTGCCGAGGAAGAACCAGATCAAGCTGAAGAGACCGATGAGATCAGAGGCGCTGCAGTCGTTGATAGACCAGGGAGGCTCATACATCAGTGATCAGATTCTGTTTGTTGTAGGTGGACTCTCAACTCACGTCCGCAAGCGGGAGTCTAGACGTGGGTTTCCGACAACTCGACGCGCTTCTCTGCGTGCGCGACTTTCGGGCGTGTCTTCCTCGCCTCTTGGTGGTCGGCTGCACGACAAGAGAAGGTAACAGGAATGATATATCAGAAAGGTGCATCTGTTCCAGCTGACGCCCCGCTCCGCATCCGGGACGAGTTTGCCAGTCAAACACTCTTGCAGGCCGACTCACCTTGGTGGCGCGAGAGCATTGTAGAATGCAATAGGATAAGAAATCGCGACGCGAACGATGTGCAGAGCCACAAACGTTCTGAGCGGTTTCTCGCATTGTTGATTGCTAGACAAGCCTAGCATAGCAGCATAGGCCGCCACTTGAGCGACGGTGAATGCAGCTTGAAAGAGGAGAGAGATGCGAGAGCGTGACCGGAGTTGGGAGAGTCCTTTCCAGAGTCGACGGGCTAGAGAGAGTCGTAGTTGTGCTGCGGGAGTAAGTGTTGTTGTCGGACTTGGTGGGACTGTCGCTGCTGCTGCCGAGTCTGAAGTCGCTGTTGCTGCCGCGTCGTCGTCACCGGTTGCGCGGTCATCATGCTGTGCTGGATCACTAGCGGGTGAAGTGGAAGTGGCAGCAATCGCAGCCGCGGCGGGGGTCACAGCTGATGGTGAGTCCTCTGCATCGCTATTGGCAGTCGCATACGAGCTCGTCCTGGTCGGTGGACGGTCATCGTTGCGCTTGTGCTCGGACGCCTCGAGGTCGGCCTTGGCTGTAGCTGGAGTGGACGTCGCTGGCGGGTACGAGTGTGCCAACTCATTGTTCACGAGTGTCATTGCAGGAGTCGTAGATGATGACGCGATTGCTGTCGTCGTTGTTGTCGTCGTTGTCGCTCCATCGTGGCCGTCTGCATTCATTGTCCGTGGACGCCGCAGTCGGGCGGTGGTAGAGAGCAAGGCAAGAACAGGACAATGGACTGGGGTTGTTCAGTTGAGGTAGAGATCGGTATGCAGCAGGCAGCTAGGTTAGACTATATACGCTCTTACGACTCGTAGTTACTCCTTCGTGCCTCTGTAAAGGCGGTGTCGGCATAGAGGACCATTTGCCACCACCTGTACATACGGGACAACGACAACGACGAGCAGTCAATACAACAATGACCATCCAATAAGCCCCCCTGTCACGACTGCTGATCCGCCAGCACGCTCTTTAAGAACCCGCACAGCGCGCCAATGGACGCTCCTGGCATGTCGTGTCTCATATCAGGCAGAATGGCATAATTGACTTCAAAGCCCGCTTCTTGAAGTGCTTTGATGCCCTCCTGCGCGACCCAGGGCTGGACGAGCGTGTCCTTCTGACCATGTAGCACGAGCAGCGGCTGATCTTTGATTGTGTCGCGGGCGCGCTGCTCGTCCACGAGCTCGTTGAACTTGGCTCGCATGGGCACATAGCTGGCGACCAGCACGAGGCCGGCGACTCTTTCCTCCTCCCGCTGATCTGGCTCCTGACGTTGCTTGAAGATAGACCACAGAGCAGTCACTGCTCCACCCTGCGAGAACCCTCCCAGTATGATTCTGTTCCTTCTCACTCCACCCTTCAAGACCTGCTCTTGCACGAGCTCATCTGCAATCTGCATCGCACGCGTATAGTGCTCAGGCTCGCCGTGGGGGTCGCTGTCCTGCACTGAAACGGGTGCATACCACGCTCGCTCATCTGCGCCGTGGTGGAAGTCGGCGGTTGGGAAGATGAAACGTGTAGAATGGAGCAGGCCTGCGTTGTGGATCTGCTCGGCTAGGTTCTTGTAGCTGCGGCACAAGCGACATGAGCGCAGCGAGTGGAGCCGGGGTCAGGTGTTAGCACGCAGTCCTCTCAGGTATGCAGGCTCCGCCCACCTCGCGCCCTCGTCGCCCAAGCCATGCAGGAAGACGAAAGCAGAGTCGACGGCTCCGGCGCCACCTGGCGGCTCAATGACCAGCGGAGGCAGAGGCGCGTCGTACGGCACAAGGTCGTCACTCATGACGCTCGTCGGGTAGCTGGTGCCTTGCGACTTCAGCGGGTGGGTGGGTCGTGGAACAAAAAAGCTTCAGAGACGTATTTGATAGCGGAGACTGATCCTCTTTATGCGCGCTTGGTGTCACGTGCATTCAGTCTCCTCGACGAATTCTTGCTATCATGATAGCCAGATTGCACGATAGAAAAGGAAAGCCTATTCTACACAGACCAGATCAACAGTGTCAAGTAAAAGTCTGTCATAAAGACCAGAAAAAGAATGGGATTTCAGGATAGGTGGGAGACTTCGACGATCTATATAACAGGACGATGGGAACACCAACTACGTAGCTTTGCTAGTTCATAAAAGCTCAGCCAAAAACAACCCAAGATCAATCTTCGCCAATCGCCAAGACCAGCAATAGCCGAGAGTGCGCAATTTGCACGAAGGCAGGACATCGGCTGGTCCCGATGATACGCGCATGACAAACTCGCCTTGCCCGATTTGCGAGACATCTTTTTCGCTCAGAGCATGGCGAAAGCAGCGATAGAGCCGACGAGCACCAGCATGCCAGTCATGACGACTTTACCGGTATTGATAGAAGCGCCGCTATTGGGGATGGAAGAAAGCTGAGCAGGGTCCGAAGAGCCAGCGGCGCTGTAAGAGATTGGCGAAGAGAGGAGAGAGAGAGAGAGAGAGAGAGAGAGAGGTACGAAAGTCAGCGCGGGCGTCACAAAAGAATATAATTCCATGTTCCGATCTCATTGTCAAGTGTACGTACGTATTTCCTGTTGCGGCGGCGGTGATGGTCGCCTGTGTAGTCGAAGTGGAGCGAGTGCGTCTAAGAACAACAACAGAAAAAGCAATGGTGTTCAGGTCTCCCCTTGAAAACTCCAGCAAATTAGCAATAGAATTGTACTTACGATGCAGAAGACGATTGTGACGAGGAGCTGCTCGAGGTCTGTCGTGTAGAAGACGAGGATGACGACGAGGAGCTGGCGGGAGAGACGCCGCTGACGCTATTTGAGGAAGACGAGGAATGTGTGGAGGATGAGGAGCGTGAAGATGAGGTACGACGAAAGGAGGAGGAGGATGAGAAAGAAGAAGAAGAGGAGGTACGCGCGTCAACTCCTGATACACTGTCAAGACATGAAAAAATTGTAGAAAGGAGTAACGAAGGACGAGGGAAGGTTTTGGTGTCGAGAAACGGAAAGGCGAGGCGAGGAAAGGGGAAAATACCAAAACATGCAGGCGTCAGGAAGATTATGTATGTCCTGCATCTACATTCGAACTGCGGCGCGTGAAGGACAATGGTCCGGGACCGTTGTCGGTTGTTCGCACAGGACTGGTCCTAGGAAGCCAAAGAGCTTGGGAGGGGGGGGGGGGGGGAAGAACCTAGAAAAGAACAAGGAACGCATGGCAACAAAAGCAAAGGAGGAACACTCACGTCGTCTGTGCGCTAGCCCAGCAGCTAGTCTGTGCGCCCGGCAGAGCCGTCGTTACAGTTCTCGTCAAAGACATTGCTTTTCCAGATCCATCAGGTCCAAAAGCGAGTACTTCAAAGACTTGACCTTCTTGCATATCAAGTTCGAAATTGAATTGTTGAGCATCTGGAGTGTCGATTCCTTGGATTACTTGCAATGGATTGTACCCCGCTGCGTCGGAGAGTTGGATCGTTCCAGACTGGGCAGAGGAAGGGACGTCGGATGGATCGACAAGGAGGACCGTTAGAGGCCTGTTGTATGTTGCGCGTCAAGCAAGCGGATGGGCATCCAGGCGGCGGGGTTTGCGTAACGAATTTGGCCCACGAGGTGGCGGGGTGCATGGAAGACGGAAGAGACGGCAGGAGAAACGGAGACAGCATGTAAGTCAGCTCGTTGTGCACTGGTATACAGATCACTTGTTCCTCCCTGGCGCTTCGGAGCGTGCATAGTGGGCGCGTAGTCCGCAGTGCGATCCACTGCGTTTCGTCAAGCCGGGCAGCAAGCAAGTGAAATACGCACCGGCTGTCATCGCTATCGAAGAAGAAGAGATTCGTCTCCTGCACATCCAGAACCACAGTCAGCCCCCCCCTACTCTAGTCTAGATGGCCTCCAAGCACGCAGGCAGGGTGGACAAATGCGACGACCGACGCGACAACTGCGCACTCACCTCGCACTGGTGGAGCGACCCGGGCAGACTGGCGCGGAACCTCGAGAGCTGAGCAGAGACGCTGCCCGCAAGGAGGAGAACGGTTGCGACCGCGACTGCTGGGATGCGAATGGCCATGTCGAGTGGAGGGGAGGGGCGGTGGTCGCTGTTCGAGGGAAAGAAGGCGGCGCGTGGACCGTGCTGGGGCGTGCTGGCCTTGTTGATCGGGCGGCGCCTGGGAGGAAAGCAGGTTATTAAACAAGCAACGAGCTGACGCGTCCTGCCTCTTGCCTCTGTTCTAACGCACGCTCACTGCTGCTACGCACTCACCAAGCATGTGTCGCTCATCCTCCGAGCCCGTTGCCTCGACCTCTGCTTCCGTTGTTTCTTGGTTCGCCCGCAGCCACTTCAAACGACGACGCGTCTCTCGACGTGCCCGACGCCTCAGCGCCACGTGCACTGGATTCCTCCCCAGGCCCCGACAGCGATCAGCCAGCAATCCCCAGCACCACAGACCTGCGCAGTCTCCTGACTCACACTCTAGGCGGCGAGCTCCTCGCGTCGCTCTGCTTCAAGGAAAGACTGCCGCCGTCGCCAGAAGAGCTCGAGTTGGGCAACGCACAATCAGCTCGCTACCAAGAAGTCGTCGCCGCTCGCCTTGCAGAACTTGACCTCGACATTCCTGACCCACTTCCTAATGTACACGACTGCGCTGCTTCTTATAGCTCAGCTCTCATAGCGATGAACTGGCCGCCTACCGAGGACATCTTGCAGTACGGCACCGGTCTTTTCAAGCCTGGCAATCATTCCTTCACCGCCAATTATGCTAGAGCAGCCGGTTTCGACATACTCGAAGTCTCAGTCTTTGACATCTCACCGCTTCCTTTCGCTCGAGACAATTCGGGCACATCGCCTTACGAGCACCTTCCTCCCCATCTTCGCTCCTTCTCTGATGCAGCTTTCGCACTCGAAGTTAAAAGAGCTATTGCCAGAGGCAATGCAATCATCATGTTCGCCGGACAGGAAGTTCGCAAAGCATTCGACCGAGGTTGCACCATTCTGCAGAACGACGCAGCGATTAAAGAGGATCTTGCCTGGGTCTATGGCGAAGATGCTCTCAATCTTCCTGACCTCGTTTCGGCAATCAAGGACATTTCTTTCTCTATCCCTGAAGGTCCGGTGCAGTACCCATTCTGCGTTACTCGCCTGACTGGCCAAGACGAGGCCGACTCATCTATCATACTGCGCGCCGACAGCTTCGCACATGCTCGACACGCCAGCTACCGCTCGGCAGTATTGCAAGCCACAGCCTTTCAGGTGTTTTTCGCGCTCGTAGAAGTCAATCCTGACGCACTCACTACCGCATTTCGTCGTATTGCGATTCCGGCTTCTGCAGTCACTGTCAGCGACGAGGTTGCAAATTGGAAAGCTACTTGCAACGTCAGCTACTGGGCCACGCGTCCCAAACGATCCTACAATGAGTATTTCCTCGATCAACCCAATCACGCCAGCTTTCTTCGTTGCTGTCTCCTGAAGGCAGAGAATTCTCGATACCTTCTCAAGCTCTTGCCAGGCCTTGAAACCAAAGAGAAGATCGACCTCGCCGACATTGAAGCTGCACTTGAAAGGACAACGCTTTCCCTGCCAAAATTGCTACAGCAGCTCTTTCAATTGAAGCGAAAAGACACTATCAAAGCCAGGAAGAACGGCACACTTTCAATCGAACAACTCGCTGCCGCCAAAACACGGGCTGAATTCGACGCTGCTTACTATCTTGCGCAACAGACAAAGTACAACGATGACCCGAACGTAGTCTGCGTCGAATGCTCGAACGGTTTGAGCTCTACGTGGTTCTTCAGCGGAGGGGAACAGCAAGATAAGCCGATTTGCAAAGCATGCCATAACCAAAAATCGACTGCCGCTTACAATGCCAACGAAGCAATAATGTGCACGCAGTGCAAGAGTTCGACCGCCTCGTATTGATATTTCAACGGGGGTGAGAACGAAGACGAGGCCACCTGCCAAGCTTGCTACGACCGAAATCGCAGGGACAGGTCTAACAGTGACGATACCGTCATTTGCGCTGAATGTGGCTCGGATCATGCAGCAAAATGGTTCACTCGCATTGAAGAGGGGGAGAGTCAGCCTATCTGCAACGTCTGCTATCAGGCTGCTCGACATGAAGCCTACAACCTCGATAAGACCATCGTCTGCTGCGAATGTGGACGGAACGAGACAACCGTATGGCATTTTGGTCACGGCCCAGGAAAAGACGACTCCCTCTGCGAAGGCTGCTATGTGAAAACTCTCGCTAATAAGCACAATCAAAACGAAAAGGTCATTTGTTCTGTCTGCAAAATCACACAGAGCAGGAAGTGGCTCTTCAACGGCGGTCCTGACAAGAAACAGACCCTCTGCGCAAATTGCTACAAGAAGGCCAGGATGGAGGCTTACAACGACGATCCTCTCGTCAAATGCATCAAATGCAAAGCTTCCACATCTAAAGCGTGGCAATTCAATGCTGGCCCCGACAAAAAGCAGCCCATCTGCAAGAGCTGCATCGATGCCGCCGCCTATGCTCGCAAAAAACTCAAGAAGAAAGTTTAACGAAGTTTCTGAAGTCAAATAAATGCTATTTTCGACCTGTAAAAGTGTGTGTCAGCGATCAGAACTGTCAAGATCCCAGCAAACTTGTAGCCATAGAAGATAGATCTCATGTCGATGCGTGCTCGTGTGCTCGTGTGCTAGTGCCAATGCCTCTGCAAAGCTGCAAGTCCAGAAGTGTGTCAAGAGGATAGTCTCCTCCAGTATGCTCTTGTTGTGTGCTCGCCGCGCCTGTGCTTGCTGTGTCATGTGCGCGCCTGCCATACAACGGGTGGAATTCCACCCATTGTGCGGTGGCCAAGATGAACCATTCGAGAAACGCCGGATGTGACGGAAACCCGGGTCATGCAAGCCATTGCAATTGGTAATCCAGTTCGTAGTCCTTCTTTTACTTCTCTTCTCCCAATTGTTTTGTAGGGTGGGTCAGATTCGGGCACTCTGTTTCTGCGGTGGCAACTCTCGCCAGGATCGCCGCCGTCCCGTGACCTGGCCTGCTAAGGACAGCCATAGTTCTACCCTGCGTGTATCTGGACTGCCTCTTGACTCTCTACTACCCACCTCAGTATACACAGCATCCCGGTGAGTGCTCCATCCGGGTAGCGGTGTTGATGCTCCTCGCCACTCCCGCCCCAGGAGACATCATCATCATCGTTTCGGACATGCGCGCATAAGCCCAGACTGCCAGCGCAACAAGGCTGACTCTGTGCCAACTCCACTCTATCCACAGCTCTGACCCTCTTCAAAGGATATAGCGACCTGTGAGTGTACCTTCACTTTCCTAGACTGCGCGGCCTGCGTCATGCCTAGATCTAGAGTACATGTCACCGAAATAGTCTCAAGAGGGCAGCTATAGAGCTCCAGAAAATAGCGACTTATGCTGATACACATTCGTTTGTTCTGTTCTGTGACTCTTTCTACCCTCTCGATTAGCTGCTCCGAGCGCATTGGACAGGAAGATCGCCAGCAAGCGAGCAAGCAAGTCCAGCCCGGGTATAATATATATACGCACCAACAGTCAGCGACCTTGCTTTCAAAGCCCCAAGTCGAAGCTCGGCCCATCCCCAAGCTGGATAGTGCCCTGTCGAGCTTCATCAGACACCGACACTCTTGACAGGAAGCCATCGAGTAACTCAGGAACCGAGCATGACAATCGACATTCTGAATCTCCGCAGTTCGGCGGATGGTGTTGCTCCCGATGCAACCGGCGACGGCAGCAACAGCAGTAATGGCACGACGAGCAGCAGCAGCAGCAACGATGATGATGGTCGAACACGCTCTCCTTCTGCGTCTAGCCAGTCTTCCACTACAAGCAGCAGTGGCGGAGGCGGAGCTTCGTTGAAACAGAGCATCCGGGCAGGCTTGAGGGGTACGGAGAAGCAAGTGCCTGGAAAGACGAGCAGTGATGAGGCATTCAGCTATTCAAAGACTATACCGACGAGTGAGTGGATCGACGTCCTATGCAGGCGTCAATGAGCACTTTTTCTGACGGATTTATTCCACCCCTTTTCCATATAAAGTGGTTTTGTATGATGACAAGGGTGAGTCCGTAGTATTCACTGGCGTGACAAGTCAGCCGTTCCAAACGCTGATTTTTCTTCTTCGATGCTGTCAAACCCCTCACCAGGCCTCGACATCTACGATGCCATCACCCAATCTAAAGATTACTACCTGTTCGATTCCGAGCTCGCGATACTGCGAAAGTACGGCAAAGACATTGTGCGTGCTCGCTCTCATTCTAATTGTCCGTTTGAAGGCAATGACGCCCTGATTCTCTGCTTGTTTTGGTGGCATACTTCGCTCTGCAGGCCCGAAAGCTATTCGCAAGTCAGGCGGCTCCTCAATCCGCCCTTACAAAGCCATCAAATTTGACAAGCAGCAAGCCTGCACATGGCTTGCCTTCTCCAAATGAGAACAGCGCAGATAATGAAGAGAATGGTACGGGATCGCCCGATGCAGAGTCCGAAGATACACAAGACTCGGGCAAGGATTCGGGGTATCAGTCTTTGCCTAACAAGATCGATGTGGACGAGAAGTGGTGAGACTCTTATTCCCATACAAACGTTCGAGCTTGTGCACAGCGGGCTTATCGTCTGCTTGATTGGCTTTGCTTTACAAGGGGCGACGGCCGTGTTGGCAAGAACAACTATGGGTGCGAATATTGTCTTGTGTCTTGCTAGATCAATAGAGCCAACATCGCGCTAATAAACACCTCTCATTCCTCTGAAATAAAAACAGAGTCAACGGGAACCTCGGCCTTGATGAAAGTTTTAAGAAGCAACAACAACAAGCTACTGGATCCGTCATCGAGCTCGGCGCAGGATCGCTCAAGAAGACCTCTGTACTTCTACGCGCCCTCGCTTCTGCCGCCTTTGACGAGGACCGCCTCTCTGCGGTCAATTATTACGCTCTTGACCTTGAGCATGGCCAGCTTGTCTCGACGCTTACGGAGCTCGAGGCTGCTGAGCCTGATGCAGTCACTACGAGCGGCGTCGGCAATGGTGATGACAAGCAGTCTGCTCATGACGAGCTTGTAGAAGAACCGCGCTCGCCAGGCATGCCTTCCTTCGCGGCTGCAGCACAAGCAAAACGCAAGATCCACGCGCGCGGCATCTGTGCGTCATACGACGATGCGCTGCCGTATCTCAAGCAAGGCAAGCTGGACAATAGCTCGACGGTTCACAACGAGCGCAAGAGTATCCTCTTCCTCGGTTCTTCAATTGGCAACTATTCCCGCTCTGAAGCTGTAGAGTTTCTTCGCAAAATCAGCGACGATGCAATGGTGCCTGGAGATACGCTCCTCATTGGCATCGACGCAAATAATGACCAACAACGCATTGAGAGAGCTTATAACGACGATCAGGGGGTGACGAGGGATTTCATCCTCAATGGCGTAGACCACGTCAATCGCATTCTTGGAGATGCAGGTCTCAAGATTGACCAATTTGAGTATGTAAATCGTTACAATACAGTCGAAGGTCGCAATGAGGCGTATCTCAAAGTCAAAGACACATTCACCGTCACTGGCGCTGCACTCGGAGACGCAGGCGAAGATGTGATTTTCACTCGAGGTGAATTGATTGCAATCGAGCGGTCGTACAAGTATACGCTTCTCGAAGCATTGGAACTCTTTTCGAAAGCTGGTCTCAGGCTAGTTCAGAAATGGACAGACGATCAAGTCACAGATAATTATCACCTTTACTTGCTCGAGAAGCCCCTTTTCCACTTCCCGAGCACGCTTGAGGCGATCCACGAGGGCAGGAACCCGTTTGGCCTCCCGACGCTTGACGAATGGGACAGCCTCTGGAAGGCTTGGGACTGTGTGGTCAGTCGGCTTTTTGAAATTTGCAATCAAGGAAGTTGTGAACTGAACCTGCTTGTACACATTTAGACGCTCTCGATGATCCCGCGCGATTTGTTGCATTCCAAGCCAATTGACCTTCGACACATCTGCTTGTTCTACTTGGGTCACATTCCAGGCTTCTTGGATATCCACTTAAGCGTGAGTCGACGCTCGCTACATAACCAACGTGTACAAGCATACTGACCCGTGTATGGTCGGACAGCGGTACCTCAAGGAAGGGTATACCGAGCCCGCTCACTTCCCCGACATGTTCGAGCGAGGTATCGACCCAAACATGGATGATCCGTCTAAGGTGCACGCTCATTCAGTCGTCCCTACTGCTATGGAAGACTGGCCGGCAGTGGAAGAGATAGTCGAATATCGTAATCGCGTCCGGGCGCGACTTCAGCAGGTCTACAAGGATCGTCTGCTCCTCGATGATCACTCCCAGATCGACACGCGCCTTGTTCGTACGATGCAAATGGTATACGAGCACGAGGTCATGCACCTCGAGACACTGCTTTACATGTGCTGCCAGATTGCGCCGAACAAGCTTATTCCAGCACCTTCATTCATCAAGCCCGATTGGACTGCATTGTCGAAGGAATGGGACGCCCAAGTCGCCGCTGAAAACCGCGAGTCTGCGCAATTGATTACGGAATATCCAGCTTCGAAAGTTCAGATTGGACATGATGACTTCGATCATCTCGACAGTCAGTCGCCATACGATACCGCACACACCTTTGGCTGGGACAATGAGTCGCCCTCGCGCTCTGTCGAAGTACCGGCTTTCAAGATCTCGCTCCTGCCAGTCAGCAATGCAGAGTATCTCAAGTTCTGGCAAGCCAAGCCCGAAGCCGAGCGCGAGAAGCTCACGCCTGGCTCGTGGTCAGTGTTGCCCGATGGCAAGATCGCTATCAAGGTCTTGACGGAACCTAGCTTGGTGCCGATTGAGATCGCCAAAGACTGGCCGGTTATGGGTTCTGGCACGCAGCTGGCTGCGTATGCCCAAAGTGTGGGCGGAAGACTGCCCACCGAGCCGGAATTGAGGCTTCTCCAGGTCGATAATCCTGTTGATCATGTAGGAGCCAATATTGGCTTCGTCAATTGGCATCCTGTACCGTAAGTCTCCTTTGCTTCGCCCAGATTTCAGAACATGCTGATCCATTTCGATCTGCAGAGCGCGACTGCCAACAGAAAAGCGAGACGGCAGTAAGACTGGCGCTTCCAATGGCGGTGTCTGGGAATGGACATCGACGGACTTCGCGGCCCATGACGGCTGGAGGACTTCTGAGCTGTACCCTGGCTATTCCGAGGACTTCTTCGATGGCTGCCATGCTATCATGCTCGGAGGCAGCTTTGGTAAGTGTGGGAGCTCGTAGAATGTCTAGTTCGAGGCCCTGATTAAGTTTGCTGCAGCTACCGTTCCTCGCGTTGCTGGCCGGACAACTTTTACCAACTGGGTAAGTTGGGAAACCTTCAATCCCGGCGGGCGCTGGCTCAGTCGGGCTGTAACTGATCTCAATTTTGCAATGCAGTACCAACGCAACTATCCCTACGTCTTCGTCGGCTGTCGGGTAGCTTACGACGTCTAAATGGCTTGCTCGGCCTGTTGTGTAGCATACCATCATATGATGCGCGAAAGCCTTTTCTTCCAACAAATGACACAATGCTGTTCAGCTGTCAGCAATAGTCACACTCTGATTGGAGCAGTCTCCCCTCTAGCACCTCTGATGGCCTTGCCTGAATTCGTTGAACGGCTCTTTGCGACTGACTGCTTCTTGACTTGTTATGTTCGCCATCGATGCACTGTAGCCAGAACTTCTCTCCGTCACACCATCTGCGAGACAGCACGTGCGGGGCAGTCGAGCTGCAAGCATGGAAGCATCGACATCAAGTGGCTTCAAGCTACAGCAAGCAGCGCTCGATGACGCTGCGGGCGAGGCTCTGCGGAATCAGCAAGAGTCAAACATGGTCTATGGCGCTTTCGCAGCAAGCTCGTCTGGTCTCGTGCCGAATGCAAACACCGACTGGGATCACGGAGCTGGCGGACTGGCGACTTCAGAGCATGCGTGCGGTCAGTCTCTGCGTCTGGAGTGAGAGCACTGGCGATACTAGATCCTGCTGTGCTCCTGGCCGCCTGCCACGGGTGGAAGCGCATGATCGAGTACACAGACAGCTGATCTTCGTCATCCTCGCACGCTATAACAGACTACTGTCGAGTGCAAAGCGTGCAGTGCGTGAGAAGAGCTCTGACTGAAGTGTGAGTGCATGCATCAGCTGCGCGGACAGCTTTGGCGGACAGCTTCTGACACGTGCTTTCCGCCTGCGTCGACAGCTGCCAGTTCTGCCGAGAGAGGAATCTCGAGTGGTAGGCTTGTCGTCGTGAAATCCCTCTCCTGGCAAATCTAAATAACAATGTCTCCTGGCTTGCCTTTCGCAGCGTTGGACCTGGAAATAATCGGCGGACCAAGCTCTTTGCCAGTGTGGACCAGTCCTTGTGCGTCAGAAGATGCCTTCAAATTCTGCATAGCCAGTAATTACCTAGACCTGACAATGCCGAACGCTCCCGTCCTCAGGCCGGGACAACTACCCAGTAGTGGAGAGTACGAAATTGGCCAATCTGTGATTATGCGAACAGGTCCAGATTCTTGGGATAGCACTCCACGAATCGTAAAGAGGGTCATCTATCGGCCAGTCGCAGTGGTGCTAGATGATGACAATAACGATCCGCGGCCTATTGACTGGATACGACCTTATCCCGCCATGTGGCCCAATGGGCCCCCGAGACCGCCGCCTAATCCTCAGCAACCTCAGCCGCCGCAACAACCTGGACAGCCGCCTGTGATCAGAGTCAAGGTACCGCCGGCGCAGCCCACCGGTACTCAGCAAGCGCAACCACAACAGGTGCAGCAGCTTCAGCAGCAGACTGCTCGAACTGCATCGGCAACGCCCACGCCACAGCAGTCCACTTCTGCTACCTCGACTTCGGCTCCGCAAGCTGGAACATCTGCGCAGTCTGAACCTGGTGCAGCAGCAGCAGCTACGACTACGTCTTCCACTGCAACACCGCAACAAAATGAAGCGCAGGCCAATGACGGAGACTCGACTTCTACGTCTGCGTCTTCGTCTTCGTCTTCTTCAGATGAGGAAGAAGAGCAGATCGGCAAGGACAGTAAAGGAGCCAACTCGGAAGCTTAAGTTGGATTAGAAGGACTACTTTACATGTTGTTGTACGACAAGATTCTTCGACTGACAATTGGAAAGGCAGAGCGTCACTAAGGCCTCGGTACGATTCACTGCATCGTCTTGCGCTCAAGCCCGCTTCGTGAGCCATTCGAGTGTGATGTCGATATTCGTCGAATTCATACATGAGATTGAGTATATGCTGATTGGATCAAGTTAGCTGGTAGTTTGCGAGGCATGCCGGGAAGTATTTGCCCACCTGCACTCCCGGCCTGCAACTTTAGACAATTCCCTGTACAGCGCATGATTTAGCACAATCAGCGAGTGGATCCTCGCGACTTGGTTCACGCGCCTCCCGACTTACAGCTTGCTAATCAGATCCTCGGCTTTCATGGCGTTCGGCAGGTCGTTCTTGTTGCAAAGCACCAATAATGGTATCCCCGCCAGTTCAGGCTTCTCAATCAAGGCTTGCAGTTCAGCTCTCGCTGTTTCCAAAAGCTCGCTGTCGGCCGAATCCACGACGAACCTGACAGCAATACAACATCAGCGGCTGGTGATGTTTGTGCTGGACAGTTCGCGGTCGACGAACAGGATAGCATTGGCACCTCGGGCGTATCTTTGCCACATGCTACGAAAGCGGGCTTGGCTGAGAGCAATAACGACACAAGACAAGGCGTCAGCATCACAGGAAGAGGACAGATGCAACCTCTAAGTAACTCTGGACTAACCCGCCAATGTCCCAAAGCTTGATTGTCACGGCCCCCTTTCTAACCTTTTTCATATTGAAACTGCAGGATTCCAGAACACGGTCAGCATCCTGATTCGTCCGTGACAGATTGCCGGGCGTTTGTCAGGATTACTTACCCGCTAGAGGTAGACGGAAATCCGGCAAGCATCAGTATTGTACGAGGAAACCCCGCTCTTTGAAGAAAGTGAAAGTGCTCACACCGTGGGTACCATTTCTTCAGAAAATTGACCAGCCTGAACAGTTCATCGCAAGGACTCAGTATGCATATCCACAAGTACGTTTCGAAAGCATGTGCCCACCGTCAATACGTTGACCAGCGAGGTCTTGCCTGTGTTCAAAGTCAGTGATTCTGTATACTGCGGCCAGACTTGGCTCGTGTGACACACCTGCATTTTGCAAGCCGACTATGGATCAGACAGTCGGGTAGGGCCTCAGTCATTGCTCTATGCTAGCTTTTCCGTGCAACCAGTCTGGCCAAGCACGAGTGCTCGTAAATGAAGCCTACCTATGATGATTTCCACCTCTTTGGTGAAGAACAGCCCGCGCAGCCAGGCGAAGAAGGAAGCGAATGGGTTTCCCATACTGGAAATAGTCTGTGCCCTGCTGCTGTCGTTGCTCTGACGCCTTTGTGCTTCTATTCACTTGCAGCTGGATGGCGGTGGATGATCGGGACAGTCACCGAGGCTTGGGCGTTCCAGCGGCCCCGTCGAGGAAGGTGCTGCACCAGACACTTGCGCTCCTGAAGGCGGACAGTCTCCAGTCTTGGTTGGTCTTCACGCCAGTCGGCTCTGACTGAAGACGACCTCGCGGTGCTGATGACGTCCACGCCTCTCCTCAGCTGTTGGCAAAGCTGCGAGACAACGGAGGCGACCTCCCGTTCTTGCTCGTTTGCTCTGCTCGACCAGGATGCGGACGCCGGACTTGCAGAGTCGACTGATGATGCACGGTAGCGAGCGTGCCAGGCGGTGACCTGCGTAGTTGGCACCTGCTCGAGGGAATAGCGAAGGTCGCAAGCAGACCCAAGTGCTGGCACACAGTGAAAATGCCTTTTCAAGATGGCAATGCAACAAAGGCAGGCGCAAGTGGCAGTCAGAGCAAGGCTGGCGTAGACAGACCAGAGCTCGCTGCGGGCAGCTCCGTCGACGTCAAAAAGTACAGGCGCTCAACCATCTTCAGCGCGCTTGCCTGCATGGCCGCAGCGGTGGTGGCGACTTTTGGCGTAGCAAAAAGCCGCTTCAGCGACTGGTGGATCATCCCTGTCCTAGCCATCTGCGGGTTCGCGCTGGAGGAACGACTGTTGGACCTGTCCAACAGCTACGTCACGGAAACGCACTATGCGACTCTGAGAAAGGTAAAGCCGGCCCTGCGAGAAGGTTGGAGCACGTGCCGTCGCTGAGACTTTACTTTGTGCATGTTCAGACCGAGAAGGAGGCGGAAGAAAATGGAACCGCGCTTGACCCAGAGTCAGCAGAGTGGCTCAACTCTATCGTAGCCAAGCTCATGCCAATCGTGAACACGGATCTGCTCCTCCCACTAATGGACATCCTGGAGGACGCAATGAAGAACCGGTTTCCAGGTCTCATTGCAGCTGTCCGAGTCGAAGCTATTGATCTTGGCTTGACTCCTTTCAAGCTTGTGAAAATGAAGCGCCTCAATGCTTGCGAGCCGATTGTGCAGAATCACGAGCCAGACTCTGACGGATCACGGCATATTGGTCTCGAAGTCGAGTTCGCCTACGATGGTTTGAATCGAAGTGCAGCTAGTGTGGGTCTGTCACGCAATTTTTCTGGAGTGCTGCCACTGACATTTGAAGGCAGGACAATGTCCACATGGTTGTCTGGATCGCCGTTGGATTGGAAAAATTCTCTACCGTCGAGGTGCCTATCTTCGTCGAGCTTTGTGCTGCCTCAGGCACGTGTAAGACCTACATCGAGCTGGTATCGGACCCACCATTCGTCGGGTGAGTGCCAATCATTCAGTGCTGTCCATGGACGAATCTGACTTCGGATCGACATACATCCCAATGAGGTAGCAACGCAACGGTGTCCTTTCCCGAGCTCCCGCCTTTCACCCTTCGAGCCAAGCCGCTGCGATCTGTCAATGTCATGCGACTGCCTTTGTTGAGTCACTATGTTCACCAAGCCGTTTCGGACATCCTCAATGATTTCATCGCTCCGAACTGCTTCACCCTGGACGTGGGACGCATCATCATGGTGCGCAAGGCTGTCAGCGTGAATCAAAGACCTGACTGACGACGTGCAAACATGCCAGGGTAATGACGTTGACCTGGACACGCAACATCAAGGTGTAGTGGCTGTGGTCCTGCATTCGGCTTCCAATCTTAGCGATACGGACTCTGGCAGCAAGTCGGACCCATATTGCGTCGTTTCATGGGCCAAGTTGGGCAAGATTTTGTCAGTCTCGTACATTTATCATGACGTCCTGTGAAATAACTAACTTTCGGATGCTTTAGTCATACGACTCGTGTCATACGCAACGACCTCAACCCTCACTGGGAAGAGCTATGCTTTGTGCCTGTTTCACCAGGTGAGACGCGCAGCGCCATTCTAACAGACTGGCGCTGAGACCAGCCGATGATAGACGCGTTACGGGAGGGCGAAAAGCTACGTTTGGCCATCTGGGATTCAGACAAGCTCACGGCCGATGAGTGAGTTCTGAAAATGAGATCAGCACGCGCGCATTCTCTGAAGCCCCCGCTCAGCTCACTTGGCGCTATCGAGCTCAGTATCAACGACCTGTACGAGCAAAGAGGCGAGTTGCGCACGCATGAAACTCCGCTACAGGGGGCAGTGCGCAAAAAGAACAACAGAGGTACACTCAAGTATTCTGTTGGCTACTTCTCAGCCACTGGAGTGTCGAGCGGATCGACCAAGGCACCTGCCGGAACCACGCTCAAGATGAAAGTGAACGATGCATCTGCTCCTAGTGCGGATCATCAATCTCCCTCTGGCTGGGCCGCCCAGCGTGAGAGAACATCTTTTGGGTTTTGTCTGTTGCTGACTATGTGGGCCTTTTCCCAAGATGCCGAGCTTATGCGCCAGAAAGTGAGAGATCTCTCTTTGTGAATAGCGCGTGCAGCCGCTTACCCTGAGTCTTATCGCCGTCAGATGGATGCAAAACTACCTCCTAGCCGAAAGTACCCAAGCGGTCTTCTGGCTATACAAGTCCACCAAATGGCGGACCTTGAAATTGGAAGACGGCACATGAACAATGATACCAAACCAGAGACACGTATCCCATCTACCTATATTCAGATCGTGAGGCACCTCAATGACTGTGTGTGGTATGCAGCGGATGTTGATCGATGATGCGCTCTTGCTGCAACAGTTTATGGACGATGAGCATATCTTCGACACACGGCTGAAGCGTTTGTCGGCATCGCCCTACATCAATGCCAGAACTGAAAGATTCTGCCGAGACTGGACGCGAAGCAGAGTTGACCTTGTTGTGATGGACTATCGAGAGCGAGGTGCGTAGTGCTTTTCCAGTCTCCCGTTCCTTCAGGCGCAGGTTCCGATTCGAATACCCGTTTGCAGAGGAAGACGCTGTTGTTGGCATCGTTTCGATGAGGCTGGCAGATTTGCTGTCCGAATCGTCCCAAATGACAGGTTGGCCTAGGTCATCCGCGCACTTGATCGTGTCTGATACCTAGTCTTACCAGCCTGGCGTCCAATTCTAGGCGGCATCGGTACGTAGATCTACCTTTACTCAAGAACCGTACACTGACTATTGGAACAGGATCTGGCCGATGCAGAGTATCGATTCTATTCAAGCCAATCGACCTTTCTTTACCCCAATCATTGCGCGGATGGAATGTGGGCACCGTAGTGGTGGACAAAATTGAGGTTCACGGCTTGCCGCAAGACTTCCGTGGCTCTGTGGAATTGAAAGTCCCAAAGGTGTCCGGTGGCCCTTGGCGTACGGAAATGGCGACAACGGAAGGGTCGTCTACCGGTATGTCATTGTTTGGATCCAGAATGAATGAGTCTGACAGCTGGCCATGCAGCTATATGGCAATGTCAGCCCCCGTTGACTATTCCCATCCTACGGAGATACGCAAGGGCCTTGCGCCTGCGGGTTCTGGAGGCTTCAGGCCATGTCCGTTCACATAAGCATGTCATTGCAGAAAGCACGCTCTGGTTAGCCAATCTGCACGACAACTGTGCCAGTACAGTGCAGGTCGCCTGCTATGACGAAGAGCAAGCTAAAGGGTGAGCATTGCATACCAAATTAGATTACTACGAATTGACATCTTTGGGCACTCAGTTGCCGTCAGAATAATACAGCTGGGCTGCTGGAGGTAGGCTCTATCGGTAGCACTGGCAGGATGGGTGCGCCAGCACATTCACCTTCACCCACGTTGATAGAGGTCAACAAGGACCACGGCGGCGGAATCTCGATGCAGGTCACCATTCGACTCAGTCGTGGTTTATCGGAAGCGCACAATGCCTTGACATCAGCTCTGGCCGATCCTCATCTCTACCACGCCTTGAAGATGAGACAGCACACAATCAAATCCGGCGAGCGCAAAGAAGGTTCTGCCCGATTCCACCACTCTACGAGTGTTCAGAGACGGGAGCGGCAAAGACGGGTTCGGCAGGCTAGAGAAGTGCTCGGTGAAGAACGGCCTGCATACGAGGAGGCACCAGACCTAGACGACGGCGAGGCCGGTCTTCACCTGGGATATTTGGAACAAGACTCTGGAGGTGGATTGCCTGAAGATGCCGGCGATGATATTCGGACAATGCACAAGACGAGTGAGACGAGTAGCACAGCTTCAGACGAAGAAGATCAATGGGTGGATGGGGAAATGGAAGCTGAAGAGGGGGAGGACAATGGTAATGGCAGTTGGCTCCGTAGGAAGCGCAAAATGCTTCAAAACGACAGGATGGCCGAGCGAGGTATTTTCCAGACCAAGATTGCTCGATCTGGGCAGTGGTGAGTACACACGTCTCTCATAGCCAGGTCTGCAGCTGATAGCACGCAACGTCTAAGGGTCAAGCGAGCATCGTCCCGACAATTGCAGGCGGCGAAACTCACACTCCGGCACGGCAAGCTTCAATCGATCAGACCAGAGACGGAGGGCGTGAGCTCACTTTAGCAATTCATACACGGCGGACAATCATTGCTTCCTTCCAAGCAGTATGCTCTGAGTTACGGGTGCAACCCGCATACGGGAAACAGAACACGAAAACCACCATGCTACACTTTGTACGAGTCATCAATAACATGACTAATTGCGTCCACTGTAACGAATACTACTTTGCTAATCTTCTGCTGCGTTAAAATACTCTTCGTCACAGTCTAGATCTTCCAACCAAATGTCGTGTCTTTCAGGCCCGCACTGTGGGGCATACCCTGATATTCATTTGCAGGCTCGCGGGGTTCCACCATAAGACTCCTTCGATACAAGGCTTGTGGATCGCCTCCGTGCTCCACGTTTCGCAATGCTGCAATACACAAAGTCAGCGACAAGGCGATATGGCTCATCCGGTTTGTGACTCACCATTGTGGAGGAAGCTCTGAATCTCGCTCACTTCAACGAGATTGTACGGGATCTGGAAGCGCTGAACATCGTTGATAATTTTGGCTATCTTCTGATATCGGTCAAAGTTGATAAGCTTCAGGCTGCCATCAAGCGGCGAAGTACGCTCGGGCGCGTTGCCGTCTTGACAGAATGTAAGGTCTGTGAGGGTCAGACCTAGGAACGGCAAGCACGGAGCAACAGCAGAGCGGATCGTTGCTCGATACTGTGCATAATTCCGCGTATGCTCTGTCATCTTGCGCAAGATCTCCAGAGTTGCCTTGTGCTTGTTGGATAGACCGTCCCACGTCTTGCGCAGACGAGCAATGGTAGAAGAGTTGAGAGCTGCCAGTATAGCCATCAGAGTATTATAATTCTGCAGCAGCATGCAACGCTAAAGTAGAGCGGAAGTCAGCACTAAGGCCGGGTTCAACATAAAGTCTTCGCCGACACTCACGTCACCAAGCTTGATGAAATACTTAACCAGCCCAGACCTCTTCTTTGCATCTTGCTCGCTCAATATGATCTCAGCGATCCACCCAGTGATGCGAGTGCTGAGCGAGCTCATGGCGCGGACGTTCGTCGAGCGGGTCGTCCCCTTCTTGCCATACTCCTGCCCAATCAAGTCTTCTGGCTGAATGCAGCAGTACAATTTCGACTCCATGATCGTGAATTGGCGTGCGAGCTCCAGAGGGTCAAAATCGAGGATGGTGTTGGGCGCAAAAGGCGGTGTCCGCAACGAATTTAGCAGACTCTTCGACATTATAGGTGCGGGAGGAAGACTTGAGCCAGGTCCCGGGAAGGTGGCTGATCCGAGAGCGTTGCCATCGTTGATGGGCTTGCCCGCCTTGAGCTTGTCTGTCGAAGCCATTCGCGCAAGTGTGCGCGGCTTGCTGGTCTCGCTGGATTGTGTCACGATCGCTCGCTTGTGAACGAGATCCACAAGCCGTTGAGCGGCACTTGGCATAGCTGGCATCATCGTCTCGCGCGTGAAAGCAAGTAACCGGTCGAGAATAACACCATCTGTCTCTGGACGCCAATGGCTTTCTAGCCACGTCTTGAAGAAGTTGTATATGCGCAAGCGCACAGGAGTCAATTTTTGGTCACGCCAGATCTTGTGCTCAGTTTCCGATGGACCAGGACTGGCAGGAGGATTGATGTTGAAGCGCTCGATAAGCAAGTCTGCCAGGCTCATTGGGGTTGTAAACATCCGGAAGGTGAGGAAGAAGGTGCTGGAGAAGCTGGCGTCGATTGTCTGGTCGTGCAATGTCATGCGCTCGACGAGACATCGGAGCGTACCGCCAGTGACATTACCATCGGCATTGAAACTGCACTCTTTTGGCTCATAGTCTCGCTCCAGAAGCCAGTTCTTCTTGCCCGGAGTACCTGGCTCTTGGGACACGTGGGGAGATCTTGGACTCAAAGGCGACAACAACTGTGATGGCACGCCGAGTTCGGACACTCGGAGTGCTGCAAGCCTATCTGGCGTCGAGCCCGACCTTGCTCGATACTGATCATGCCTCGAGACTTTGCGACCGTTACCTAGAGTCGCCGGATCTTGGGAGAGCCAGTCAATCTTCTCATCTGCAGGCGACGAGTAGAGGATTGACGACCTCGGCGATGTGTCTGCAGTATTGCTATCGGAGAAGGCAGACCTAAAAGAAGACGTTGCGGTACTCGCTGCAGAGCCACGCGAAGACTCATCACGTGACATGGCCTCTCCTCCAGCTTTGTGCGACGCGTCCGAGCTGGCCGTAGAAGTCGAGCTGGCGCTCTTGGGCTCCGCAGACATGGGTGTCGGCGTCGGTGTGGCTCTCAGTACGGTTGCCGGAGTGCCGGCCTTGTCGCGCGAGATAGACGTGATTGTCGATGCCGCAGACATGGATCCAAAGCTAGGTGGCCGAGCGTATGGTGGGATAGGCCGCGTCTGAATGTGCAGATTCGGTGGCATAGGCAAGCCTCGTCGCATGGACAGGCTGCTCTCAGACCTTTCCGTATCGTTGGGCGTATCAGGGCGTGTCATTTGTCGTGAACTTCTGGCAGAAGGTGCATGCCGCGAAGACTGCGATGATTGCAGCTCTTCGCGATCCGAGTCCGTCCAAGACCGATCTTGGGATGGTCTTCCCATGCTATGGCTGTCTTGTGACGTATCGGCCTCATCGTTGCTCGTCAGCTCTTCGACCGAATCAGATGAGATATCTGCAGAATGGCTGTGGTCGCCTTGATAGTGCTGATGCTGCTGTTGTTCGGCCATGCAAGCAAGGCTGGTCGCTTTGCGCGTAAGCATGGAAATGGTATGTCGCCCTCTCTCGCCGCTGCGATTCCCAAAACCCATGCTTGTGCTCTCCTCGGATCCAATGCCCGAGTCTGGAACTTGCACGGTGGCATCTTCGTCTACAGGCGCTTCGGTCGAGCCTGAACTGCTCCTAGAAAGCTCTGACGAATTGACCTGAGTCAAATCAATCACGAAAGCATCGTCGCTTGTTCGCTTGCGAAGTAGCAACGGGTTGGTCGACTTTACGCAATCTGCACTTGCTCGAAGCGCTCCAGTCGCGGCCTTGAGCAGCTCTTGCTTTTCGTCCTCTTCTTGCTCGCGGATTGCAGCTTCATCTGCAAGGCCTGCCGGCAACGGTGCGGTTGCTTTGCGTGCAGCTGTCACGAGCGAGGTGGTGGCCACAAAGAGAGCCTCTCTATACCGACCGAGCCTCTCCAGATCTTGCTCAAATGCCGCCAGAGCAGGGTGCTTTGCCACGACATCGACAATGAGCAGGATATCCCGAACGCCAGTGATGGACACGCGCGTCATATCGATGAGATGGACATATGACGAGGAGTGAGACGTGCGTGAATGCGCGTGGATGTGCCCCAGGAAGGCTGCAATGGTCGAAATGAATTGGTCGTGAATAGCCTGGAGGATGCGATACACCTCCATGGGCTGCTGAGGCTCGTTGTCGCCCAGCGGCGTCTGCGGGCCTTGCGAGCTATTCAACGATGAAGTCGACGAGCTGATCGAGTCGTTGGGCTGCCATGCTGGACTGTTGGCCGTAGACGTCGCATATGCAGCAGGAATCGAAGGCCGCCTTAGCATCTGATGCGAGGGTCTTCGCGGATGGGGGTCATTTGGCGTAGGAGGTCTGCTGAGGAACGCATACTGCTGTGTATTTTGCGGAGCCGCCGGCACGCCATGCGACGAGTTTGAAGTGCCACCATTGCTGCTCGTGTTGCTTGCGGCAGACATCTTGCGCTTTCCAGCTGCACGAATGTCGCTGAGGCTGCGAGCCTTGTGCAGCGATCTGCCAGAAGAGGACGAGGCAGATGACTTGTGAGACAAGAGTCCACTTGGCATGCGCGGTGTAGTGCTCGTGGAGAGCATTGCCATTTCATCTGCGTCTGCACTGAGCGGAAACTGCAAACAAGCATCCAGATTTGGAGTTGATACATTCTGCAAGTTTGTGATTCGCACAGCTTGGCGGTCGTCTGGGTCGATGCTTGCCTCTATGCGTGCCGGCACATCGACGCCGCACTGCATTGCCGTCTGCAAGAAATGCTCGACGTTGCCCAGGGCCATGTGGGCGGTCTGAACCATCAGGCCCGTCTCTTGTGCGCGGGCCATCGTGTCCAACTGAGGGTTGCTAGCCGACCGCGCGAGCGTCATGACGCTTGCAAGATTCGAAAGAATCTGTTTTCTCTCCCTTGCGAGCACAAGATGCGTACGCAATACGACAGAGTCCTTTGCTAGCGTATCGGTAGCGTGCAGGATCGACTTTACGGCGACGACAAAGCACGAGCTCGCTGGTCGAAAGTGCGAGAGACGATTCGCGTCTACTGCGCTCTGCATCAAGGCGATAGCGTGCGTGACTGCTGAAGTGACGGTGTCTTGGGATGAAGGGCGGCGAGTGGGATCAAAAGCTGGCGAGTCAGGACGTGTGGGGTGCAAACTTGCACTGCGGCTTCTCATACTGCTGCCGCTGCTTGCAGAGACTGGTGTAGTCGCAGCTCTGCGCATCGGCTCAGAGGAAGCCGAGGCAAAACTATCGTTGCTCGTATCTTGGATCGCATAGCTGGGTGAACTGACAGCTTCCTGCGGATCAGTGAGCTGTCAGACGAACAAGCGATGAAGAAGCAGAGTCGAGATCAGCGACCAAGACGGTAAATAAGGCGCTCAGTCATCGAATTTGCGAACTCACCACATAGTTCGACGGGAACCATCCCCTGGTGCCGTTTATCTCGCCATCCCACCATCCGCTTGGATCTTTATTAAGCACCTTAATCATGTCACCCGCGTTGAATGAAAGGCAGACATTGGCGCTTTCCGGCGCAGTGACATAGTCATGGAGTGCTTGTACATATTCGACCGGTGCTGGAGTAGGGGGAAGGGGTACATTTGGTGCCGGAGTCGGAGATGCCAGGCCAGCAGACTGTGTTTCAGAGTACTGCTGTTGGTGCTGCTGCTGTGAGGCGGCGAATGCAGCTGATTGTGCGAATGAAGGCGAAGGAGCGTCCACAAACGCCTCATCGACAGGCGACCCAGCGGGAGGTTGTGGCGGCAACTCTTTATTCTTGTGCGCTCCGGCATGCTCTCCATTTGCGTGTTCATCATTGGTCGAAGCAAGCGAGGGCGTAGGTGTGTGTCTTGTGAGATTTGCACCCGAATACGCGCTGCCGTTGTTACTTCCTAGCGATGATTGAAGGTGGATGAGCGAGCTTCGTCGTCCGCGAGGAAGGAGCGAAGCGCGGTCATAAGCGAATGGATCGCCAGAGGAGCCGCTAGATTTACGCGAGAGCGCAGCAGACACCTGCGGAGAGTGAGATATGAAGGCAACGCTATTGCTATTGCTACCACTTGTCGAGGGCGTTGTGTCCTGAACGGAGTGATGGCCGTTGTAGCGGTCATGTTGCTGAAACTGGCGACATGGCAGCTGCGTGTGCATTTGTTGCGAAGGCTGATGATGTTGCAGCGGCGATTGCGCGTATTGCTGATATTGTTGCGCGTGCTGCTGTTGATACAGCTGTTGCTGTTGCTGTTGCTGTCCATTTGTACGCGCTGGAAACATAAACGCAGGCTTGATCGACGAGGTCATCGACGCGTTGGTGTTGGCAGCGGCCATGCTGGGCGTGCGGAGGTCGCAGAGCGCGACTCTGTCACGCTCAAGCCGTGGAGAAGACACGAATAGTCCCCCTGCCGTGCGTTGTTCGTCGTCTTGTCGCGTGGAGGTCGCCTTGCAAGCAAGGCTACTACGTTGCGATGTTTTCTCGTCGTTTCGAAAGGGGGAGGGCGTCTGTCGATGACACCGCTTCGCTACCTCGCAGGACGTGTTGCGGGTAGCACTTGATTCCAAGACGCTGGTCTGCCAGTTGCTGCGACCCTGTTGATGTCCGTACAAAACGCGTCACAAGGAGGTTTCTCTCGACGTTCGTTGTTTCCCCGTTCCTCGCTCGTTTGCCACCCAGCCAGCCTTAGTCTTTGCGCGTGGTTTTTCGATGTGAGATGCGGTGCGAAGAATGTCCCGCTTGTTACGGGTTGCTCGTCTCAGGCAGTCTCAGCTGCACAGAGATGCTGCTGCATGGGTGTCGACGAGATGCTGTCGCTGCTGTGCCAATTGACGCCGTGGATTGAATTCCGAGGCATGGACCGGGGTGTGTCGCTCGTTCTCGAAAAGCGTCTCACAACGGTGGCTCGCAAAACACAGCAAGGCGAGCAAAAGAGCAAGCTTTGAGCTTGAGCTTCTTTTTTCGTTTCGTTCCACCGTGTGTGTTGATTGAAACGCCAGCCAGACTTGTTTCCAGGCCGTTCGTGTGATACAGTATGTTCGTCCTTGACTTTGCTGCAACCCGCGCGTCGTTGGATAAACAGGCCCTTCTTCGTCCGTTGGAGACGCGACCTGAGCGGTTGTCAACAAAGACGGCGGGCAGGTGAGGGTGTTGATGTGTAACAAGAATGTAAGAAAGTGTGTGCTGCAGCAGCAACAAGTCGGAGCAGCGTCAAAGACACCAATCCACAGTAAGAGGTGGGAGTGCGCAACTACTCTTGCACGGACACACGGGCTTTGCACGCGTGCGCGCCAGAGCCAGCCTGAGAGCGCACCTGTCGATGGGTGATGATGACGAGGCACGTAATCGAGACGCGTGTACGAGGGGGTAACCGGTATTTTGCTAGCGGCAGATCAGGTCAGATGAGATCTGCAGTCGATGTGTGTTGCGGTGCTTTGCTTTCTCTTCTGCGACTCTGTCCGTCTGATGATCCTGTGATACGGCAGAAGTGCTGCGACGCGAGGGACCAGCGAAATTCATCAGCCGCAAAGACAGCAGGAATAGCAGCAACAGCAAGCAAGCAAGCAAGCAATGAGCAGCAGCGACACGTGCATGCAGCCACTTGCTCGCTCGCTCCCTCCAAAGTCCAGCTCACCTTCAGACTCAAGCACGACGCGCTCTTTGAAACTGTTCGGTCCGCCTCGAGATGCAGCAGCGGCAGTCGAGTGGAGCCTACAAGGCAGCAGATGACAGGCGAGGCGAGCCACAGCACTGCTGCTGGTCGTCCTACCCTCGCTGGACACTCCAACAAGGTGGACCACCCAACGGTCGCTCAATTTCTCGTCCTCGCTCGCCTTCACGAATGCGATGGCTTTGGCTGCCCTCCTGGCGCGTGCACGAATAGTCGCAAGACAGTCGGACAGGGCGCAGCGCGTAGATAAACCCCCTCTTTGCTGAAAGGGCTCACCGACGTGTACGACGTGTGCTGCGGCCCGTCGTGCTTGTGTGCTCCCACCTTCCTTGTCTCTGAAACACCACTTCGAGTCTCGGGGCCGCCGAGTGGAGTGACCACGCTGGACTCTCGCTTGTATGGCCGATGGAGGGGAAATGCTCACAGCAGACGAGAGCAGCAACAGCAATGCTGACAGCTGTGTTGGAGCAGTATACACACGCGGACTCTACGATTCTCCCTCTGCCCTCAACAATGAGGGGCCGGACTCGCCCTGCCCTAGGACGAGGCAGGCGGCGGCGTCAGTGCGCAAGCGCGAAATAATGAGGCCCAGCAGTGAAACAGCGCGCAAAGCCTGCACGGAACACAGACGGCGCACACTCGCCTTTAGCACTGCCCACTAACGACGCCTGTCACAAGGCGCGCAGGTATGAACGCGCATGTGCTGCATGCGAAAAGAGCAAGCCGACGTGGATTCGTAGAGCAGAATTGCCAAGTGGGCTGAACAACCAGGGTTTGGAGTAGCATAGCAAACCTTGGATGTACCGCAACGATAGTCACCCAGCGAAGACGTTTGTTCAGCTGGCCCTTTCATCAAGAGCTGGCGCTCCTCGCTGCCTGTCAGGATGGATCCAAGCGGAAAGAAGGAGCCCCAGCTTTGGATCTCGGACTGCTTCCTTTTTCTCCTGGCCTGGTCTGGTTCTTGGGGAGCACGTCTCTCCGCTTCCTTTTTTGTTGACTTTCGTAGAGCTGCCTGTCGCATCACGGGGCATGTCGCGCAGAAGCTCAGTTCCGCACGTGTAATGGTGAGCTACGGATTTGTTTGGCCCGGATCAGCCGCTGCGCTGCAGACGATGTTGATCAGCAAGCCCGTGACTTGAAGGCCCTGCTAGTCTAGGCCTGAGTATTTGCAACCGAATCGCATGTAGTTATTCCTTCTAGAATCACAGTGGTACAGAATAGTGATCTATGGCTTGTACCCGTCCGCGGCTTTGTTGTACGCTTCGCCATACGCATCGTACCATTTTTCTGTGCACATGCAAATCGGCATATATGATACAAAATCAGCAAAATGTTCCGTCTGTACAGTTCTGCTGGCTTTTGGCCCCAACAGAATGCCTGGGAGGAGATAGGCTCACCGACCAGCTGGACGCCCATTCCAGCAGTAATGGTATCCTTGTCCCCTTTCATTCCTTTTGCAAACTCTTCGATAAGTTCATCGAGCGACAATGCGGATGGGTTCTTTTCTTTCTTGTTATCGTCCGGGTCTTCGCGCTCGCTAATGTCAGTTTACAATTTCCAAATACAAAAAGGTTAGCTGATGGAATCTGGCTGTCGAGCTCGCTCCAATCTTGGACAACGAAAAGACTGACCGATGTAGATCTGTAGCGACCTGATTTGTATTGGGATCAAGTAGTAAGCACCATGACCTCATAATCTGGAATGGAAGCTGGCTGGCTCACTGTGGGCGGCGCGACTTCGACGATTCGAATATTGCTATTCTTGAGCTGCGTCCGCATGTTCATCGTCCAAAAGTGGACAAAGGCCTTCGTGCCGTTGTAGACCTGCAAGCCAAGGTTCGCGGTTGCGAGGTCAGAGATGTCAATACCCAGAGCGCGCACCCTGCTGTCAATGGCGAACTTACAGGATTAATAATGGAGAACTGCGTGATCACATCGGTCAGTGCAATGTTTTCAACCAATGTGAAGAATCGTGCAGTGTGACTCACTGGATTGTAGCCCAGCACACTGCCAACATTGATAATGGTCGCGCTAGGCTTGCTCTGCGGGACCAAGTGACGATTGTTCATTCATTTGCGCACCCGCCGGACATGATAAGTAGTCGAATACCCACCTTTAGATGATCCAACAAGTTCATTGCTAGATGCATGGGTCCAGAAATGTTGATTGCAATCTCTTGATCTGCTTTGTCGAGGTCGAAATTATTGATATCCAGCGGTCGCTGCACGCCTGCATTATTGATCTGCGCGCACAATTCAGTAGCAAGCCTTTCATCATCAGCTTCAGAAGCTCGCATTGCGCTGCCACGAGCGGCGCAAGTGCTTTGGTTACACGAGCTTACCAGGCAATCCACCTCTGGATGTTCCTTGACCAGCTTCTTGCAAAATGGCTCGATGGCTTTTATGTCCCCAGTGTCGAGGACATAGTATGCCTGTGCCCCAATCTCGCCAGCGGAGTCTTTGAGCGTCGATTCAGTACGGCCGATGATGATGACCTGCGCGTGTAAGGAATAGGCATTTAGTAGGCTTATTGGCACGTGCCAGCTCGGTCTCTGGCGAGCATCCGAAATGTCCATATACCTGTTTGCCCTGTTCGATGAGCCATTGCGCCATGCCTTTACCGATGCCTGAAACATGAATCCAGCATCAGTCTCGTAGAGGCCAGACGGGCATAGACACGCTGCTCCTTCAATGTATGGCCCTGCTCATGCTCACCGCCCCCGCCACCAGTGATGACAGCGCATTTGAAGTCCAGATTATGACCAGGCATGGTTTGTAGAGAAGATGAATGGATAGCGTGTTCAAGGCGTGGTCAGAGTGATGGGTGAAGTGGGGGTAAGGCAGAGGAGGAAGCGCTTGAAAGCCCGTCAAGCGGTTGCTGCTCTTCTGAGTATGACGTTCTTTTTGCGGCAACTTGTACAAGGCCTCCCGCGGACAGATCTCTGCGCGTAGATCACCTCGTCGCTCCGTCCACCTCATCCGCACGTCGAACGCGACGGCATTTATGGTGGCCTTGCGCAGCCAGTCCCGACGTGGGCCCAGTGCTACGTTGCTTGCTGGCACGGTTGCTGCTGTACAGCTGCTTCTTCGGTCACAGTGGCTGCTGTCGATCAGCCTCGAAGCGGGAAGCACCATGTACCATACAATGGGAGGCTTGGAGGCCAGAGAGCTCTCAGCCAGGCACGTTGGCTAGCAAGAACATGTCGTGTTTCTGCATGCTTGGATCTTGAGCTGCTTGCTCACGTGCCTGCCTTCAGGCTCTGCGTCGAATGCATCTTGGTCCGCACAACTCGAGCGAGTGAAGCGCATTGACCAGTCTTTGGCGACAAGTCAACACTCTCGTCTTCCCAGATGCGCGCACGACGGTATTGCTGACTATTGAGCGACCGTCCGCGTCTGCACCATGGCACCGCGCAAGGGCGAAGCGAGCACGTCCAAGCGGCCTCTTGCAGAAGGACAGGAAACGACAGCAGCGCGCAAGAAGGCCAAGAAAGACGCAAAGACGAAAGATGCACGTCCGCCAGCTAGTGCGCGGGACGTAGACTCGTCGATGCTGCCCTCGTTTTCAAAGAACAACAACGCGACTGCTCGTCGAAAAACACTCGATCAAGCAGTGTGTGCGCGCGGTGTTGTGTCGAGGCTGCAGGTGGACCTTCAGCGCAGCAGCAGCAGCACGACAGACGACACTATCTCATTCTTTGTCGTGACGTGCGGCGTCTCGGATGCTGGACCCACTCACGACTATGCGGAGCTCTTCGTCATACTCAAGGGCGCTTGGGTGCGCGCACTCCTCGAGCAAGCTGGCGGTGGACTGCACGAGCACGCTATCATCGTGCTGGCGTTCAAGGAAGCCCGCCTCGTGAAGGGCACGCACAGCACATCCAACGCAGATGCCTCCACTACATCAGCTTCGACTTCTTCCGCCGCCACCGCCAATACAAACCAGGCCAATTTCACAGAACCCCACCTCATCTACGAAAAGGGTGTTGAATGCTGGATCGCACTCCAAGATCCAGCAGCTGATGGAGGAACAGAAGATGGAAATGCAGGCTGTCACGACTGGGATAAGCTGGATTGGAAACACTTCAAGCTCTTTTCGGAAGCGCAAAGAGCACTGGCTCAATTTCGTATCGAGCCTCTGTCAGTCGCTCCCACGAACGCTATCAATGTTGCTCAGCAAATTGTTCCAGGACTTGGTCCCGCTGCAACCCCTTCCAAAGCTGGCAGTCTAGCGGCGTCAGAAAAGAGGCAAGCCTCTAAGCATACTGGCGCTTCCCAAGCCCAGTCACCCGGAACCTTCCTGCGAGCTTTGATGGGAGATGGTTATGGGGAAGCGGAGGTTCCTCCCACACAGTCCACACCTACTGCAAAGATAGCATCTTCCTTCCCACCTCCCCCACCTTCGCCGCCGTTGTCTGCAGGGCCAAGCACTGCGATGTTCGCTTTTCCACCTCCTGCGCAGGCCGTTCCTTCTTCTACTGCTGCCATGACTACGCAACTAGATCAGACGGCTGCATCGTCCGAGCCTTGCGTGTCTGTTGAGTTTGTACAGGGCGAGGAATATCATGAAGGAGTGGCGCTCCGTACAGAGGTAAGCCCTTTCCTCTGTTTCATCACGCTTGCTTGTGATACTAATGCCACACTTCTAATGTCAGAAACACGTCTATAACACAGTCTCACACGTCAGGTCTATACCTGAAAGCGGCGAAATTGTCAGCTTCATGGGCGTCGTCGTCGAGGACAGCGGCCCGGCAAAGCGTCAAGGTGAGCATTTCCCACAGCTTTGCAGAATTCTTTTTGCACTGACTCTGTGTTGACTGCCAGGAAACGGTCTGAGCCTCTCTGTTCGCCTCGTGGATGCTTCAGTTGTCTCTGGCGACGCTAGCAAATGGCGCAGCGCAGATTGGCTCGGTCTGACCTTCATGAACCCAATGGAGCGGTTGATACCGACTGTTCTGACTGGCGACGTGCTTCTCATTCGTGGTGGAAAGGTGAGCAAGAAATTCATTTAGCAGAAGGAAAGGAGCCGAGGACTGGCTAATGACTTCAACACAACGTCTAGACTCAAGTCTACAACAACAAGTCTCGAGTTGGACTTTTCCCAGATCAGACCTGCGATTGGGTAGTCTTGCCTATCGCTAGCGTGACCACACTGCCGGAGAATGGAGACGTCCCCCTTCTACCAGAATCCGCCTTTGCCATTTGTCAAAGTAAGCCAAAAATGTCCCATACTTTCGAAGCCTGCAGACTTTCATCGCATCATCAAACTGAGACGGTTGTTCGACAAGCCTCTCGAGGCATGGACGCTGAAGAACGCGCTTACATGCAAAGTCTCGCGCTATGGTCCCGAGAAAAGCAACGAGCAGCAACCATACAAGCCAACACCGCGATTGAAGAAAGCCATGCTGGCCCCTACACCAACTTGCCACCTCTGGCGGAGAACGAGGTGCAGGGCCGACTACGACGATTGGAACATCTGCGACATATGCCAAACATGAACCCGCAGCCAGCCTTCGACTGCTATGCTCAGGTCCGTACTTTTTAAAATTCCACGTGAGTAATGTGGGAACAAGGCTGACCCTGAACCGTGCGCAGGTCGTCGATGTGCAGATGATGGACAGCGAAAAGATAGTCGTCATGATTTGCGACTATACGCGCAATCTCGCCATCGCATGCGCCGAGTCCGCCAATCACCTCGGCAACATCGAGAGCGAACTGATGCTCAAGGTTCTTATTTGGAAGAATCACATTTCGGAAGAAGAATTCAATCAAGTGGCCGAGCTCCTACATAATGGCAATAGAGTGCTTCTGTTCAAAGGTTTGGAGGTCAGGCTTTACAAAGGCAGCTTCAATGCCCTCACACGTATGAACAAGCCGGATTTTGGTATTGAGGTGGCGGATAAGGAGGATCCAGAGGTGAAAGCGTTACTGCAGTGAGTGAACCTGAGACCTCATACCCTCGCGAGGAGGGATAAGGGATGGCGACAGCTGAGCTGGGTCGTATGTCACAGACGCAAAGCATCGTATGAGCAACGTTTCCACCGAGGTCCCAGAGCTTGTGCAGGAGTCGATGACTCCGGCTTCGCCGACACGACCGGACCCGCTGCACCAGATGATCGTGCAGATGGACCCAATCGAGCGAAGCCAAACACGGCGCTGGCTGGAAACGCCCATGGCAAATTTGAAGGCATCTACTCGACACTCGTGGCGTCCGGCAAGCTCAAGCGGCTGTCTGATTTAGTGCCGGTCCAGGGCACTTTTTCACCGGAGGCTTTCTTTCACTGTGCTGTCGAGGTAGACCAGCAATATGATCTCAAAACCGGCAACAGAGCTGATATACCCCATGCTGATCAGGTCGCTGCGGATGTCGAATACGCGAGCTACGATCAGAAGGCTATGCTCCACGTCGTAGACTATACTGCAAATGAGCTCTTCTTTCCCAACAAGAATTGTCCAGCCTACCCTCAGGATCCGATAGTCCTACCCATTGCTATCTTCAGCCCACAGCAAGCTGCCAAAGTAACGAGCCTGAGGAAGGGGGACCGGGTCTTGCTGGAACATGTACGGATCAAGCAGGACCGCTACAATATGCTGGAAGGACATGTGGGCGAGCGAAATCAGTTCAGGGTCACGAGACTGGACAAAATGCATCCCGCCAGCTTAGCCATCGATGCCACGTAGGTCGCATCGCGGATAAGAAAAGTATTAGCCTAACTGATGACGTATCCCTTCTCAAAAGCCGCGAGGCTTACAAGACGACATCGCCTCAGTTTGGAGGTCTTGCACGTGAGTAAATCTACGGAATTGACCAAGATAGCTGTTTTTAACTGGAAGCCACTCTTAGCTGCCAAGCCTGCCGAAGTCTTCACTGGGGTTCAATGCAAGTATGCCGGGCTAGAAGTCAGCGACATCCTGCTCGAAGGGTCTCAAACCGAGTGCGAGAAAATGTATCGCTTGCGGGGTCGAGTACTGCGCTCGGAACCTGCGGACATTGGCCAATTCCTCGTGCTCCAGTGTAAGGGCTGCGACCGCTAGTGAGTTGATTTTATTAGGAAATCGGTGATGCAGCGCGCTGAGCGCTGGTCGCAGCCTTGAACGTGATGAAGCACTCTGCCGCGAGTGCGACGACGGAGTGCTGGGGCGCAATCTTGTCAGCCAGTGGTGTTTCTCGCTGCAGATTGAGCTGGAGCCAAAGGGCGAGAATATTGCTCTGGATGCCGTTTTCGAGGACAATTCGCACTGGGTTTCCATCATGGAAGACGCTGGAGAAACAGTGAGCCTGGGCTGAATCCGCAGTTTCCTTGGACTTCAGGCTGATTGAAACGCATCTACAGGTCTTCTTCAATGGCTTGGATCCAAAAGTCGCTTCAATTGCAGAAGCTAAAACCCTGCTTTACAAGTTATTGCAAAACCCGTCAGAAGCCAATGGGACAAATCCCATCTTTGATTTCTGCGTCAAGAAACCGCAAGGGACGGATCTACTCATGATGTGCGACACTGCACTCGTGAGAGAGGGCAAGAAGCTGCCCTGGTTGGAATGAAGATTGTCAGGGAAATGTAGCAAATTTGGGAAGTAGACAATGGGAGTCAGTGGAGCCGTTCAAGTGTGTCGGGAGGAAGCGCAAAACGAAGCCCGAAGGCCAGTGCAAATGCAATGCTCCAATACAACAAGAAGATACTCGACTTCTACCCAACGCCCTGATCAATCTGTCCCTACAGGCCCAGGCCGACTGTTCGTCTGACCACACTCAATGCGCTCTCGCCCGCTTGTTCGACTTTGCTGGAGCAGCTTTGACAGCTTCAGCTACTGGCTCAGACGATGCTGCTGTCTCCGACGGAATTGGAACGGGCGCAGACTGCGGTGCTTCAATCGCTAATCGTGCCGGCTGCTCTGCCCTTTCGCCATTCTTTATGATCCAACAGATGCGGAGACAGTCAGTGTCCACCGTAGGCTGGCATGAAAGTTCCGCCTACCACTTCTCCAGGAATGACGTCCAGGGAGGAAGCATCGCGTTTCTTGCTGGCTTCTCCATCAGCCTGACCAGCAGCCTGACCTTCTCGTCCAGAATTGTAATACCGATTCTCAATCAAGCGAGTCTCATTGTGGATCTCAATAATGATACTACCGCCAATGAGATTTGAGCGTGCATCATTCTGCTTCTCTTGTGCGTGCGGCGAGGTGTCGTACGGGTGCTGCTCGCTGTCGCCACCGGTAGTGGAAACGGGCTGACCGTCGAGATGGGTCGTGACGGTGCAGAGGGTCTCGTTGTGGATCTCCTGGCACTGTGGACGATATTCCAACATTCAGTTGCTAGCTGTGCTGCTAATTTTGCTGAGACTCACGCGTATGACCTTTGAAGCGTCCTGCATGCAAACCGATCACGTGAAAGGTCGACCAAGACATCAGCAGTGCCACGACGAGCGCACAAGTGATTCGGTACCCACCTCTGGCTTGTCGCCTGCCACGATAGTGATGCGTATCTCGCCGCCTCGTAGGATTGGAACCTGTGCAGCCATTGTTTGACACTTCTTGCGTGGTGAGTATTCAAGTTGGAGCTGGACGAGCAGGACAGAGGTGTGCAAGCAACGAGCGACAGCAACAAGACAGAGTAGTGACACCAGCACGCGTCCAGTCGCCTCTACCACATCTACGACTTGCCCATCAGGCTCGCGGGCTGCCGACTTCCGAATTTGGATCCTCCCGTGCTCTGCCGGGTCGCCGCTGACAGTCACTTTGAGCGTCAACTGCAGGGTCCACAGGGCTGCCTGTCCGGATCGCACAAGAGCACAGAAGAAGGCCTGAACATGCAGGAAGCTAATAACGATGGCTGGCTGTCTTCGTCGCTGCTGTATTATCATGTCGACCGTCTGGCTGTTGACAACCCCCGCGCATTGCAGTGCGAGCAGAAGAAGAAGCGCTGAAGCTCTTTGCAGGTACAGCAGAGCAAGAACCCGGTAGTGCATTCACGCGAACGTACGTCACAAGAGCAACGGTCCGAGGCCAGCTGCCTTCTCGCAGCATGTCGCCGAAGTATGCGCCACCTGCAGAGCTGTACCGGACCTTTCGCGCCTGGCTGCTGTCGAAAAGATCGATAGAGTCGCTGCGATGCGCTCTCACATTCTGTACAGGCACTCTTCTGTGCATGGTCCCAGGCTATGCTAGTCTCTGGTAAGCACGAGACCGACGTGTCGTTATTGTTCCAGCATGCTGAGCTCGCAGCTTATTCTTTCGACCGAAATGCTCGCAGGTCCTCGCCACTATCACTGGCAGATCAGATCTCTTTCACTTTGCTCGGAGGTGTCAGCAAGCCAGTCGGTGGTTGCTGGGAGCAGATCTTCAACAGACTTGGAGGCGGCGTTGTCTTTGGCACGCCATGCTATATCATTCTAGCTCTTCTCGGTGAGTTGAGGATGCAGCTAGTACACGCAATGCGCAGACACAGCTTAACCGCTTTCGTTTGGACACTGCAGAGCGCCAGTACACTATACAAGCTCTCTTGCTGGCCATTTTCATCTTCGCAATATCCTGGCTGGGCTCGTACTCGAAGTTTTTGGGGTCCGGCGCGCTCTTCGCTCAGACAGCCTGCATATATGCCGTGACCAATTCGTACCGCTTTCCACACCAATACCACCTTCAGAGCCTGTGGGATCTGTTGATGTGCTGGGTGTTTGGCGCGGCAATCTGTCTGGTACGTCACCATTGCTGGCATCTATTACGCTGGTGCTAATCAGACGCTAATTGCTTGCAACCGCAGTTCTACAACCTTGTCTTCTTCCCTACCTTTGCGAGCACCGAGCTTGTGCGACATATTGATCGTAGTTTGGACAACATCAGAGATGCAGTCGACTATCTTTACTCCGATTCAAATACATATGTTGAGGGCCGGACGCTCAACGACCGCCTCACGGCCGACATCGATACGTCTGCAATACTATTGAACCAGTCAAGCTGGGAGATCACATATCAAGCGCCGACTCAGAAGGAGCTGCAGGCTGTCGTTGAGACGCTGGACAGACTTCGAGTAGTCCTCTTCACGTCTGTGCTGGATCGATGCGCATATCGGATGCTAAAGCCCGACACAGCTGCTCTGCTCAGACAGCCCATGAAGGATTGTCAAGCTGGTGAGTCACATGAATCATTGCCCCAGGACACTTGCGCTAATGCTGGGCTCGATTAGCGTACTACCAGATCATCGAAGCCACTCGCGCAGACCTGCGCGGACAGGCGTCGGGTCTGACCAATAGCGATCCAGCGGAAGACCTCAAAGCAGCATACTCGAGCTTTACGGCAGCTTCATCCAGCCTGAATGAGAAAATGCTACGGTCGCTGTCCACTGTAGCACACGCCAACATTGAAGAAGTCTCGCATCTTTACGTTGCCACGCATTGCATCTCTTTGGCTCGACCCTTGGCAGAACACCTCGAGGCGCTTCACGGCAGCACAATGACTTTTGCACATCGATCGAAGACATGGCAGTTCCGCCTCTTCAAAGGCCTTTTCAATCTACGATCGTACATGCCCAGTCCGGAGCTCGTTATACTGTTCAGGCCATCCTCGGCGCCTGGCAATGCGTTCCTGCCGACTCCATCGATTGCGCAGCGGATCATGCGAGTCATGACTACGGATCAAGCCATCGGCGCACTCAAAGTCATGATTGCTTTGGTAGCCATGATGTGCATACTTTGGGCCGACGAGAGCCGAGCGTGGTTCCTCGAGAAGAACGTCCAAACCGCGACCGTTCCGCTCATTCTGGCCCTCATGCCGACACTAGGTGGCAGCATGCTAGCTTGGATCGCAGAGCTGCTCGGAACTCTGTCCGGCGCGATTTGGGGCTTCATCACGATGCTTGTCTGGCGAAATGTCGATGGCGCTGCATTCAGCGCGTGAGTTCCTGATTCAACGGGTCACTGGAGTCGTACTGATAGATTCCCCACAGGCCGGGAGTGATCTTTTTCCAATTGCTGTACACATTGTGCCTGAGCTGGCGTCTTGCCTGGGGATGTGACGACATGCTGGCAGTGCTTGGATGCTTTGCACTGGGAGCAGTAAATTGCTTGCTTCTTTCCAAGGAAGAGAACCAGGTCTAATGGCAGATTTGCAGTTCATCAACAAGGAGTTCCAGCTCCGCCATACGAATCCTCCTCAATCATTGGTGCAACAGCTTGGCACTTCTGCGATCGTCATCAGCATCGCTATCGGTCTTGCTATCCCGATGCAATTCCTAGTCATGCGAAAGAATGCAAGACAAAGCTGCCGCTTGGCCTTGGCGAGCTCAATGCGCGACGTTGCAGGCGTCCATGAATCCGTCAGCAAGGTATTCACGCATCTATTGCTGGATGAGAAATTCGACCAGACACAAGTCGCAGTCGAGACGGCTTCATTACGGAGAGCAGCTAGCGATTGTCGCCGAGAGCTGCTTGCATTGAGAGGGCTCGTGAAGGAGGCCAAAGCCGAATGGGCCACGCACGACGGCTGGCTAGCTGAACGGTACATTCGCCAAATCGCAGCTTGCCAACGCATGCTTGCTACGAGCGACATTGCCGCTCGCATCCTCGCCATGGGTCCTTTTGACCCGCAAGTCCGCCGATTGATCAGTCCAAATTTCGCCACGGCAGCCGCCGATTTTTCTGGCTCTTCGTCGAGTGTCATGTGGTGTCACGCTGCTGCTCTGTCACTTCTTCGACCACTGCCGGGCACGCTGCCGTCGGTCGAACAGACCATGCGCTCTGTCTTTGTCGAAGTTGCGGAAGCTTCGAAACAAGCGGCGCTGCTTGACATTTCCAATGAACAGGTCGAAACGGACCTTCGGCGGTTCTGGCAGTTGAGCCATCTTCTCATTTCTCAGGCAGCCACTCTGGAGGAATTGCATGATCTGCTGCGAGTCGATTGGAAGCCGCGTGATGAGGTTGAAGTGGAGAGCATGGGTGAGGGAAAGCTTGAAGCTGTTTTGTCTCGCAAGGAGTCACTGTTGGCCACAGAAGCCGCGTTACCTGTTGTACACAAATGACGGGACTTGCGGTCGGCCTTTTGTACGGTTCGCGATATGATGTAATTGTGCGTGCAAAGCTACAGGTGGCTTGGGACATGGAAGTCCGGCAACTCCCTCTGGCATGCGGTGGTGTTCCCAGAAACAAGGATGCTGGTCTTCAAAGCTTCTTCACGCTCTTGTGAGTCCACCGGAATTTTCCTAGAACGCCGCCCACTGTATCTTGCTGTGCATTGAGCGAACGCTGACCAGCAATGTCCTTTATGAATCTAATCATCCGGGTGAGCGCAACCTTTGTGCAATGGCGCTTACCACGGACTCACTCTTCGGACCCGCACACGATGATCTGCGCTTTTGCACTTGTTGGCGGTTTCCCGACGAAGCTGTCGATATGTGCCGTTGTGACACGACTCTTGACTTCGAGGACTTGGGTGTTGTCAAAGCGTGGAAGCCAGTCTATCAGGCTCCTTTCAGGTGTCGATGCGGCATAGATGACTTTTATGCTTTTAGGAAGCGCTTCGTGATGCTGTAGAAGCTGAATGAGAGGGGTAAGACCTGTCCCGCCGGCAATCTGGAAATTGGATTTGCGTGAGCGCATTCATAGCTAAGTCATTGATGGCAAGATCTGCGATTCACGAAAATGAGCTCATCTGCAGGAGGCAACGTCCATGTGCGTACAGGTCCCCGAATGAATAGCTTATCTCCTGGCCTTTGTCGGTGTACATAGGAGGAGACTTCGCCGTCGTTGTATCGTTTTACGAGCAGGTCAATCGTCTGCGCATCTTGGGCACGTGCTCCGTCGCCAAAACAGTCGAGGCGCAGCGGAGTATAGGCACGTTGAATCTGAAGTTCAGGTTGTCGGATATAGATCGCTTGGAGCGGTGTATCTGCCGGTTCGGGGTAGTCTAATTTCGACGGTAGGAGATGTGCTGGAAGTGCAAGCGAGACCAGGGAGGTGTCTGAAGTGACTTGGCGGATTGACTGGATGGTCAGGGGGGTGAAGTGAGCATAGGAGAGAGGCTGAGAGTCCTTTTGGCCCAAAAACCAGTAGAGGAGACCTGCGCTGCCGAGTAGAGCCGTCGTAGCTAGAGGAGCAGAGCGGCGAAATCTTGCAGGATGGCCAGTGGTGGTCGCTACTGTTCGCAGGGTAGGCTTGCTGTTGGCTGTAAGCCGGCTAGAGCGTCGAGACCAGGTCCCTTGACAGCGCAAAGGAAAGCGCTGCATCGTGCAGGTATGATGTAGTTGCAGGCAGCCTGTGCATGCATGCTCTCGGTCTCGTGCAAAACGATGATCGAGTACGAGTCGAGTCGTGCTGACTCTCATTCAGGAGAATTGGGGGCCTGTGAGTCGATTTTAGGCAGGTACAGTGACTGTTGCCTAGCAGAACGGGTGCTTCTGATACCGTGAGAGATCTATAGCTTCTTCCGACCCATCTGCGCATGACGGTGGCAAAAAAATGTGAGCCGGTCGAAAAGATTCGATACGCCGGTTCTCGGCTCTGAGCTTCCACTTTTGCTTCAGATGCACCGGTTACGTGTGTCTGACACACCCGGCAAAAAACGACGTCCGTAAGACTCGAACTTACGCGCTGAAACAGCAAGAGCTAGAGAGCATATAGATTCTAAACTCTGTAGGAGGAAGAGAGTCAGGAAGATGCTCTAGATGTTAGTGAATGAAGGATTTGACTAACCTCCCCTTAACCACTCGGGCAGGACGCCAAATCTGTTGAATGCATTCTTTCCCTGTTGCTGTTCATCTCCCATGTCTGTCGGTGGTCGCTGTAGACTCCTGGCGTCTCCGAGGACATGAACAAGGAAAAAAGTGATTGGCGTCTCCGAGGACATGAACAAGGAAAAAAGTTCAAACGGCGATACAGGACAGGGAAGGAGGTCTTATGCTTCAGCAGTAGTATCAGTACACGCACCTCAGAATTCTACGTCTACTCCACTTCTCGCCATCGAAAACGAGCGATGTCTGGCCGTGCAATTGCCGGAAAGAAGTCGACTCGGTCTTGCCGATGTAGCGGGCGCAATTCACAAGGTATCTCAATGGAGCAAGGACTGGTTCGTCTTTATGCACAAGGAGACTATTGTCATCAAGTACCTCGTCGATGCAGGCCACCTTGCGTGCCAGGCACAGGAATTCGTCGCGCGAGGTCTCGTTGTCGGCGCGATCACCGCCAAAGTTATCCCGCTCAAGAGCATCGCCCCAAATGCCGACCTCGTTACGGTCAGGTTCAGCGACCTAGAGCCAAATCCTGCAGCAATCCAGAAGCTCCGCGACTATTTTGAGAGCCTGGGCTCGCTCATTGAGTTCCAGATGGACTGTTTTCCAGGCACGCCCATCAAGAACGGATCAGGCACGGCTATCATTGACATTTCTGAGAAGCACATTGCGCCTAAGGCGCAGCTCAAGCTGGATACAGGCTATGGCATGGCCATAATACCTCTCACCATACACGGCAGGCGCCGTTTCTGTTACTACTGCCGGGATTCTCAGCATCTCCGCCGCAACTGCCCCAAGGCGCCAGAGTGCGACCACTGTGGCGAAAAGAGCCACTCACCTGTACGATGCCCGCTGCTCTACAGAGAGATCTTTGACAGGCAAGCCGAACCCAATCAAGCCGACCCTGATGCTCAAATGCCCGTTGAGGCGCCTGCTGTGCCCGCTGGCGCCATCGAAAGGCGTGAAGCCGCCAGAGAAGTGGCAGACGGCCACGAAGACGTCCTGCGAACGACGTCAATGCAAGTTGAAGCGGCGCCTGCTGCATCTGCGCAACCTGCGGGAGCGTTGGCGTCCTCGAGCGCTGCAAACGGATCCAATATCAGTGACGTTACAGCCCGTCCTATTCAAGGAGCCTCACTTACCTCCTCGCAGAGCACACAAGTTGTACCAGATACTCCTGACATGGAGTATACTTCCTCATGGGCGGACGCCGCTGATGGCATCCCGCCTTTCCCTTCCGAGCTACCAAGCGCGGTCGCTCTCGCCGTCAGGGACAGCCAGGCATCCGACGAAGAGATGGAGGCAGCGGAAGTCCAAGCTTCCCTGCTCAGCACCCAGTCGGTGGCCCTGACCCAGTCTGCCGACTGGGAGACCGTCACTGGCAAGCGAACCAGGACGAAGTCCACCAGAATGGCGGCTGCGAAGGCCTCAGCGCCTTATGCTGACCGCCATGCAACCAGCCAGCTGCTGAAGAAGCAGAAGACAGCCAATAAATGACTGCAAAGCGAACAATATCAGTAGTGACCAGCAACGTTCAGTCTTTCCGTAACGACCACAAGCGACTCACCCTCCTTACCCGCTGGGCACGCTTGTCCAAAGCGGACATCCTTCTTCTGTCTGAAATCGGTAAACCATCAGTACGAGATTGCGCCACATGGCGCCAAAACTGTCAAGCAGTCGGCCTCGACGGCCTCTTCAGTCCAGCTTGCCAGGCGGCAATCGTCTGGCGCCCCACGTCTGCCTCCATAGCTAGAAGGGAGCCTACGGCCATCGCGGCCATCTCTTCATCTCTCGAGTTCCCCGACCGATCTATGGACGCAGTGTTTCAGCTCGGCACTGCAACCATTTTGGTGGTCGCTGTCTACGTACCCGTAGACGCTAGGGAGCGTGCTACTTACCTCGAGAGCCTGGGCCGGTCTTTACCCGCCCAGGCAAAAGATAAGCATCTTCTTATTGGCGGCGACTGGAACTGCGTTCCAGATCCAAACCTGGATTCGTCAGACATCCATGCTAATAATGCTGGCGGTCGCCAGCTCAACCGTCTTGCACACAGGCTTCGGGTCCAAGACACGTTTCGCCTCTTGAATCCGCACAAGCGACTCTTCTCCAACGTAGCCACCAATGGTGGCTCGAATCGCCGCCTCGACCAAATCTACATATCGAATGCACTGTCAGGAAGTGTCAGCGGTCATGATATGTGGAGCCGCTTTCAATCCACCCACCATCCAGTCGTGCTTCGATGGATCGTGCCTGGCACGATCCCCGTCGGTCCATCCTGGTTCAAGCTGGGCGACCACATTGCCGCCGATGAGAAGCTGTGGGGATACCTCAGAAAGCTTGTCAGCCGATGCGCAGCTGAAGCAGAGGTTAGACTACCTGAGGAATGCCCATTAGCTAAGTGGTCTCTCACCAAAGATTTGCTGGTTCCTCACTTACGGGAACTCAGCTTAGTCAAAGCCAGATATCACCGCCTCCGCGGTGAAGACGAGGTCCAGCGACGCGAAGGCATGGCGCGCCGGGCTCGTCTGCCTGAGCAGCTCGTAGGAGACGCTTCCGTCCACATTCGTTTGCGCCAAGTACGCGAAGCGGACCTAGTCCCTTCGCTGAAAGCCGGAGATGGGCGAGCCTTAACGGCCATTGAAGATATGCTGCAGGAGAGCAGAATATTCTTTGGTCAGCTATATGCTCGCGACAACATGGATGCTGAAGCAGCACGAACGTTGCTGAGCTTCACCAGTCGTCGCCTGTCGGCCGAAAAGAGGGCTCTTTTAGAGAGCCGCTTCAAGAAGAAGGATCTGTGGTGTGCACTGGAGAAGTGCAACCACCGCTCGTCGCCAGGCCCAGACGGCCTTCCATTCTCCTTCTACGATGCGACGTGGGACGTAACCGCGCCAATCTTGAAGTCCTGCATCAATCACCTTGCGGAGTGCCAGCACGACCTGACGCACCTCACGAACATCGTCCTTTTACACAAAAAGGGCGATAAAGATCAGCTCAGCAATAAGAGGCCAATCTCGCTCATCAACACAGATGAGCGCTTGATGGACCAAGCGATTAACCGGCGCCTGGCGCCGGTCCTGGCCCTCATCACTCACAATACACAGACTGCCTTCGTGCCAGGCAGGTGGATCGGCCACAATATCGAAGCCATCCAGAATGCCCTTGACGATGGCAACACCTACAAAGGCACGTTAGCCTTCATTGACTTCGAAAAGGCGTATGACCGCCTCAGTCACGCTTTCCTGCGTGAGACCTTGCTCACCTTCGGTTTCGGTCCTCGCTTCATCCATACCGTGATGGCGTCGACCACGGGCACAGCTGCTCGTGTCTGCATGAACGGCTGGCTTTCAGCCCCGTTCCCAGTCCAGAGGGGAGTAAGGCAGGGCAGCCCACTTGCGCCCTCGCTCTTCGTACTGTGTATAGAGACTTTAGCCAATAGTCTGAGGCGCCAGCTGCATGGCCTCAGGCATACTGGCTTACCTCCATTCCAGACAGATATCCCGCATCTCATTTCCCTGCTCTTCGCCGACGACATGGCAATCGGTCTTCGTAACGAGCGCGACCTCGAGCTGGCCAAGTCGTCGCTGAGCTTGTTCGAGGCTGCGTCCAACAGCAAGGTCAGCATGGCCAAGTCATTTGT